>LPNX010662518.1:2637377-2706535 GCA_001517045.1 Pseudotsuga menziesii
AGATATTCAACATGTTCATCTTTGTCATCTATGTTCTTCTTCAACCTAAATTATTTGCCCAAACGTGTGACTACACCACACCCACAACCATACGTTATTGGTTGTGGGTGTGGTGTAGTCACACGTTTGAAAGAAGTTGCCACTGCCCTAACTGATGTAAATTTACATAAAAATTATAATTAATAAGAAGTTGCCACTGCCCTAATTAATGAATGTAAATTTTTATAATTTTTGATAAATCCTTTGGCAGCTTCACAATCACCACAGGGCATTTGGCATGGCGGACACAATAATCGCTCACAATTCCCAAAAAAGTTCTACAAAATTCAACCCAACGCCCGGCGCGGTCCATCAGTTACAGACTGAACAATATTACAGAAATCAGCAATCCAACAATGACGTATATACAATATACCTTTTAATGGTGCCGTAGCCATGGCTTTCGATGACGAGAAAATCTGCTTGAAGCTTCTCAACTTGTTCACATATAACATCTCTGGCATCTCCAGTCTCCACCTTCGTTTCAAAGCATATCTGAACATTTATAACAATATTTAAAAACTTTAATTCTACAAAAAAGGTAAATCTCCAATGAATATGGAAACTAGTCTAGCAAGAATTGATACATTTTTCTCTCTGCAGATGGCTCTGGCCTTCTCCAATATGGTTTATGTGTTTTCTCTCTGTTGCTTCTCCAGGGACTCCATAATATCAGACGAGAAGACGTAAGCTGTTAATGAAATCATAACACGTCATTGTCAAATAAAGAAACAGAAATCTATGAAAATAAGATCGCGATTCGCTACGTCGTTGTCAAATAAAGAAACATACATCTATAAAAACAAGATCACTAAAAATAGTTGTTTACACGACCTGTGCCATCGACGGATGCGTAAACCCAAGGGGGCGACTGAGCGTGCAACAGGATAACGTGATCTTCCTTGGAATCAAAAACAAACACTCCATAACCTGAACAAAAATGGCTTAATGCTGGAACAAGTTTCAGGAATTTAACGCGTCAAAAATAAAACAGACATAGTAAAGCTAGAAACCTTACCGAATACACTACAACCATGTAAGGAAATCGATTGCCAAGCTCAGCATTCTCTCCAACCAAAAATGCATGAAAAAATCAGCTCACCCACTAGGTCTCGATTAATATATACCAGTGACGGGTAAAGGCAGTGACCACGACATACTCCACTTGCTATGGTCGGTGGTCCATGCGGTCTGCCATCTGTTGTGAAGATCCACCAGTCATCCATGGGGTCTGCCACCTGTTGTGAAGATCCCCCATCAGCGATTTAGAACAAATAAATTATTATGTAACGGCTAAAGGAAGTGACCACCGCATACTCCATTGGCTATCGCTGGTCATCCATGCGGTCTGCCACCTGTTGTCAAGATCGTTGATCAGCCTTGAATGCTTTTATAAAATGGAAGACTTGAATGCTTTTATAAAATGGAAGTCCTAAGGAAATTAAAAGTTGCCACGGGATTCGAAGCTCAATAAAAACGAGAAATGGCATGTGCTTGAGGTGCTGTACTACACCATCGTTCCTAGTGTTTCCAACAATCAAAATCCAAATATTGCAAGTGATGAGGAAGAAAACGAGTCGCCTGATACAGTGGACATGTCAATCTTTCCACAAACCTTTACTTGGCTATGGACGGCTCTCTCGGCCTCTTTAAACTGTCGCCCCATTCGCTTTCTCACGGAGTTGCAGCGGCGAGTGCTCAACCTACATGTTCTGACAGGATTTAAAAGACTCCTGTCACTTCGTGTTATCATCCTCATATGCTAGATCTAATGGTGTATTGAAGGTTAATGTTTTGTGAACATCTTTTCACATCTCCTCAACATGAGTAAATGCATGCACTTTCAAGAAGTCGTCCTGTGGTTCTCTAAAATTTCCCCCATGATATGAGGTATCCATGTCACCAACCATTTCGTATTTGAACGTATCTTTCTTCTTCCCAACTGATAAGTGAAGCTCAAACCACTTAGGGTGCTCTAACAATGTTGTTATATTCATTTGATATTCTTGATAAACTTGTAAGAATTCTTACAAGAGTTCTTGAGTTGTCTTCATCTTTCTTAAGCCCTGAATGCAAGCCTTGATGCCAAGTTACCACTGCT
The DNA here is from genome assembly GCA_001517045.1 of Pseudotsuga menziesii. Classification (NCBI taxonomy): domain Eukaryota; kingdom Viridiplantae; phylum Streptophyta; class Pinopsida; order Pinales; family Pinaceae; genus Pseudotsuga; species Pseudotsuga menziesii. The sequence goes on from LPNX010662518.1 coordinate 2,639,518, forward strand.
ATAAATAGAAAGGTATAAGTGCTGGTCACTTATCGGAAACAACCTAAAAATATTTTCTCACTAAATTCCCATCCTCATGTTAACAAGAGGCACAACTTTGATATCATTGTAATATACCGTTTACTGCCAATATGGTTTTCTGTGTGGACTATTGTTGTATTTTGGTTGGAGACTTTCGTCAAAGACTTTGGTGATAATGCTCTAATGCAACTGAAATGTCCCTTTCATATACTGACTAATTTATTGTTTGGTTTTAAATGATTGTTTATGTATATGTGTTTCAGATCTATTTTCACATCTTACAACAATAAAATATGCATAGTAACAAAAAAAAAAATTCATTTAATGACAAAAAGAAACCACACCCTGGTAAAATATGATAATGATATTTTTTGAAATAGGAAAACAATACAAAATGATAGTTAAAAGTCTGATTTAGATCTAATATCTGACCTATAGATTAACTTACAATACAACTATTTGATGTGGCTTGATTTTCCTTCGATCGTGTTATTTATATGTCCAATGCCATTTAGATAATCGAATAAGTAATTTTATGTTGATTTATAGTTTTCCTAAAATCACAAAATTTATTATATAATTAATAAAATAAATAATATTTTAAACTAAATTTAATATTTCAAAAATAATTTAATTATTAACTTTTTTAATAATGAAATATTATCTTGAAATAATTAAAATTGTGACAATTATAAAAATATTATATATGCATGTTTTCATTAATGGCTAAATTTATGGTTAAGTTATTAAAATATTATTTTTATATGACAACTATATTATGGTTAAGTTTTTATATGCATGTTAGGTTAAGTGATTAAAATATTATTTTTATTAATTTTTAAATAATTAAAATTGTGACAACTATAAAAGTATTATTTATGCATTTTTCTAAGTGTATTGTTAAAATTTGAACGAGGGAGACCACAAGCTAGCGAAGGGATGAGGAGTCGGTATGTATCCTATGGTTATACCCTAACAAAGTTTCAATGCATAGTATTTAACCATAACAAAGTTTAAATGCATAGTATTTACAAACTTATAATTAGGTATAAACCGTTTTTCAAAGTGTTAAACTATGCTTTCTATAAAGAAACTTGCATATTTTTATAACATAAGTCAAGAATATTACTAGAAGTATGTAAGGAAGCTTGAATATGCTTGTTGTATGCTACATTGCATTAACCTATATCGTATTTAAATGGACATTTTTTTATTCATTTTTGTTTTAATTTCTTTCAAATTGTAATTATATTTGTTTTATCATATATTTTTATAGCAAAATTATCCTATTGCTATATATTTTCAATCTCTTCTTAGGAGGCAGGTACTAAGCAACTTTGTTGCATATTCCACTTGTTTAGTTATTACTTAGCTTACACAAGATACAAATATATAATGTTCATGTATTTAAAATAAGGATATGAATGATTCGTGGTGTTTATGAACAAAGAATCTAAATGCATGCCAAAGTTATTTAAAATATATAGCTCATCTCTAGGACATTGTTGGTAAATACACATTTTATAGTTGCACATCAACATTTCTTGATCACGATGCTTACATTATTGTAATTGTTATGTTTATTTTAACTATATAATAGGTTTGGAAAATTAAATATGATCTTTGTTTATGATGATTCTTGTACCCATTCCCACTCATGGTTACTTTTCCAAAGGCATAAAGGATACTCATTCCACGGCTTCAATTGCGTGGATGAATAATGTTAAGCATGCCGTACTTGGAATTTTGTTTAAAGACATGTCACATGAGATAAAATTCAATATGTACTCAACTAAATAGTGGCCATCAATACAACTAAACATGTAATAAACATTAAATGGCAAACGATAAAACTTAAGGTGTGATGGCACCAATACAACTACATTAAATGGCATACGATGTACATTTTCTTTCTGGCGTTGCTTGTCTGCAGTACATATATAACAACAAATGACATACGATGTACATTTTCTTTCTGGTGTTGCTTGTCTATTAATGCAGTACATATATAATAACAATTATTTGAGATACTAGTGATATATGACCAAACAATTGCAATATGTATTTCACCATTGGTCCTTTATTTTTTATTTGTTTTTCTTCTAATGGACTTACTTATGTTGTTGTTGTCACTGTAAGGGATGGACGACCTAGTTTTGTGTGGTCTTATAAAGTGTCATTTTTTTTTCCGAAAGTGTCTTCTTTTGGATTATGTATGTCTTTTAAAGGATTCAATCATGTTTGTTGTGGGTCTTTTAGTGTTTATGTATTACTTTTTTATATACTTTAATAAAATATAAAAAAAAAATTCGGAAAAAAAAGTCTCTTTATTATTTGATATGGAAAAATGGGTCTATGTAACCATAAAGTATGTATGTATGTGTCACTATAAAATCTTATACAACATTGCAATAAAATAAGAATTTCATTGTATTATTTAATAGCAAAAAGCCAAATAATATTAATATCATAATTACAAATGTTTTAATACACTTTGTAAAGAATAAATTAAATTACATCACTATTTCCTTTTAATTAAAGGAACACAAACAATATTGATAACCAACACTCTAGTCAAAACAAAGTATATACGAAAAATCCTAAAACATTGCCATAAAATTAAAACCATTGTAAAACAAGTGTTGCATGGAAGCGATACCTGTCGAGGTTGGTAGGTTGCATAGACTATATTTATGCATTGAATATGTTTGGTTGCATAGACTTTCTGATTTCCTTGGCACTCCTAGTGAGTACCCAAATTTCTCCCATCTGTTGGATTGATGTTTAAAATCAGTCGAATAAATCAAGTCCACTCAATCAATGAAAGCCTTTTTTGGAATCTGGGTCAACTGGAATTCTTATCCCGGAAGATGAAGTTGTTGTTGTTAGGCCATCCCCTCTTGGCGTTGGCAAGTGCGGCTGGCGTCTTTTATTGCCAATATGCCAGGTGATACTTGTAGATAAACCCTGTCATTCTAAGCCTCGGAGCCATGAGGGTAATCATTGTCAGCGGGTCATTGCTTGCTTTTGTTACTACTTAGTTCCTCACCTAATAGGTCATCTACTCACAAAGAAAGGCGCCTTTGCTCACTAATCAAATATTTTTGAAGCCAGGACCACAATAATTAAGTTCAAAAACTAAGAATTATCGCCGTGCTTTGATCCCCTCTGTAAAAACCTGAATTCACCAAAGGTGGTGACTAAGAAATGAAATATTGTTGTTTTTAACAAGAACAACAATTTTTAAAGAGCTTTCATCCTATTGAGACACAACAAGGACATCGTCGAGGAAACTAACTTCTGCAATTTTACAACCCAAAAAGTGTAGTAGAGTCATGCAATAGGTTTAACTTAGCCATGTGGATTGACTTTATTTTGGCCTCGAAGTATATTTTGCAGAATTTTTATTGAATGTTATTTCACTTAGTTGACTCTTCAATATAGATATATATTATTACCATTTTTCTTTGTTCATGAAATGCATTAACGTTGGTCAAGGGTGTATCTTATTAGAGGTAGACGTTGAGTTCTTTTCGAAATAAAAAATGTTTTTCTTACTAAACAACTTCTCGCCGAAGCTCAAAATTATAAAAAAGGGATGGTCGCCTAAAACCCACTGTTGTAATATCAAGGAGTTTTTGTTAGACCGCTTGCTTTATTATCGCTAACAGTTGCATGTCTATATCAGAAACCAAAAACTCATCCAAAAATCAATGCCTTTTCTTAATATAAGTAGATTTTGAAAAAAAAACACATGCTTGTCTAAAGAATCAAAGTAGGCTTCATTGAGACATAGCCGAGGAGGTTTTGTTACAATTTTAAAACATTTCTTTTAAAGCGTTGCAATAAGGGCTTATAGTGGAGGCCCTGTGGTCGAGTTTTAAAATTCAATAATAATTGGTAGTAAGTAGAATTAGCAGTAAATTTGTTCTGCGCCTTTTTTTTTTTAATAAAGCGTTTGATTAAAAAAGATGGCGGTTTACATATTTGAAACATGCAAATTGATTCATATCCATCTAATAATTGCACTGAAACATAGGAAATTACGATTTGGTACAATTCTAAAGCATTTCTTGTGTAACATTGCAATAAGTTCTTATAGTGGAGGCACTTTAAGTAACCTCGATTAATCTCCAGACCAATAAATATTTCAACGCCTCTCACTATAACAAATTTGTAAGAATTCAATTTGAATAAAAGTCGAAGAATAGGATCAATAGGGTTTTCAAAACTAAACAAGGAGATGGAAACTACGAAAAAAGATATGCGTGCTTCGGGAACGAGTCACAACTTTATACAAGTAAAAAAGAAACACCTTATTCCTTCTAAAAGATAATCATTAGGAAGTGTGAGCAGTATAAAGCTACTTCGCAGTTTTAAGGTGTGCGGTGTTAAAAGAATGGGATTCTGGAAAAACCTTGGCATGAAATACGAGTCTCCCAGACAGTTCTCAAGCTTGAAAGGGACACCCTACAATGTGTTAAACTGCAATGCTAATGAGAATGCACCTAGTCTACTAATTGCTACGCGGCTCCTCAAATGTTATGACCCAAAGGGTTTTTCCAGGAAATTGGTTATCCTTTATTACAAACCAATTTTACTTTGATTAGAATATCGAAATTACTCTTTTTTAACTGGAATTTGATATGGCCGGTAGGGTGACGCTTCGATCCAGTCGATAATGTGCAACTATACGTCTGTAATATTTCTTATGGACGCTTGGACTTTCAGAGACTCATATGAGAAATTCCAGGTATGTTTAAATTCTATTCTCTATAACTCTTGCATCTATTAATACCTAGTTCATGCATAATCCTGCTAGGTAATTATCGTATGCTCAATACCTGTTGCCGGAGGTCTTCTATTTTCCACAAGACCCTACAAAATTTTGATTTCCAAGGCATTCCACGCCGGTGTTTCTTTTGTATTCTTATTCTTCTCTAAACAGAGCTTTTCTTTACTTTCTTGTTCCCTTACTTCTGCAATGGAGGTTCCTCCGTCTTATAACAAAAGTTGACAGAACTTTTCAATGGAGGTTCCTCTGTCTTATAATAGAAGTCGGCAGTGATTTGGTCAGATGTTCAGAGATTCCTTAGTAATATTTCCCTTTTTTCCCACTCAACCTTCAATGACATGACTCCAAAGATGATCTCGAGTTCGAGTCCGGGGATGAAGAGTATTTCTCATTGTCTAAACACAAAGGGGTTGATTTTTGGATGAAAGAGATGATATTTGTCTATATCTACAAGTTTATCATCAAGAGGATGGTCCCCAAAAGGGTTAAGGCCTCATTGCAAAAGTTGAGGGCGGTCGCTTAGATGATTGTGGCCTGCAAATACTGCAGTGTTTCTTTAGGTTTGGGCACACTGCTTTGACTAACATCGTAAGCATACACTATGGCACTTGCGATACAAGAATTTCAATTCAAGCCAGCCAAACATGTTGAGAGTTTCAGTGAGGTGCATGCATAATGAATAATTTTAGGTGGTGCTAGAAAGAAAGAGAAACATTTATAGATCCACATAGTACACTGACAGACAGAAATCCACATAGTTTGTGATTTCCTATCTATGATGACACCATAGTCATCGTCAGATTCAACCTGCTAGAAGTGGTGGAGTTCTTAGAGCTGGTGGCAGCTGCATTGGACCTTGCTGTGGAGGCCACGCATATGTAGGTACAACAACACCTCCCTTCCTTCCTCAAATTTTTCTCTCATGAACAAAAACACTTTGTTCAATTGAATTTCCTATATCTCCTGCATAACGTAACATAGAGAATGTAGAGAAGGTAAATCAATTTTTCTTGTAATAATGTAGGCAAGCATAGATGAATTTGTAGATGATAAAGTTGGTGATGAAGGGGATGGTGGTGCAGGAGGTGAAAGCGATGGAGGTCGTGGGTGAGGCAGTGCATGCAAGACAACTAAGGTGGAAACTATGGTTGTGACAGTGATGAGGAGGCGGTGCATGTCATACAACTAAGGTGGAAACTATGGTTGTGACAACTATGAGGAGGCGGTGCATGCCAGACAATTAAGATGGGTTTTCTAAAATCAAGAATATTGTTGTCGGTCCAGAAATAACACCCCAAACCTTTTAGATAATTACATGACACATAAATTGTGTTTTTTTGAAAAAATAAATAAAATAAATTGATCTCCATTGTATAACTTATGAGATTTGTGATAATTTTGTGGTTAAAGTAGGAACTAATAGTGGGTTGACCACATATCAATTACAATTGTACACTGCCTATCAATAGGTACATAACAATTCAAACATAACAAGTATAATAATTTTTACTATGACTAAAAATTAACAAGGACTAACTCTTGGGTAAAAAGTAACTTATTATTATATATAAAAAGATAATTTGAACTAACTATTGTGTAAAAAGTAACACAAGTGTCCCTATCATGACAAAACATTTTCTTTTATTTCTATGAATGATAGCAGATTCTCTAATGAAAAGCAAGCATGTCACACCTATATTTAGATATGTGTTTTCCATTGAGGCATGACCCATCCTTTTAACTCGCTTTGGTGTGCTTTTTTTTTGCAAGTACAAAATTGGTTAAAAATATTCCATAACAATGCAAAATTTTAGTCTTCTCATAAAACACCAGTTTTTTAATATAATTTCACTCAACCTCCAACCAAAATAAAATTTGTAATAATTTTCAAACACCGACTGTAAACAAGTCTTAAAAGCGGCATAACTTGTCGTAGTTGCAAGACCGTGCTGTAAAGTTTTGCAATCTAAATGCCACTCGTTCCCTTTGTGTCTACTAGTGGACCCTTTTTTCCTTACTGACATTAACATATATATATATATATATATAGAGAGAGAGAGAGAGAGAGCGAGAGAGAGAGAGAGTTTTATATACACAACATGTAGAAATTTGGGAATAAACTAGATTGTGAAAGAGCCTTAACATGAATAAAACAATAAAGAAATATGTTTTAGTGATCTCTCAATGATCTGACTAAATTACATCCGAAGGCCTTCCATTTATAACAATGGAAGAGACCTATCAGTAGTTACGAATAGATGAGCAAATAAGAACGCTTATGTGAGCTTATAACTCACACAGGTTAGTTGCAATATGTTACAAGTGATTTTACCAAACATGGTTGATCACACTTTTATGGTCTTCCCTGTCCCTCTGTAGACTCTTTAGACCCCATGGACCATTATTGTACCTTTGATGTTTCCAATATCATCCCTAAAAACACCTATTATTTGTTGTACGTGACTTTTAATCCCTTTCTCGCATATATACACGGATATTACCCTTAAACCCGCGTACATCGAGATGTGTGCATAAGTCCAAATATTTTTGGAGTTTTCCTTGATGTGGATCTGAGTCACTTGTCTCTTGGCCTTCCATATGCCTCGATATCGCTCGGATTTGACCTTCCATTACCCCATTGAAGCACTATATAAGGAAACCCTTGGATACATTGAAGAGGAGGAATTGAAGAGCAAGAAAACTATAGTCCATTGTTGTCATAGCTTGCTTGTACTTGAATATGCATCCCTTTGTCCCTTGGAGCACTTTGTGTTCTTCCCAAGCTTACCTCTTCTTGTGAGCTTGCTATCAAGAGATGGAGGATTGAGGTGGTGGAGGCCCAGGTGGAGGACTCGGTTTCTCCAGTTCGCAGACATGCCGACGGAGGTTGTCACTTATGTAATCTCTGATTTTATTAATAGAAATATCTTTTTCTATCCAATGATGTGCATTTAAATGAATATTGAATAAATGGATGCATTTAATTGCTTATTCATTATTGATTATATATTCTAGAGTAGGCCTAACACTATATTATATAGCATGCTTGCCTAGTTTACTGTTGTTGAGAGAAAATTGCTAAAGCAAGTGCGATTGGAAAAAACTCAACGGGGATCTACTTCAACCGTCCGGAATAAGGTATGATTCGAGATTCTTTAGTGTTAGATCTTTTATTTCTCTTGCATATTGGGAAGGGATTGATTTCTGCAGTTTCTCTGTCTGTTGTGGTACACCCCAAGGCATAGGAAGTTTTCTCCATAACAGAATTGGTGACCATACTGGGGAGGTTCCTAGTTGTTTTTCTTTGGGGGTTTTTCGGCATTCAATGTGCTTGTATTGCTCTGAGTTCTTTGTTTCTGTGTCGGGTATGGGGGCATTATTGCCCAGTAGTGTTTTGTAGGAGTAAATTTTGTCTCATCTTGTCCATTTACCTTATTTTTCTATCTTTTTCTTCCTGTACGCAGGTTTTGCTTTCACAGTCGTGTGTACACACGAGTTTTCCTAGAATAGTCGCGTATGTACACAGGTTTACTGAGAATAGTCACGTATGCCCTGATTTTTTTACTTTTTTGGGAATATTAAGTGTTGTTGGGTGAGTTTGGATTATTGCTGAGTCTTCTTTGATGCTTCTGGAGTCTGTATCTCCCCTCTGTTTCTAACCAGAGACTCTTTTTTATTTGATTTTTGAAAATATTCTTGTCATTTCATTTTCTATTTTTTGTTTTGAGATTAGTGCATTATGTCTCTTTTACCTTGGTACTTTGCTTGGCTGCTGTCTGTGAGTGGTTGCAGAGTCTGGGGGTTGTACAGTCATATTTTTTCTTTTGATCTCGTTTAATTCAAAAATACAAAAACATTTTGCTTTTTGCATGGTTATGCATTCTTTGCATTTTGCATTAGCATGGTACAGGTTTGCTTGGTGTATATTAGTCAGATTTTCATATAGGAATGATTTCATATACATTTGAAGGAAAAATTTTGCACTTCACATAGTAGCATACCCTGTTTTTAATTCGACACAATGCATTTGCATTGATTGTTAGGTGTGCATTTTACTTCTTGTTGTGTCATAACATCATTAGTTGCACATACATTTACCCTTGAGTAATAAAGCCAATTAAAATAAACGCATAATAAAATGAATTAGACTCTTTTCTTTTCTAGCGTGCACCAACAAGACTAGGTTTTAGGGTCTTGGAATAGTTCATTGTGAGTTAATTCTCCAAGACCACTAAACAAAAAAATTAGGTGTATCTCAGGATCCTCCTCTTACAAGGGAGTTAAGCATGAGGCAGTGTGAGAAATTATGATTGGGATGACCCCTGATTGTGATTGATTAGCACTAGAGATATTTCCAAGATTGTATTCGTATCTGGGGGCCTTTGAGGTATTAGCTAGTGCACCCCTGGGGTACTAGTTGTGCTTTCAGGCTTCGAGCTTTGTTACCCTGCCCATACGGTCAATCCTGCCTGCGACTGCCCACATGAGCATTGATTATATCGAGGTGACCTTAGTTACCTTACCTAGGTTATCGAGGGGGGTTTTGCAGATGTTATTCTGTAGGTGTCCTGGCCAGGTAGGGGTCGGACAGCATAGTCGCTATATGCGTTGAAGCTGAGGGACACTATAATTAGTTGCGAACCTCCACTTGTTGTGTATGGGAGTCTCAATCCTCTCCTAGGTGAGACATACCTACTTCATTCGGGAGCTCACATATCCTGCCCTTGGTTTGCTTATGATTTGGCTTTACATTTTTAGGTGTATGTATGTGCACGTTAGTTTGCCTAGGGTTTGCGTAAATAGATCGAGTCTTTTTATTTTTGAGTCATTGTGGATTCGGGCGCTGCACACCGCCATTCTCATCATTTAGTAGGACTTCTTCCTTCCATGTCTCCTCCTCCTTTGGGAGAGATAACCAGACAGTCCTGGCGGACTACTTCTCACTTTGATTTACACACCATGGGAGATCATGAGGATGATATTCCAAAGATGTCTTCTCCACCTCACGAGGTTGGGGAGGAATATCCTTCTAGCACATATGATCCTTCACATGAGCAGCCTTCACGATCTGGTTATGATCCCTCATTCACAGGTCACTGGTATTGGTTTCTGGGCGACAAGACTCACTATGAACCCACAAGCACTAGTAATGTTAGATATGACATACCTGATATCCCTGAGCCCGATCCAACATATCATGCCAAGTCGAAAATTGACCCTGGCACTATTCCTGGGGGCACTCCCACTCTTTTCCATGCGGAGAGGTTTGGGGGCACTAGTCACATTGTACCTTCCATCCCTGTGGTGGAGGCGTCTTCACATGCTCCGCCTAGGCCTATAGTGTTAGTAATCCTATTCAGATACCAAGACTGAGACGAGTAAACATTGGGAACACCACTTATATTCCTTCACATGTCCCTTCATCTTCGAACAACGTTCCTTTGAATGCATTTTTAACGACTCATCCTCCCCCTAATTCACGGGGGCCTTCAGGCCAGATTGTTGCTACTAGCCATGTTCGTTCTATGACTACTAACTCGATTGTATCTCAAAGCTAAGTACCTCATGTTGTGTTAGCAGGTCATATACCTATTTCTAGATCATCTCATGTTCCACCTCGTGGAGCTCCCCATATACCAAACTATGGACCTTATCATGGTACATCCCATGGAACACCTTATGGAGCTTCTCATGGACATTCTTATGGACCGCAGTATGGACAAAACTACCAACCCTATGGGTACGAGTATCAATAGCCCACTTACTCTTATAATTATGGCTTTGTAGCGCCTCATAATCAAGGTACCCCACATCACAATGCTTCCATGCAGCCATACATGGGTCAAATGGGAGGAGGTTATTATGGCCAAGGCCATGGAATTTATAGCAATCAACCTTACATGAATCAAAACTACTAAGGTGCATGGAATTGACCGGCTCAACCTAGGCTCCCTTTCCTTGCGACATTGAACTTACCTGACTTGTTGAGATTGATGAACGATCCTGTGTCTCACAACCTATCATGGCCGGCAGTCCCTACCAAGCTTCCTTCGAACATTCCCAAGTTTGAAGGTAAGGCTGGTGAATATCCTAGTGAGCATGTCACCACTTTCCACCTTTGGTGCTCTTCCAATCCCTTACACGATGATTCTATCCATTTGAGGCTATGTCAACACACCCTCATGGGCCCTGTGGTGAAATGGTACATAGAGTTACCGGGTGGGGTTTATACTACATTTGATGACATTTCCATGACCTTTCTTAATCGTTTCCAGCTACCTATACGTTACGACGTCGGTACCGAACTCTTGTCAACCTTTCAGCAAGAAAAAGCCAGACACATTTCGGATCATATTCAAGAGTGGCGTAGACAGAAACAGTTAATCAAAGCCTTTATCCCACCATAGTTTCTTCTTGAGTGGTTCCTTAAATCGTTGTTACCTTACATCATGAAGGATGTTTCTATATCCGGAGATCAAAACGAGGAACAAGCTATATTTAGGGCATAAGAGTTGGATTTGATCTATGCTCAATCTAGACTTTTGTATGAGATTATACCAAATGCTCCAAGATCCAATTTCAACCCCAAGATCAAGCCTCGGCCACATGCCAATGGTATTGTTGGCTCTAATAGTACCAAACTTGCGGACTCGGTTATGAAACAAGTGAGCCAGTTATCGATTAACCAGTCTGCATCAGGACAAGTCATGAATTTGTCTCAACCTACCCAATCGGCAAGTGTACTTTTCGTGCAATCATCGAACCCGAAAGGCAACCAGCAGCCTGGAAGGAATAAGAAAAAAGGAAAAAATAATCATAAGGGTGGGAATAAGAATGAAAATGCTAATAATAATGACAAGAACACTCAAAATCCTAGGGGGGACAAGATTCTAAATGTAAGGTGAAGTTTCCTTGTAAGTTGTCTAAGGACGACTACCTCACTCACTTGTGCCCTCGTATGGAAGATGCCTCGAGGTTTATAGCACAAGGCCCAATTGTGTTAACTAATCCTTTACCCAATAATCAAAATATGAACTTGAGGACCGTTGATCCTGGTTGTGCATCGGGTGCAAATCAAAATCCACCGGAGGCCACTAGTGATCATGGTTACATCAACATGGTGCGTGCTGCTAAAGTTCTGACTCGTGCAAAAGATTATGGTTCGTCACAACCAGACCTTGGGAAAGAACCTTCCCCACCCGAGAGCCCTTTGCGAATCGAAAAGACTACGAATAAACTTGAAGCTCCACCTCACATTCCTAAGGGATTCTTAAAGCGTTCGGGGCACAATCCTAATTCCCGAGCCACCCAAAACTATTCAGTTGTTGAGGATTTAGGCCAGACTCCTTGTGTGATGTCCACGTTAGAAGTGCTTCAGACTTGTCCTCTACAGAGGAAATCCTTGTTGTCTGCTCTTGGGGTTAGTGACGATAGCTCGTCTTCCATGATCAATTTTGAAACCATGGGAGTACAGCCTCACTTGCCTTACTATGTGTCTCTTTTGATTCATTTAGAGTGTCTTAACAACACCGTCATGCATACTGTCATTGATGAAGGCGTTGTTGCTTCCATGATGTCTTTGTCATGTTGGAAGGGTTTGGGTTCTCCCATGTTGTCTCAATCCGCCACTATGTTGACAAATTTCGATGGTAGATCATTTCAGTTGCATGGGATTCTTTCTTCTCTAGAGATCCAATTGGGAGGGAAGAACATCGCGATCAAGGTTGAGGTGGTTGATGCACCCCTTGACTACAATATTTTACTAGGTAGGAATTGGATGTATAGTATGCAAGTCGTAGCTTCTTCCCTCTTTCGAGTGATATGTTTTCCATTTAATGGGAATATTGTTACGATTGATCAAAAGTTACTCCATAATCCGAGTGTCAATGCATCATCAAGAGCTTCTATCCCGATTATCGATCATTCTCAACCGACAACTAGAAGTGTGGGTGTAGGTATGTATCCTTCTCTTATGGGAACCTTTAGTTGTCTTGCACCCATTCTTATGATTGGGTCTAGTTTTGGTGGGGCTTCATCCTCGTTGAATTCGGTGTCTTTTCGCACTACCCATATGGAAGATCCTTGGATTCTTCCTTCACCGAGTACTTCGAGTATTCCTGTCGATATAGACGTGTCGTTGCCTACAACAATGGTGGCGTATCAAGCGAATATTGATCAGGTTGCAGAGCCTAGTCCTTCCTCTTTGCGGAAGGAGGAGGAGGACCCGTATGTGCTGCCTACATGGGTAGTAGAGTCATATCACTCACATGATTGCCTCGATGATGTTTTTCCATCGGATGAAGCTATTCTTAAGGCCATGTCTGGGGTTGAGCAACCTTGGGAAGAGTTGCATCATTGATCATATTTTCTTCCTAAGCTCGATCATATGGAGTGTGATGAATTTAGGGAGATTCTTAGCGAGAATATTGGTAGCCCCGTGGTTCCATTAATCTCTCCTAGTCAGATGACTGATGCAAACATGGCTAATTTGTCACCAACAATTCCTATCAATATTTCTCGTGATCCTGGCAAGGTTGATAATGTCTACATTGGGGCGGGTTGTTCCCCCGATGAGATCAAGGAGTATACCGAGCTGTTTAAAATATTTTTCATGAAATTTTCGCTTGGTCATACGAAGAAATGTTGGGTATAGACCCTCGTATTGTTGAACACGAGATCAAAATGTATCCAGATGCAAAACTGGTTCGACAACGTTTGCGTGCAGTGAATCCTAGAAAAGCACCCGCCATTAAAGCTGAGATAGAGAAACTATTGAAATCTCATTTTATCTATCCTGTTCCCTTAAAGGAGTGGGTTTCAAATCCTGTTCTGGTGCATAAGAAACAGGGAGTGATCCATATATGCACTGATTTCCGTGACTTAAATCGTGCCTGTCCTAAGGATAATTTCCCCACACCATTTATTGATCAGATTTTGGATGAGTGTGCGGGAAGTGAAGTATTTTCCTTTATGGATGGTTTTTTCGGATATAATTAGATTCATATTAAGCTTGAGGATCAACATAAGACCGCATTTATTTGTCCTTGAGGTACTTTTGCATATCGGAAGATGCCCTTCGGCCTTAAAAACGTCGAACCCACATTTCAGCGAGCCATGACCTTAATATTTCACGATCTTAAAAATATTATTGAAGTATATTTGGATGATCTCACTACTCACTCTCATTTGAGAGTGCGTCATCCATATCATTTGAGATTAGTGTTCAAAAGATGTTGTCATTACGAAGTTCATTTAAATCCTCATAAGTGCATCTTTTGCATGACTGTTGGTCGTTTACTAGGATTCATCGTATCCAAGGAGGGTAGAAGAGTTGATCCCTTAAAGGTTGAGGCAATACTTCATTTGTCTCCCCCGCATAATATTAGACACCTTCAGTGTTTACAAGGCATGGCGAAATTCTTGCAAAGATTCGTGGCTAATTTTTCCAACTTGACTAAAGGCTTTATACATCTTTTGAAGAAGGACACCCCGTTTTGCTGGGATGAGAGAGCCCAGGAGTCTTTCAATTCTCTTAAGCCAGCCTTAGCAATGGCCCCCATGCTTAGTCCACCAGACTATAGCCATGATTTCTTGATTTATGTGGCCACGTCTATGGAGACGGTTGGTATGGAACGGTATACATCAATGACTTGTAATCAGACAATGGACTACTATGTTTGACCTCAACACCTCTATTCACATTGTAGTACATGTACTCGTAGCGGTTTGTGTAGAATAATTTCTAGATTAGTGGCATTCCACATATGCTACCTCCTTGATCGTGCCAGTGTTCATGATATTTCAGCTCTCGTGACTTGATTCCAGTGTATGTCAGATATCTTCAGCCATCATGGAGATCTTGATACTTTGTATATCTTCATCATGGATAATCTGATCTATTATATATATTTATGTGGTGATGACCACACATGTCACATTTTGTATATCATGCCTATTCATGTCCATTGTACTCTGATGTATCTGGGATTGATATATGTATTTGCAGTCATATGCAGAGATTGATTATTGTACTATACTAATGGATGGCTTGTTCTTCCACCTGGTTCTTCATCACTCCACTTCTGGGATGGATTTATAATGTATTTCGGTCATCATGTTACCCCTCTGACCTCACACATTAGGGGGCATCTGTTACAGCTGATTTTACCGCACATGGTTTATCACACTTTTATGGCCTTCCCTATCCCTCTGCAGACTCTTTAGACCCCATGGACCATTATTGTACCTTTTATGTTTCCAAGATCATCCCTAAAAACACCTATTATTTGATGTACACAACTTTTAATCCCTTTCTCGCGTATATACACGGATATTACCCTTAAACCCACGTACATTAGGATGTGTGCATAAGTCCAAATATTTCCTTGATGTGGATCCGAGTCACTTGTCTCTTGGCCTTCCATATTCCTCGAGATCGCTCGGATTTGACCTTCCATTACCCCATTGAAGCACTATATAAGGAACCCCTTGGATACATTGAAGAGGAGGAATTGAAGAGTAAGAAAACTATAGTCCATTGTTGTCGTAGCTTGCTTGTACTTGAGTCTGCATCCCTTTGTCCCTTGGAGCACTTTGTGTTCTTCCAAAGCTTACCTTTTTTTGTGAGCTTGCTATCGAGAGATGGAGGATTGAGGTGGTGGAGGCCCAGGTGGAGGACTCGGTTTCTCCGATTTGCAGACGTGCCAATAGAGGTTGTCACTTATGTAATCTTTGATTTTATTAATAGAAATATCTTTTCATGTTCAATGATGTGCATTTAAATGAATATTGAATCCATGGATGCGTTTAATTTCTTATGCATTATTGATTATATATGCTAGAGTAGGCCTAACACTATATTGTATATCATTCTTGCCTTGTTTACTGTTGTTGAGAGTAAATTGCCAAATCAAGCGGGATTGGAAAAGCTCAATGAGGATCTACTTCAACCATCCGTAATAAGGTATGATTTGAGATCCTTTAGTGTTAGATGTTTTATTTCTCTTGCATATTGGGAAGAGATTGATTTCTGCGGTTTCTCTGTCTGTTGTGGTACACCCCAATCCATAGGAAGTTTTTTCCGTAACACATTAGAAAACACCAACATGACTAACACCCCCTCATAACTCAAATGTAGGGAGGAAACAAAAAAAACAAGTATGGGTCCCGACAATAAATCATACTGAGGTTGATCAAAATTCATATGAGAACAAAATGAAAGAACGCATATATAATTGATCCAACTAGCAGTTACCATGTTGTTGAACTTCGACAAAGTATAGCACTTGACTACTTTGACTGGTTTGACAGGTTCAGTATCGGCTTTGAAAAGTTGGAACCTTGACACAACTGACCTTAACAACCTCGATAGGTTTCGTGCTTGACATGCAACATCTTGACATGTCTTGTCGGCACCGTCAAATGTCGAACATCAATTGAATGTCTCTCTGTCTTCCAGTCATCTGCGACGGTTGAACTTCTGAACCGTTATAACTTCTTTGTAACTAAACGTGATGGGTATTCACCCAAGCATCTCAGTATTCTATATAAACACGTATACTATTGTAGCATACATCGATAAACCTTCATGGAGAGGAAGTAATATAGAAATTGGTTCTAATTCTTGGATATTGTTTATACACATACTTTCTGTCGATATAGTGTGTTTCCTGCTTTACTTGTTCTTTTTATATGCTTCCTCCATAACAATGTTCAACTCATTCAGTCGATTGTTGTCCCCATGACCTCCTACTTACAACTCACAACACTCAACCACTTTTTTTTTCTTTTTTTTTACGGAAATTGACCAAGAAACCCGCCAATACTTCCCCATGTTTCATGGATGGTAAGGGTAGTAAATAATCGACCTTCCTTGTTGAAGGCCTAACCCCGAAGGACTCAAAGCTCGAACTCGTGACCTCCCCTTTCACCAGGAGAGAATGTGCACATCTTACCAATTGAGCTAACCTTTGGGGCTAATCACTCAACCACTTTAGCTAATCCACCAAACTAATAATTAAAATTAATATTTATTAATTATAATCTTACTTGTAACATCTCCAAAAATTCGTAAAAAAAAAATCTACAATGAAGGTCTAACTGTAAATATGTAACGTAAATGATGCATAGTAGTCTTTAAACTTGCGCTTAGTGCTTTGTCCATTAACATAAGGACTTCAGTATGTAAACTTTATAGTGTGTCTTATAGTTATAATGAATTATTATTTTAATTGTCGTCAAGTCATGGAAAGATCATTATGTTTTAAGAAACATTAGCAACAGTTAGTGTACTTTCTAGTTATGTTTTTAGGACACTTGTTAATTTCATTATGAGCTAGGAGGATGGGTTATGGTCTTACTTAGTTGTGGAGATAACACATAAACCTTTTATTCACATGCAAGTACTTTAAGGAGGGGTTCTCGCCTTACTAGGGCCACCTCCAAGGGTCTAAACTAAAACATACAAGGGAGGACCCCAACTATACTTTGTAAAAAAAATATTTCCAAGAGAAAACTATGCGCCTTCCTAGACAAAAGCTATAACAAGCATGAAGAAGAAAAAGTAATGTCATAAAAGGTGATGATAAAAGGTGTTAATTGACAGGTTGGAAACATTAGAGTTTTGGGTTTGTTTGAAAAAACAACATAGTGGCATTGAAGAGTCCACGTGATGGACCTACGGCCTCCAGCTGGAACGCATATATGTCAATTCATAAACCCTAATGGTTTAACTCATCTCGATTTTTGCCTTTGTGTTGTATTGTTTTGGATTTTGCATCGTGTAAGGGTCGTGGCTCTTTGGCCCTTTGTCTCTCTACGTGGATTTCAAGTTCTTGGCATTGTAATGCAGGCTCTTGCCCTTTCCTCATCTCACGATACCCCCAATTTTTATGGATGCATCAACCTTGGTATCAGATATGTATTTTGAACCACACTGCCTATGTGTATTTTGAGTTTGGAACTGTGGACTCTGTGTAGAAATCCTTCATTGCAAATGTTGATTCCAGTGAGGTACAATTTTCTCTGGCTTGTATTCACATTTTCCTTTTTGTTTCTTTCAAATACATTTCTCACATATATTTATATTTGACCTCTGTAAATGTTGTTTGCAGGAGCTTCAACCGTGGTCGCTGCAAAGAGTAAGGTCATTCTCCACGAATGAAAAAGTTCATTGCTCTAGTAAAACCTGTACCTGTACTCCTTGCTCCTTGTAGCTTGGCGTTCTGTGACTCCATGGCTCTGTGGCTCCGTGGTTTCATGGAATGGAGTCCCAATCCCTCGTTTTCTTTTGGTGGAAAAATGGTAACCTTCTGATGGTTCGACCTGAGGCATTTCTCAATTGTCTTTAAAAAATACTTCTCCCTTTGACCGTCGAGTCCGAAGGGATTTTTTTATGTGATGTAATGGTCTAGTTTAATTAATGGTTTGAACTCTTTATAGAGTATTGTATACCTAAAAATTTTAAGGATGAAAAGAATTAGCGCTATTGCGGTTTTTATGAACCTGCGACTTTCTTCTCTTGACTGTTATTATAATGGTTTAACTTTGGATATATTGTTTTGTTATTTTATTACATATCTTCCATGGATATACTTTAAAAATAATGGGTCATGAGGCCACTGTATTGTTTAAGCATGTGCTACTGTGTTAGATATATATGGATTACCAAACCATTTGTTGAGTGAATGATGACGTCGTAAGGCTGTTTGTGGAATAAAGATGTGTGCTTACAATTTCTCCTTAATGGTTTTATTATCGTTATTTTTAATGGACATTACAGTATAAAACTATAATGACTCTCGCCCTGCAACAAGGGGTTGTGAGCTGACAATAGCATTATGGAAAAATTGTTATGGTTTCTCCCTTGGGATATTTACTATATTTCTAAGATTTAGGGTCGTGACGCCTCTAGATTCTGCTCAATAATGTTTCTCTGTCATAGTTTAAAATTTTGGTTTTTATATATATAACTTGGTTTGAGTCGTAAGGCTTCAACCTATATAACGTTAATAAGTTATTATGTTTGATTATAGTTCAGCGTTGATGATTTTAGACCCTAATTGTAGTATACATGCCCTTCGACTGTCGAAGGGTTACATGGTTTAAACCCTTGAATTGTTTGCTCTGTATGCTAAATGTTAAGTAATTCATATGTAACTTCCCCTATTTTGTAAAAGGGTTTAATAGTATAAATTTAATTATTTATACTTTACTATCTTAAACTTGGAAATAATGACTTATGTAATAAGTAATAATTATTTAATAGTATGATATATATATTCTCCGCATACTTTAACTGATTCATGTATGATTTTGTTTGAGTCCTTTAAACCATAGTTTAACTTCTGTGTATAACTAGCCCTTTCGGCTGTAATGGAAAATTTTAAGAATAAAACTATGATCCTGAAAAATTCTTAATATACAGGGAGTTAGTAAAGAATAAGACAATAAAATACTATCTGAATGAATTTGATTATAATAAGTGATAAATACTATCTAAAAAGGGTTTCGAACTCAATTTGGAAACTTAACAATTTAATTAGAATTAGATATATAATAAGTAAGAACTAGATGGAAGGAAATGCATTGTTTACTTAACAATTGTTATCCTAATCTATGATTGTAAATGATTGAACTTTAAGGAAAAATAATATAATAAATTCAGAAACCGATTTTAATCTCATGGGAAAATAACTACAGATTTTATTTTACAGAGAAGATACATTATGATATAATTAGGTACCATTAAACTTTGTAGGGACTATAGCATTCTTCATAAAATAATATACATAACTATTATTCTTTTAACTTGTTCTAATTTAAAAATAGTTACTAGTTATAGAATCCATCAACATTCATAAACCTTCCAGATACAGATATAAAATAAAATCACAGATAATAAACAAAACAACTTAGAACCTGGATAATTGCAGAAGGGGGACAACCACCCAAATGAGACCGTTCCTCCCAACCATCTCCTAAAAGCAACCGAGATCACTTGATTTAGGACCCTCGAGTTTGTTCACTGAACCACCAGGATGAAGATGCTATGTAACAATCCACACAGAAATATCTGTAACTTAGCATTCACTAGCAGACTTAACTCTCACCAATTTCACTTAGCTATCCCCTCATCGAATTCCTCTTATGTTCCCGACTTTTTAGTTTGCGACAATTCACAAGGGTCTAATTACTTGGAATAGAATGTAATTAGCCTCCTGCTCAATTCGATGGTATTTATAAGATTTCCTAGGTCTCTGGGTCAGTTTGGTAATTAAATGAGCCACCTGCTTAGTTCCTCTTCCTAGGGAACATGACCACAATTTTAGGTATTTTGCTTCCTGCAACAACTACAAAGTGAAATGTTAGTGATGCCACTTATCATTTAGCCTTCTACAATTGCTTATTTCTCCTAGTGGATCAGTGAACACTCTTCAACAATCTCCTTTGGATAGGTGTCTCTTCATTTAATTATTTAAATAAATAAATATTCAATTACAGTCATCTTTGACCAACTTGGTCATAAAAACTTTACAATAAATTTTATAATATTTTTTTCTCAAATAAATGAAAATATTTATTTTTCAGTTTTAGGTGGGTTACAAACACCCCCCCTTAAGTTCAACATCATCCTCGATGTTGCTTAAGTTTCTTCTTATTCTTCCTGGAACAGAATTGGATATGCCTCCCGCATATGACTCTCCAATTCCCAGTTCGCTTCATCTGGACTGAGGTGCTTCCATTGCACTTTTACCTATCCAATAGTGCGATTCTGAAGAAAATTTTCCCTCTTGACGAGGATATAGTTCAATTCCACCTGAAAATCTCCTTCGGGTTCTACCGAAACAACATTCCAGTCGATCACATGAGTATCATCGTGCACATACTTTTTCAATATGGAAATATGAAATACGTTATGCATTCTAAGATTAGGTGGCAAAGCTAACTGATATGCCACTGGTCCAACTCTTGTCAATTTTTTGAATGGTCCACAATACCTGGGTGCCAATTTAGCACAACTCCCCAACTTAAATGAGCTTTTTCTACGTTTTACCTTGACAAATACATGCTCACCTACTTGGAATTTTTTCTAAGATATTTTAACGTCTGCATTACTCTTTCGTCTGTTTTGTGCAGTTTTCAAATTACTTTGTACTTGTTTCACTGTTAGTTCTAGTTCTTCTAACAAGTCAGGTCCTAATATCAATATGTCAATTGGATTATCCCATGAAATGGGAGTATTACATTTCCTACCATACAATATTTTAAAAGGTATGAGTTTAGCTGAAATATGATAATAACTATTATATGCAAATTATACTAAGTGCATAATCTTCCAATTTCTTTGGATGATCTCTACCATACATCCTTAACATATCCTCTAGGACTTGATTTACTCTTTTGGTTTGTCCATTTGTTTGTGGATGATAAGCAGTATTGAAATTTAATTTAGTATCTAGTCCTTTAAACAATGACTTCTAAAAATTTCCAGTGAACTTAGGATCTCTATCAGAAATTATTACCTTCAGAATTCCATGCAACCAAAAAATTTTCTTCATAAATATATCAGCAATGTTAGCATCCTTATACGTAGTTTTAACAAGTATAAAATGTGTTTCTTTGATTAATTTATCTACAACTGCCAATATAGAATCATTTTGTTTCTGATTTTTAGGCAATCCTGTTATAAAATCAAGACTGATAATGTCCCATTTCCAATCTGGAATTGGCAGTGGTTGCAAAAGGCTTGCTGGGTGTCAATGCTCAACTTTAACTTGCTGACATTCTATACACCTATCTATATATTCAACAACTTCAGTCTTCATATTAGGCCATAAATACTCTTTTTTTAGCATTGTTATCATCTTTTGATACCCCGAATGTCCAAAATAAGGACTTTTATGTACTTCATTTAAAATCAGCAATTTAATTTTTGGTATGTTAAGTACATAAAGTCTATTTTTATACAGTATTAATCATTTTTCATTTAAACTATAATCCGTTTTTCCATTTTCAGATTCATTAGCAGTTACTTTTTCTCTTAGATTTTGGTATTCCTTGTCCATTTTTTATCTCTTCTTCCAATTTATCATCTAATTCTATTTTGTAACTGCTAATGGCAAATATAAAATTCATTATTGCATTTCTGCTTAAGGCATAAGCCACTTTCATTTCCTTCCCTTTGATGTGTTTGATCTCAAAATCGTATTCACTAAGGAAAGCTAACCATCTAGATTGCCTTGCGTTCATATTTTGTTGATCAAACAAATATTTCAAGCTTATGTTATGAGACATTAATAAAAATCTCTTACCAATTAAATGATGGCGCCACATTTTCAGAGCATGAATTATGGTAGCCAGATCTATATCATAAGTAGCATAATTCTTTTCATGTGTTTTTAACTTTCTTGATTCATAAGCTATTACGTGATCTTCTTGTGTTAGTACTCCACCCAAGCCTTCATTGCATGCATCAGTGCACACAACGAAATCATTGTTTGGATATGCTATTTTTAGTATAGGTGCAGTAGTTAATACTATATTTTAGTTTATTAAAACTTTCTTCATACTTTTGATCCCAGACAAATATTTTCCCCTTTTTCTGCAAGGATGCTATGGCATTCACGATCTTTGAGAATCCTTCTATGAACATCTGGTAATAACTCGTAATTCCCATGAACAATTGTACATCTGATACATCTTTGGGAACATGCCATTCCATTATTTTATTTATTGTAATCGGGTCTACTGATATTCCTCCCTTGGATATCACGTGACCTAGATACTATATTTTATCTTTGAAGAATTCACATTTACTAAATTTAGCATACAATTTATTCTCTCAGAACCTGTAGTATTATCTGCAAGTGTTCATCATGTTCTTCTTTCGTTTTTGAATAAATTAATATGTCGTCTATGAAGATGACTACAAATTTATCTAAGTATTTACTTAAGACATTGTTCATTAAGCACATGAAGGTTGTTGGAGCATTTGTTAGCCCAAAGGGCATAACTACAAACTCATAATTCCCATATCGGGTTCTAAACATAATTTTAAAATATCTTCGTCTTTAATTTTCACTTGATGATATCCATATCTCAAGTCTATCTTTAATAATATCGTTGCTCTGTGTATCTGATCAAACAGATCATTGATGCGGGGAAAATAATATCTATTTTTAATTGTCATTTTGTTTAGTTGACTTTAGTCTATACATAAATGTAATGTACCATCTTTCTTTTTAACGAATAAGATAGGTGCTCCCCAAGGGCATACACTTGGTCTTATATAATTATTGTCTAACAGTTCTTGTAGTTGTAGATTTAATTTGTTAAGTTCTGTTATTTTCATTCGATAAGGAGCCTTTGAATTAGCTATAGATCCTAGTACTAAATCAATAGTAAAATCCAGATCTCTCTTTGGAGGTAATCCTGGAATTTCTTCTGGAAAAAAATATGAGAACTCTTGTAAGATTGGAATATCATCGAATTTCAGCTTATCTTCTTTATCCATGTGTTTGTTATTTATTACATGTACATCAAAAACTTTACAACCTTTCCTTACAGCCTTTTTCATTGATTTGTAATGTTGAGATTTGTTTAACAGAGACTTTCCTAGGTATCCCTTTGATTGTAACTCTTTCTTTTTTATTATTTAAACAAGTAAATGTTTTCTCAAAACAATTTAAAACCACTTGATGTTTTTCCATCCAATCCATACCTATTAAAATATCATAAGACTCTAACGGTAATACATTTAACTTTACTTGAGTTTCGAACTGAGTCATAAACATTTCATAGCTTTCCACATAATTAACTACTTTTCTTTTGGTTCCTATAGCTAACTGAACCAACCAAGACTTTTCAAAATTTTTCAAAAGTAAATTGCACTTTTCTGATATGCTAGGTGACACATAGCTTAAACTAGCACCTAAATCAATCAAAATAGAAATAGGCTGATTTTGTATTACACCTTGTATTTTGACCATGGAGGTTTGATGATTATCTTGTCGATTCTCCAAGGATGCATTAATTCTGGGCATTTCATTTTCTACATCACCAAATGTTTCTTCCTCCTGAATGGTATGTACATTCTTGTAATTTCTCCTTCTGTTCGGACAGTCCTTTGCATAGTGAGGTCCCTAACCGTCCCAACACTTTACAGGTTCTTTTTGTGCATTTTTTTTAGCATAATTGTTATGCATGTCTCTCGCTTTTGGTGCTGTAATGTTTTGTTGTGTTTTACCTTTAAAATATGTTCCTTGATAATTATTCTTAAACAAATTCCGAGAATTATTTTCAAATCTTTTATTAGGCTTAAAACCTTTTCTTGTCTGATCAAAATTGTTGGTTGTCTTATTTTTCTAGTTAGATATGCTTTCTTTCTGTTTACTTTGTTTGTAACAGAATTTAGCTTTTCTCATTGCCTCTTCAAGGGTATTTTGATCATCAAATTCAATTATGTCTTTGAAACTAGTAGGAAAACAACCCAAAAACCTCTGTATCTTAGTTTTTTCATCAATTATATACGGTACATATCTGAGTAAACTTAAAATTTACTACTTAACTTTTTTATGGACATTGAGCCCAGTTTAAGTTCATAAAACGCTTTAGATATTTCTCCATAATACTCTTCAGATAAAAATTTCCTTTTGAAGTATTTTTTAAAGACTCTCCAGGTTACATATTTTTCTTTAAGTTTTTTAACTCTTTTTATTTCCTGCCACCATATGTTAGCTTTTTTGGTTAGGTTATAGATAGCCATCTAGGCTTTTAGTCTATATGAGCAGTTATAAATCTAAAAGTACTATATCATACCCGATAGCCAAGCCTCAGCTTCTTCACCATTTTCCACTTCTCCATTAAACATAGGAGGTTTTATATTTTTAATTTCTCCTAAGATATCTTCATAAGGTTTATACTTCCTCTTTCTAGGACCACTATCGCTTTCACTACTTTCACTAGAGTATTTATACTTTTCTTTCTGCGACCTTACTTTAATTCCTGAAGAAGATTTATTTTCACTATCAGAAAATTTTAATTTCTTAACCTTATGTTTGTATGATACTATTCTAGATTCAGTTTCATGCTCCTTTCTTTTATCCTTGTCTTCGTTGTGTATTTTATCTAGTAATATATGATTCAGTGCCTCTTGGGCTCTTAAAATTCTTCCATTATCTTCCTTTACAATTTGTAATTCGGCTCTTAGATCTTTTACAGTTTGAAGCGGTTCTGATGGTTGATTATTTAACTCCACATATATGTTATCTGGATTAATGTGGTGGGATCCATCTTCAGTATATGCTTCAACTCCTTCCATTTCCTGCAAAATAGATTTATATTTTTGTACATAAATAGTTTTAAAACACGATTAGTATATTTTGTTTATATTTTTGCATACGAGTGAGCCAATCTTCAGGCCTAGTGTTTGGAATCTAGCTCTGATACCACATGTAACATCTCCAAAAATTCATAGATAAAAAAATTCTACAATGAAGGTCTAACCATAAATATGTAACGTAAATTATGCATAGTAGCCTTTAAACTTGCGCTCAGTGCTTTGTCCATTAACATAACGAATTTAGTATGACAACTTTATAGTGCGTCTTATAGTTATAATGAATTATTATTTTACTTATTGTCAAGTCATGGAAAGATCACTATGTTTTAAAAAGCATCAACAACAGTTAGTGTACTTGCTAGTTATGTTTTTAGGACACTTTTTAATTTCATTATGATCCAGGAGGATGGGTTATGGTCTTACTTAGCTGTGGAGCTAAAGCATAAACCTTTTATTCACATGCAGGTAATTTAATGAGGGGTTCTCGCCTTACTAGCGCCACCTCCAAGGGTCTAAACTAAAACATACAAGGGAGGACCCCAACTATACTTTGTAAAACAAATATTTCCAAGAGAAAACTATGTGTCTACCTAACCATAAGTTATAACAAGCATGAAGAAGAAAAAGTAATGGCATAAAAGGTGATAATAAAAGGTGTTAATTGACAGGTTGGAAACATTAGAGTTTTGGGTTTGTTTGAAAAATCAACACAGTGGCATTTAAGAGGCCATGTGATGGCCCTACGGCATCCAACTAGAGCGCAGACATGCCAATCCATAAATCCTAATGGTTTAACTCATCTCATTTTTCACTTTTGTGTCGTATTGTTTTGGTTTTTTCACTTTGTAAGAGTCGTGGCTCTTTGGTCCTTCAGCTCTCAGCATGGATTTTAGGTTGTTGGAATTGTAATGTGGGCTCTTGGCCTTTCCTCATCTCACGATACCCCCAAGTATTATGGATGCACCAACCTTGGTATCAGATCTGTATTTCAAACTACATTGCATGTTTGTATTTTGACTTTGGAACTCTGGACTGTGTGTAGAAATCATTTGTTTCCAATGTTGATTCCAGTGACATACGTTGTTCTCTAGCTCGTAGTAACATTTTCCTTTTTTTTGCTTTCAAATACATTTCTCACATATATTTATATTTTACCTCTGTGAATGTTGTTTGCAAGAGCTTCAACTGTGGTTGCTGCAATGAGTAAGATCGTTCTCCACGAAAGAAAAAGGTTGTTGCTCCGGTAATACCTATACAGGCACTCCTTGCTCCTTGTAGCTTGACGCTTTGTGACTCCATGGCTATGTGGCTCTACATTTTCATGGAATGGAATCCCATTCTTGCTTTTTCTTTTGTTGGAAAAATGGTAACCTTCTGATGGTTTGGCTTGAGGAATTTTTCAATTGTATTTAAAAAATACTTCTCCCTTTGACCGTGGAGTCTGAAGGGATTTTGTTACGTGTTGTAATGGTTTAGTTTGATTAAGGGTTTGAACTCTTTATAAAGTCTTGTATACAAAAAAAAATTAAGGATGAAAAGAACCAGCGTTGCTGGGGTTTTCATGAACCTGTGATTTCTTCTCTTGATTGTTATTATAATGGTTTAACTTTGGATATATTGTTTTGTTCTTTTATTACATCTATGTCATGGCTATACTTTAAAATAATTAGTCGTAAGGCCACTATACTGTTTAAGCATTTGCTACTGTGTTAGATATATATGGACTAGCAAACCATTCGTTGAGTGATTGATGACGCCGTAAGGATGTTTTTGGAATAGAGTTGTGTGCATGGTTACAATTTTTCCTTAATGGTTTTATTATCGTTATTTTTAATGGACATTACTGTAGAAAACTCTAATGACTCTCGGCCTGCAACAAGGGGTTGCGTCCTGACAATAGCATTCTGGAAAAAGTGTTATGGTTTTTCCTTTGGGGTATTTACTATATTTCTACGATTTAGGGCCATGAGACCTCTAGGTTTTGCTAAATAATGTTACTCTATCATGGTTTAAAATTTTGGTTGTTATATATGTAACTTTGTTTGATTCGTAAGGATTCAACCTATATAACATTAATAAGTTCTTATGTTTGATTATAGTTCAGCATTAATGATTTTAGACCCTAACTGTAGTATACATTCCCTTCGGCTGTTGAAGGGTTACAGGGTTTAAACCCTTGAATTTTTTTCTCTTTATGTTAAATGTTAAGTAATTCATATGCAACTTCCCCTATATGATAAAAGGGTTTAATAGTATAAATTTAATTATTTATACTTTACGATTTAAAACTTGGAAATAATGACCTATGTAATAAGTAATAATTATTTGATACTATTATATATATATATATATATATATATATATATATATATATTCTCCGCAGACTTGAATTGATTCCTGTATGATTTCTTTTTAGTCCTTTAAACAATAGTTTAACTTCTGTGTATAACTAGCCCTTTTGGTTGCAATGGAAGTTTTTAAGAATAAAACTCTGATCCTAAAAATTTATTAATGGACAGAAATATAGTAAAGAATAAGACAATAAAATACTATATAAATCAAAATGATTATAATAAGTGATAACTACTATCTAAAAAGGGTTTCAAACTTAGGTTGGAAACTTAACAATTTAATTAAAATTAGATATATAATAAGTAAGAACTAAATGGATGGAAATGCATTGTTTACTTAACAATTGTTATCCTAATCTATGATTGTAAATGATTGAACTTTAAGGAAAAATAATATAATAAATGCATAAATTGATTATAATCTCATAGGAAAATAACTACAAATTTATTTTACAGAGTAGATACATTATGGTACAATTACCCTTACACTCTGTAGAGACTATAGCATTCTTCATAAAACAATATATAAAACTATGATTCTTTTAACTTGCTCTAATTTAAAAACAATTATTAGTTATAGAATCCATCAACATTCATAAAGCTTCCATATACAGATATAAAATAAAATCACAGATAATAAACAAAACAACTTAGAACCTGGATAATTGCAGAAGGGGGACAACCACCCAAAAAAGATCGTTCCACCCAACAGTCTCCTGAAAGCAACCAAGATCACTTGCTTTAGGACCCCCAAGCATGTTCACTGAACCACGAGGACGAAGATGCTATGTAACATTCCACATAGAAATATCTGCAACTTAGCACTCACTAGAAGACTTAACTCTCAACAATTTCACTTTAGCTATCCCCTCATCGAATTCCTCTTGTGTTCCTCACTTTTCAGTTTGCAGCAATTCACAAGGGTCTTATCACTTGAAATATAATGTAATGACCCTCCTGCTCAATTTGATGGTATTTATAATATTTTCTAGGTCTCTAGGTCAGTTTGGTAACTAAATGAGGCACCTGCTCAGTTCCTCTTCTCAGAGAACATTACCACAATTTTAGGGATTTTTCCTCCTGCAACATCTAGAAAGTGAAATACTAGTGCTGCCACTTGTCATTTAGCCGTCTATAGCTGCTCATTCCTCTTAGTGGGTCAGTGAACACTCTTCAACACTCTGCTTTGGATAGGTGTCTCTTCATTTAATTATTTAAATAAATAAATATTCAATTACAATCATCCTTGACCAACGTGGTCATAAAAACTTTACAATAAATTTTATCATAATGTTTCTTGAAATAAATAAAAATATTTATTTTTCCGTTCTAGGTGAGTCACAAACAACCCCCCTTAAGTTCAACATTGTCCTTGATGTTTCTTAAGTTCCTTCTGAGTCTTCTTGGAACAAAATTGGATATGCCTCCCACATATGACTCTCCAATTCCCAGGTTGCTTCATCTGTATTGAGGTGCTTCCACTGCACTTTTACCTGTCCAATGGTGCGATTCCAAAGAAAAATTTCCCTCCTGTCGAGAATACAGTGTGGTTCCACTTGAAAATATCATTCGGGTTTTACCTAAATAACATTCCATTCGATCACATGAGTAGCATCATGCACATACTTTTTCAATATGGAAATATGAAATACGTTATGTATTCTAAGATTAGGTGGCAAAGATAACTAATATGCCACTGGTCCGACTCTTGCAAATATCTTAATCGGTCCACAATACCTACGTACCAATTTAACACAACTCCCCAACTTAAAGGAGTTTTTTTTGGGTTTTACCTTGACAAATACACGCTCACCTACATGGAATTATTTCTGAGTTCTTTTAAGTTTTGCATGACTCTTTTGTCTGTCATGTGCAGTTTTTAAATTGCTTTGTACTTGTTTTACTGTTAGTTCCATTTCTTTTAACAAGTCACGTACTAACATCAATATGTAAACCGGATTACCCCATGAAATGGGAATATTACATTTCCTACCATACAGTATTTCAAAATGACTGAGTTTAGTTGAAGTATGGTAATGATTATTATATGCAAATTTGATTAAGTGCAAATAATATTCTCATTTCTTTGGATGATCTTTAACATACATCCTTAACATATCCTTTATGACTTAATTTACTCTTTCTGTTTGTCCATCCGTTTGCGAATGATAAGCAGTACTAAAATTTAATTTAGTATCTAGTCCTTTAAACAATGACTTCCATAAATTTCTAGTGAACTTAGGATCTCTATCATAAATTATGATCTTTGGAATTCCA
Source organism: Pseudotsuga menziesii (assembly GCA_001517045.1). Classification (NCBI taxonomy): domain Eukaryota; kingdom Viridiplantae; phylum Streptophyta; class Pinopsida; order Pinales; family Pinaceae; genus Pseudotsuga; species Pseudotsuga menziesii. Next base: position 2,669,303 of record LPNX010662518.1, read on the forward strand.
ACCAACCGAAAAATTTCCTTCATAAAAATATTAGCAATGTTAGCAGCGTTATATGTAGTTTTAACAGGTATAAAATGTGTTTCCTTGCTTAATTTATCTACCACTACCATTATAGAATCATTTTGTTTCTGATTTTTAGGCAATCAAGTTATAAAATCAAGAATGATAATTTCCCATTTTCAATCTGAAATTGACAGTGCTTGCAAAAGACTTGACGGGTGTCGATGCTTAGCTTTAACTTGCTTACATTATATACACCTAGCTATATATTCAACAACTTCATTCTTCATATTAGGCCAAAAATACTATTTTCTTAACATTGTTATCATCTTTTGATACACTAGATGTCCAGAATAAATATTTTTATGTACTTCATTTAAAATCAACAATTAAATTTCTGGTATCTTCGGTACATAAAGTCTATTTTTATATAACATTAATCCTTTTTCATTTAAACTGTAATCTGTTTTACATTTTTAGATTCATTATCAATTACTTTTTCTTTTAGATTTTGGTATTTCTTCTCCATTTTTATCCCTTCTTCCAATTTATCATCTAATTTTGTTTTGTAACTGCTAATGGTATAGTATAAAATTCATTCTCGCATTTCTGCTTAAGGCATGAGCCACTTTGTTTTCCTTCCCTTTGATGTGTTTGATCTCGAAATCGTATTCGCCAAGGAAAACCAACCATCTAGCTTTCCTTGCATTCAGATTTTGTTGATCAAACAAATATTTCAAGCTTATGTTATCAGACATTAATAAAAATATTTTGCCAATTAGATGATGGTGCCACATTTTCAGAGCATGAATTAGGACAGACAATTCTAAATCATAAGTGGCATAATTCTTTTCATGTGTTTTTAACTCCCTCGATTCATAAGATATTATGTTACCTTCTTGTGTTAGTACTCCACCCAAGCCTTCATTGCATGCATCAATGCACACAAGGAAATCCTTGTTTGGATCTTCTATTTTTAGTATAGGTGCAATAGTTAATAATTCTTTTAATTTATTAAAACTCTATTCACACTTTTGATCCCAGACAAATATTTTTCCCTTTTTCTGCAAGGATGTTATGGGATTCTCGATCTTCGAGAATCCTTCTATGAACTTTCGGTAATAACCCGTAATTCCCATGAACGATGGCACATCCGATACATCTTTGGGAACATGCCATTCCATTATTGCTTTTATTTTATCCAGGTCTACTAATATTCCTTTCTTGGATATCACGTGACCTAGATACTGTATTTTATCTTTGAAGAATTCACATTTACTAAATTTAGCATATAGTTTATGTTCTCCTAGAACCTATAGTATTATATGCAAGTGTTCATCATGTTCTTCTTCCGTTCTTGAATAAATTAATATGTTATTTATGAAGACGACAACAAATTTATCGAAGTATTTACTTAAGAAACTGTTCATTAAGCACATGAAAGTTGTTCGCGCATTTGTTAGCTCAAATGGCATAACTACAAACTCATAATGCTCGTATCGGGTTCTAAACACAGTTTTAAAAATATCTTCATCTTTAATTATGACTTGATGATATCCATATCTCAAGTCTATCTTTGAGAATATCGTTGCTCCACGTATCTGATCAAACATATCATCAATTAGGGGCAAAGAATATATATTTTTAATTGTCATTTTGTTTAGTTGACGGTAGGCTATACATAGACGTAATGTACCGTCTTTATTTTTAATGAATAAGATAGGTGCTCCCTAAGGGGATACACTTGGTCTTATATAATTCTTGTCTATCAATTATTGTAGTTGTAGCTTTAATTCGTTAAGTTCTAATATGTTCATTCGATAAGGATCCTTTGAATTAGGTACAACTCATGGTACTAACTCAATAGTGAAATCCATATCTTTCTTTGGAGATAATCCTAGAATAAACATCTGAGAACTCTTGTAAGATTGGAATATCATCGAATTTCAGCTTATCTTCTTTATCCATGTGTTCATTATTTATTATGTGTACAGCAAGAACTTTACAACATTATCTTACATCCTTTTTCATTTGTAATGCTGAGATTTGTCTAACAGATACTTTCCTAGGTATCCCTTTGATTGTAACTCTTTATCCTTTATTATTTAAGCAAGTAAATGTCTTCTTAAAACAATTTAAAACTACTTGATGTTTTTCTAGCCAATCCATACCTATTTAAACATCATAAAACCCTAACGGTAATACATTTAACTTTACTTGAGTTTCGAACTGACTCATAAACATTTCACAGCTTTCCACATAATTAACTACTTTTCTTTTGGTTCTTGTAGGTAACTGAACCAACCGAGACTTTTTCAAAAAATTTCAAAAGTAAATTGCACTTTTATGCTATGTTAGGTGGTACATAGCTTAAACTAGCACCTGGATCAATCAAAATAGAAACGGGCTGGTTTTGTATCATACCTTGTATTTCCCACCATGGAGGTTTGATGATCAGCCCGTTGATTCTCCAAGGCTGCATTAATTATGGGCATTTCATTTCCTACGTCACCAACTGTCTCTTCCGCCTAAATGGTATGTACATTGTTTTATTTTCTCCTTCTATTCAGACATTCCTTTGCATAGTGAGGTCCCTGACAGTCCCAACACTTTACAAGTTTTTTTTGTTCATTGTTTTTAGCATAATTGTTAGGCATGTCTCTGCCTTTTGGTGCTGTAATGTTTTATCGTGTTTTACCTTTAAAATTTGTTCCTTGATAATTATTCTTAAAAAAAATCCAAGAATTATTTTCGAAGTTTTTATTAGGCTTAAAACATTTTCTTCTCTGATCAAAATTACTGGTTCTCTTATTTTTCCAGTTATGTGTGCTTTCTTTCTTTTTACTTTGTTTGTAACAAAAGTTAGCTTTCCTCATTGCCTCTCCAAGGGTCTTTGGATTATCAAATTCAATTATGCCTTGAAACCAGTAGGCAACCAACTTAGAAACCTCTGTATCTTAGGTTTTTCGTCAATTATATATGATACATATCTTAGTAAACTTAAAAATTTACTACTTAACTTTTTCATAGACATTGAGCCTAGTCTAAGTTCATTAAACTCTTTAGCTCTTTCTTCATAATACTGTTTAGATAAGAATTTTTTTTTGAAGTATTTTTTAAAGACTCTCCAGGTTACATGTTTTTCTTTAAGGTTTTTAACTCTTTTTATTAACTACCACGAGATGTCAGCCTTTCCGGTTACGTTGTAGATATCCATATAATAATTATCTACATATAATTTGTGGCGTGAAATCTCTAGTGATATATTGGTGATGTAATGAAATCCTTATTGATATCTTTATTATTTATTAAATTTTGATTTTTATGATCTTAATGAATATAACATTGATGAAGTAAATTGCAATGTTTATGGAAAATTTGATAGAAATATTTACATTTTCTAACATTGGAAGAACAATTTATGTAAAAATATAAAAGCTTGCTTTTTTTTCATCTCTGAACAAAAATATTAGACATTGTCTTAATAAAGAGTAATGAATATTTTTAGCTGACTCCCACACCCTCAATCTCATCTTTGACAATAATATGAAGTAGTGAATTATCTTGACATTATCATTCTTCCGCAATCTCTTCTTTGACAATAATATGAAGTAATGAATTATGTTGACATTATCACTCTTTACATAGTCAATCAAGCTTACTAACTACATATATTACAAGCATATAATATAATAATAATAATATCTATGAGATCCTTTGTTTGCAGGGTAAGGGTTTTTCTTTATTAAACAATTTGATTTTCAAGTTTACAGAGGTACACATACTCAACGCTTCTACGAATTTAAATTTTTAATCTCTTAAGAGGAACACATGTTCTTAACCGTTAAACTCACTCCTATATAAATACATATTCCCCATTATTATTTCCTTATACATAAATATATTTTTAAATTTTTTGCATATCAATTATAGTATAACATGTTGTAGCCTATAGTTTGTAACAGGTTGATAGAAAATAATGAGAATTAATATAGAAACATTGTATATGATCTATTCAAGCTTAATGGCTATAACTAACTTATCTAATATGGTTTGGCACGATAAGGTATAGAGCTTAATAAAACTTAGTACTAATATGGTTATAATACTTATATGTGATATTAATGACACATGGTAAACATTATGATTGCTCTTCACATGGGATTGATATTGAATCCATGCGTTTTTATGGTATTCATGGTTATGCTAAATTAAGCAATGGCGATACTAATTATGAGCATTACAGGTGATTAGTGTTAAGTTCTTATTAATTATGTATAGATTTGACCCTATTTAGGTTGCACGTTTATATAATTTTTTCTCAATTATTTTTTTTTATGATGATATTTTTAAATAATAATTTATATATAATTTTTTAAAAAAATTAATATTAATTTTTTTTTATTAAATATAATTTACATAAAGTTCTATCATTCATTTTCCAAAAAAAATTAACTTTTGATAAGTTTTTAAGGTAAAATTTAAGATTTTTCCTTTTTACATAAAATCTTGGGAGATTTTACTTCTTTTATGGATTTAAGGTTTATTAAAAATATAAAATGATTAAAATATAAGTTTTAATGAGTAGAGGTATGTGAGAAAACATGTTAGGTTTTCTTTAATATTTACCTAACCTATCTCATATTTTAATATTATGTCTCATATTTTAATATTTAATATATATAAGGATAGGGTTTAAAAATATATTAAAGAAAACATAATATTAATTTAATTTATAAATGGATATTGTGATAGGATTTTTCACTAGTTATATAGTTATATAAATATATGAAAAATACATAAATATTAGATTGTATATTATAAAATTAGTTTGTGTAGTTTTATATTTTAAATGGTATTTTTTATATTTGTGAGTATCACTCGATGTAATGAGTGTTAAGTGGACTATTCAAAACCATGAGAAATTGGTTACTTGTGACTATACTCATGAGATATGGCTCATAAATTAATGGGTTACACTATGTAGATAATCCCAAAAATTATATATCATATGTTGGATTGCGAAAACCCATCAACATTTAAATAAAAAGAGTAAAGAGATCTCTAAGTGAATAGTTCATAAGGCACAACACTTGTTAAGGTTTTGTGAATGGGGTAGAAAGCTAAGTGGGCTTGAATGTGAGGAAAACTCCACAATTAAGCGCACTTGAGCCACATGCGTCTTGGGATGCGTGACCCTTCGAGAAGTCCTAGTTCCCTGGTGTAAGCCTTGAAACTGTCGTTGATTCTATGCAACTCATTTACCTATTCGATAAAAGGGTTTAATAGTATGAATTTAATTATTTATACTTTATGATTTAAAACTTGGAAATAATGACCTATGGAATAAGTAATAATTATTTGATACTATGATATATATATTCTCCGCGGACTTGAATTGATTCCTGTATGATCTTTTTTTAGTCCTTTAAACCATAGTTTAACTTCTGTGTATAACTAGCCCTTTCGGTTGCAATGGAAGTTTTTAAGAATAAAACTCTGATCCTAAAAATTTATTAATGGATAGGGAGATAGTAAAGAACAAGACAATAAAATACTATCTAAATCAAAATGATTATAATAAGTGATAAGTACTATCTAAAAGCGGTTTCAAACTTAGGTTGGAAACTTAACAATTTAATTAGAATTAGATATATAATAAGTAAGAACTAGATGGAAGGAAATGCATTGTTTACTTAACAATTGTTATCCTAATCTATGACTGTAAATGATTGAACTTTAAGGAAAAATAATATAATAAATTCATAAACTGATTATAATCTCATAGGAAAATAACTACAGATTTTCTTTTACAGAGTAGATACATTATGGTACAATTACCACTACACTCTGTTATAGAATTCTTCATAAAACAATATACATAACTATGATTCTTTTAACTTGTTCCAATTTAAAAACAATTATTAGTTATAGAATCTATCAACATTCATAAAGCTTCCAGATACAGATAAAAAAAAAATTCACATATAATAAACAAAACAACTTAGAACCTGGATAATTGCAGAAGGGGGACAACCACCCAAAGGAGATCGTTCCACCAACAGTCTCCTGAAAGCAACCAAGATCACTTGCTTTAAGACCCCCGAGCCTGTTCACTGAACCACTAAGACGAAGATGCTATGTAACATTTCACACAGAAATATCTGCAACTTAGCACTCACTAGAAGACTTAACTCTCAACAATTTCACTTTAGCTATCCCCTCATCGAATTCCTCTTATGTGCCTCACTTTTTAGTTTGCAGCTATTCACAAGTGTCTAATCACTTGGAATATAATGTAATGAGCCTCCTTATCAATTTGATGGTATTTATAAGATTTCCTAGGTCTCTGGGTTAGTTTGGTAATTAAATGAGGCACCTGCTCAGTTACTCTTCTCAGAGAACATGACCACAATTTTAGGGATTTTTCCTCCTGCAACATCTAGAAAGTAAAATGCTAGTGCTGCCACTTGTCATTTAGCCATCTACAACTGCTCATTCCTCCTAGTGGGTCAGTGAACACTCTTCAACAGTGTCCTTTGGATAGGTGTCTCTTCATTTAATTATTTAAATAAATAAATATTCAATTACAATCATCCTTGACCAACTTGGTCATAAAAACTTTACAATAACTTTTATCATAATGTTTTTTGAAATAAATAAAAATATTTATTTTTTCGTTCTAGGTGGGTTACAAACAACCCCCCTTAAGTTCAACATCGTCCTTGATGTTGCTTAATTTTCTTCTGAGTCTTCTTGGAACAGAATTGGATATGCCTCCCGCATATGACTTTCCAATTCCCAGGTTGCTTCATTTGGATTGAGGTGCTTCCACTGCACTTTTACCTGTCCAATGGTGCGATTCCAAAGAAAAATTTCCCTCCTGTCGCGAATACAGTGTAGTTCCCCTTGAAAATATAATTCGGGTTCTACCTAAATAACATTCCAGTCGATCACATGAGTAGCATCGTGCACATACTTTTTCAATATGGAAATATGAAATACGTTATGTATTCTAAGATTAGGTGGCAAATCTAACTGATAGGCCACTGGTCCATCTCTTGCCAATATTTTGATTGGTCCACAATACCTACATGCCAATTTAACACAACTCCCCAACTTAAAGGAGTTTTTTTTGGGTTTTACCTTGACAAATACACGCTCACCTACATGGAATTATTTCTGAGTTCTTTTAAGTTCTGCATGACTCTTTTTTCTGTCATGTGCAGTTTTTAAATTGCTTTGTACTTGTTTTATTGTTAGTTCCATTTCTTTTAACAAGTCAGGTCCTAACATCAATATGTAAACCAGATTACCCCATGAAATGGGAATATTACATTTCCTACCATACAGTATTTCAAAATGACTGAGTTTAGTTGAAGTATGATAATGATTATTATATGCAAATTCGACTAAGCGCAAATAATATTCCCATTTCTTTGGATGATCTCTAACATACATCCTTAACATATCCTCTATGACTTGATTTACTCTTTCTATTTGTCCATCCGTTTGCGGATGATAAGCAGTACTAAAATTTAATTTAGTATCTAGTCCTTCAAACAATGACTTGCATAAATTTCTAGTGAACTTAGGATCTCTATCATAAATTATTATCTTTGGAATTCCATGCAACTGAAAAATTTCCTTCATAAAAATATTAGCAATGTTAGCAACGTTATACGTAGTTTTAACAAGTATAAAATGTGTTTCCTTGCTTAATTTATCTACCACTACCATTATAGAATCATTTTGTTTCTGATTTTTAGGCAATCAAGTTATAAAATCAAGACTGATAATTTCCCATTTCCAATCTGGAATTGGCAGTGCTTGCAAAAGACTTGCTGGGTGTCGATGCTCAGCTTTAACTTACTGACATTATATACACCTAGCTATATATTCAACAACTTGATTCTTCGTATTAGGCCAAAAATACTCTTTTCTTAACATTGTTATCATCTTTTGATACACCAGATGTCCATAATAAAGACTTTTATGTACTTCATTTAAAATCAACAATTAAATTTCTGGTACGTTCGGTACATAAAGTCTGTTTTTATACAACATTAATCCGTTTTCATTTGAACTGTAATCTGTTTTTACATTTTTAGATTCATTATCATTTACTTTTTCTCTTAGATTTTGGTATTCCTTCTCCATTTTTATCCCTTCTTCCAATTTATCATCTAAATTCATTCTCACATTTCTGCTTAAGGCATGAGCCACTTTGTTTTCCTTCCCTTTGATGTGTTTGATCTCGAAATCGTAATCGCCAAGGAAAACCAACCATCTGGCTTTCCTTACGTTCAGATTTTGTTGATCAAACAAATATTTCAAGCTTATGTTATCAGACATTAATAAAAATATTTTACCAATTAGATGATGGTGCCACATTTTTAGAGCCTGAATTATGGCAGGCAATTCTAAATAATAAGTGGTATAATTTTTTTCATGTGTTTTTAACTCCCTCAATTCATAAGATATTATGTTACCTTCTTGTGTTAGTACTCCACCCAAGCCTTCATTGCATGCATCAGTGCAGATAAGTAAATCCTTGTTTGGATCTTCTATTTTTAGTATAGGTGCAGTAGTTAATAATTCTTTTAATTTATTAAAACTCTATTCACACTTTTGATCCCAGACAAATCTTTTCCCCTTTTTCTGCAAGGATGTTATGGGATTCGCGATCTTCGAGAATCCTTCTATGAACTTTCGGTAATAACCCGTAATTCCCATGAACGATGGCACATCCGATATATCTTTGGGAACAAGCCATTCCATTATTGCTTTTATCTTATCCAAGTCTACTGATATTCCTTCCTTGGATATCACATGACTCAGATACTGTATTTTATCTTTGAAGAATTCACATTTACTGAATTTAGCATACAGTTTATGTTCTCTTAGAACCTGTTGTATTATATGCAAGTGTTCATCATGTTCTTCTTCCGTTCTTGAATAAATTAATATGTCATCTACGAAGACAACTACAAATTTATCTAAATATTTACTTAAGACACTGTTCATTAAACACATGAAAGTTGTTGGCGCATTTGTTAGCTCAAATGGCATAACTACAAACTCATAATGCTTGTATCGGGTTCTAAACAAAGTTTTAAAAATATCTTCGTTTTTAATTATGACTTGATGATATCCATATCTCAAGTCTATCTTTGAGAATATCGTTGCTCCACGTATCTGATCAAACATATCATCAATTAGGGGAAAAGGATATCTATTTGTAATTGTCATTTTGTTTAGTTGACGGTAGTCTATACATAGACGTAATGTACCGTCTTTATTTTTAACGAATAAGACAGGTGCTCCCTAAGGGGATACACTTGGTCTTATATAATTCTTGTCTATCAATTATTGTAGTTGTAGTTTTAATTCATTAAGTTCTAAAATTTTCATTCAATAAGGATCCTTTGAATTAGGTACAACTCATGGTACTAACTCAATAGTAAAATCCATATCTCTCTTTGGACGTAATCCTAGAATTTCTTCCGGGAAAAAATCTGAGAACTCTTGTAAGATTGGAATATCATCGAATTTTAGCTTATATTATTTATCTATGTGTTCGTTATTTATTATATGTACAGCAAAAACTTTACGACATTTTCTTACATCCTTTTTCATTTGTAATGTTGAGATTTGTCTAACAGATACTTTCCTAGGTATCCCTTTGATTGTAACTCTTTCTCCTTTATTATTTAAGCAAGTAAATGTCTTCTCAAAACAATTTAAAACTACTTGATGTTTTTCTAGCCAATCCATACCTATTTAAACATCATAAAACCCTAATGGTAATACATTTAACTTTACTGGAGTTTCGAACTGACTCATAAATTAACTACTTTTCTTTTGGTTCCTGTAGGTAATTGAACCAACCGAGACTTTTCAAACTTTTTCGAAATTAAATTGAACTTTTATGCTATGTTAGGTGGTACATAGATTAAACTAACACCTGGATCAATCAAAATAGAAACGGGTTGGTTTTGTATCATACCTTGTATTTCCACCATGGAGGTTTGACGATCAGCCCGTCGATTCTCCAAGGCTGCATTAATTCTGGGCATTTCATTTCTCTTGCGCCTAAATGGTATGTACATTGTTTTATTTTCTCCTTCTATTCGGACATTCCTTTGCATAGTGAGGTCCCTGACAGTCCCAACACTTTACAAGTTCTTTTTGTTCATTGTTTTTAGCATAATTGTTAGGCATGTCTCTGCCTTTTGGTGTTGTAATGTTTTGTCGTGTTTTACCTTTAAAATCTATTCCTTGATAATTATTCTTAGAAAAAATCCGAGAATTATTTTCGAAGTTTTTATTAGGCTTAAAACATTTTCTTCTCTGACCAAAATTATTGGTTCTCTTATTTTTCCAGTTAGGCCCTGCTTTCTTTCTTTTTACTTTGTTCGTAACAAAAGTTAGTTTTCTTCGTTGCCTTTTCAAGGGTCTTTGGATTATCAAATTCAATTATGTCCTTGAAACCAGTAGGCAAACAGCTTAGAAACCTCTGTATCTTAGGTTTTTCGTCAATTATATATGGTACATATCTTAGTAAACTTAAAAATTTACTACTTGACTCTTTCATAGACATTGAGCCTAGTCTAAGTTCATTAAACTCTTTAGCTCTTTCCTCATAATACTGTTCAGATAAGAAATTTTTTTGAAGTATTTTTTAAATACTCTCCAAGTTACATGTTTTTCTTTAAGGTTTTTAACTATTTTTATGTCATGCGACGAGATGTCAGCCTTTCCGGTTAGGTTGTAGATATCCATATAATAATTATCTACATATAATTTGTGGCGTGAAATCTCTAGCGACATATTGGTGATGTAATGAAATCCTTATTGATATCTTTATTATTTATTAAATTTTGATTTTTATGATCTTAATGAATATAACATTGATGAAGTAAATTGCAATGTTTATAGAAAATTTGATAGAAATATTTACATTTTATAACATTGGAAGAAGAATTTATGTAAAAATATAAAAGCTTGTTTTTTTTTCATCTCTGAACAAAAATATCAGAGTTTGTCTTAATAAAGAGTAATGAATATTTTTAGCTAACTCCCATACCCTCAATCTCATCTTTGACAATAATATGAAGTAGTGAATTATGTTGTCATTATCATTCTTCCGTAATCTCTTCTTTGACAATAATATGAAGTGATGAATTATGGATAATATGAAGTAATGAATTATGTTGACATTATCACTCTTTGCATAGTCAATCAAGCTTAATAACTATATATATTACAAGCATATAATATAATAATAATAATATCTATGAGATCCTTTGTTTGCAGGGTAAGGGTTTTTCTTTATTAAACAATTTGATTTTCAAGTTTACAGAGGTACACATACTCAACGCTCCTCCGAATTTAAATTTTTAATCTCTTAAGAGGAACACATGTTCTTAACCGTTAAACTCACTCCTATATAAATACATATTCCCCATTATTATTTCTTGATACATAGATATATTTTTAAAATTTTTGCATATCAATTATAGCATAACAGGTTATAGCCTATAGTTTGTAACAGGTTGATAGAAAATAATAAGAATTAATATAAAAACATTATATTTGATCTAATCAAGCTTAATGGGTATAACTAAATTATCTAATATGGTTCAGCACGATAAGGTGTTATAATACTTATATGTGATATTAATGACACATGGTAAACATTATGATTGCTCTTCACATGGGATTGATATTGAATCCATGCATTTTTATGGTATTAAGCAATGGTGATAATAATTATGAGCATTACAGTTGATAAGGTGATTAGTGTTAAGTCCTTATTAATTATGTATAGATTGGACCCATCTGCTATTTAGGTTGCACGTTTATATAATTTTTTCTCATGTTGATATTTTTAAATAATAATTTATATATAATTTTAAAAAAAATTAATATTAAATTTTTTTATTAAATATAATTTACATAACTATCATTCATTTGCCAAAAAAAAATTAACTTTTGATAATTTTTTAAGGTAAGATTTAAGATTTTTCCTTTTTACATAAAATCTTGGGAGATTTTACTTCTTTTATGGATTTAAGGTTTATTAAAAATAGAAAATGATTAAAATATAAGTTTTAATGAGTAGAGGTATGTGAGAAAACATGTTAGGTTTTCTTTAATATTTACCTAACCTATGTCATATTTTAATATTATGTCTCATATTTTAATTTTATATATATATATATAAGGATAGGGTTTAAAAAAATATTAAAGAAAACATAATATTAATTGAATTTATAAATGGATATTGTGATAGGATTTTTGAGTAGTTATATAAAGATATGAAAAATACATAAATATTAGATTGTATATTATAAAATTAGTTTGTGTAGTTTTATATTTTAAATAGTATTTTTTTTTTATATTTGTGAGTATCACTCGATGTAATGAGTGTTAAGTGGACTATTCAAAACCATGAGAAATCGGTTACTTGTGACTATACTCATGAGATATGGCTCATAAATTAATGGGTTACACTACGTAGATAATCCCAAAAATTATATATCATATGTTGGATTGCGAAAACCCCTCAACATTTAAATAAAAAGAGTAAAGGGATCTCTAAGTGAATAGTTCATAAGCCACAACACTTGTTAAGGTTTTGCAAATGGGGTAGAAAGCTAAGTGGGCTTGAATGTGAGGCAAACTCCACAATTAAGCGCACTTGAGCCACATGTGTCTTGGGATGCGTGACCTTCCAAGAAGTCCTAGTTACCTGGTGTAAGCCTTGGAAGTGTTATTGATTCTATGCAACTCATTTACCTAGTCTTAATCCCACTTCTTCACCCTTGTGAGCATCACTCGATGTAATGAGTGCTAAGTGGACTATTCAAAACCATGAAAAATTGCTTAGTTGCAACTATACTCATGGGATATGGGTTATAGATGAATGGACTACACTACACGGATAATCCCAAAAACGATATATCATATGTTTCACTGTGAAAACCCCTCAATACTTAAATAAAAGAGTCATGGGATCTGTAACTAAATAGTTCATACGCCACAATACCTTATAAGATTTTTGCAAATGGGGTAGAAAGTTAATTGGACTTGATTGTGGGGGAAAATCCATAGTTAAATGTGCTTGAGCTAGAGGAGTCTTGGGATGGGTACCCTCCCGAGAAGTCTTAGTTACTGGGTGCAAGCCCCAGAAGTAATGATTCGATGCAATTCATTTCACTAGTCTCAATCTCACTTCTTCACCCATGTGAGCATCTCCCGATGCAATGAGTGCTAAGTGGACTATTCAAAACAATGAGAAATTGGTTAGTTGTAACTATGGGTCATAGATTAATGAATTACATTACACAGATAATCCAAAAAAATATATATCATATGTCGAAATATGAAAACCCCTCGATACTTGAATAAAAAGAGTTAAGGAATCTCTAACTAAATAGTCCATAGGGCAAAACACTTGCTAAGGTGTTGCAAATGGGGAAGCAAACTAAGTGGGCTTGTTTGTGAGGAAAACTCCACAATTAAGCGTGCTTGAGCTAGAGGAGTTTTGGGATGAGTGACCTCCAAGGAAGTCCTGATTATTGGGTGCAATACCCGTAAGTGGTGATTGATGCTATGAAATTCACTTTTCTAGCCTCAATCCCACTTCTGTCAAGGGATCTTTAACTTAATAGCTCATAAGACACAATACTTTCTAATATTTTGCAAATGGGGTAGCAAGCTAAGTGGGCTTGTTTATGGGGAAAACTCCGCAGTTAAGCACACTTGAGCCAAAGGAGTCTTGGGATGGGTAACCTTCCAAAAAGTCTTGGTTGCAATCCCAAAAACGATAAATTAAATTTATATGATAAGATCATAGTAGCAAGACTCAACAATATTGGGAGTTTGTTTATGGAAATTCATATGGAATTTGAAATTGGTAAATATTCGACATGGTACGATACTATAAAGTTGATAAACTTAACTAGATGTATAAATATATTTATAGATTTTAATCTTAAAGAATGTCAAAAGCGTTATTATCAAAACTTAATTATTAAGCTGAGAGTGTAATATTAAGTAGAATAGTGAATGATTAGGCTTAAAATTTCAACTATTCACTAATTATTAATATAAGAGTGCAAATTATAATAGGAAATGATAACTCAAATCTCATACTATATGTAAATTCAACAACACAAAACAATGGTTGCACCGATGAATCTAGCTTATTTGCAAAATCTGAACACACAAAAACTAAGGAATCATTTCAAACAATTTTTTTACTATTGTTCCATGTAATATTTTAAATGAATGTTGAAATCTTCCACATTACTTAATCAACACTTAAAAATTACATACATTGAGGCTATTAACCCATATTTACATACATGTAATATTTTAAATGAATGTTGAAATCACACACATTACTTCATCAACAACAACAACAAAATTACATATGATTGAGGCTATTAAGCCATATTTACATATTAAACTCTATTTATGATATGTTTCAAATTAAATGCTTTAAAATAGAAAACTAGTCACATTTCTCTACCATAGCATACTCAATGAAAATATGGATTTTCAATTGGCATTCTAAGCTCTTGATTTCTGCAATAAATCTTGTATAACAATCTAGCAAGATTTATTTTAATATAAATATAACACAATCAGAATCTCAGGGGCGCACACAACAATTAATTAGTGAAAAACTTTCAGGGTACCAAATATTCACTAGGATTGCACCCGTAGTAACACGAATTGCATGATTGGGAGTAAGAAAGCAATTATTTTCTATTGGATAAGCAAATAGAATAGGGGTACATCATGTTACATCATATTGATGGCATATAAGCAACTGTTATAGATTACAGAAGGTGCAATCCCTCAATTATTTTCTTCATTGGCCAATACATATTGTACTTGATATATTGTTGCGATAGGATTCTAACACATTAGCTTGACATTCGACCCCATCATACAGTAACTCATATGAAACCTGCAATTAAATTCTAACGATTGCAATAATTTCCATGGAAAGGACTGAAAGTCCTCTTCCTCAGAGTTGAGATGAATCCTCAACTAGTGTGGTTAAACATAATGGGCACATCTCCCAACTGGTTACAAGGGGCACATCTCCCAAGTCTCAAAAATCTCAAAGCTCTTCAATTCAACTAGGATAGATCCATCTTAAACCTGAATCTATCAAGCACCGAAAGGGTCAAATTTCTTGAGGTGTAAATTTTTTCTTGAGGTGTAAAAAAGTTAAGATGAAAAAAAATACACCTTAAGAAATTGGATCCCTCTCTATGCTTAATAGATCTAGGTTTAAGATAGATCTATGTTGCTTTTAATTTTCTGATTTTATGAGTAAACGTGACAAAATCTCCCCCATATTGGGTTGTAAGCACCTCATTACTCTCAATGCAATAATCAAACTAGAAAACAATGTGAATGGGTGCACTCATCCTCTTTTTATAAGTTCTATTGGCTTCTTTGATAAGATGCACTACATGTGGACCACTAGCCTCATCCATTGCACCTTCATTGGATAATTTTAGGACTTGTAGATTTATGTGATTCTTTCCTTTCCTTCTTGCCTTTCCTGCTTTTGGAAACTCTCACTTTGCCTTGATTTTTTGTTGTTTTCCTGCTTTTCTGTTGCTTTCCATCTTTTTGGTTCCTTTCTTGCTTTTCGCTGCTTTTCTTCCAGTTTCCTTTGTGGATGGAAAATCATAGGGCCTACCTAATATCCTATGTTCCCTCTTAGACCACCTAGGCATTTCCAAGTAATATAACAATTATTAATAACTAAATATTCAAAACTATAGGTTGCATTACTTCTATATGATCTAATTTAATTTACACAAAGCAACCATAGGAAAAATTTATTTCCTAGCTAATTTATTTAATTTCCTCTGAACCCATGAAACTGAATGTGTTAGAAGGTGACTAGGGAGTCGCTAGGGATGGGACATTACACACAGGACTCGAGTGGCAAGCAATTCTATGCATTATGCTTTTGTTTTCTTTCTAGACCATTTTTTTATTTTGAGAAAAATAAACCTATATTAAAACCGACTGAGTAAAAGAGCATGTAAAGTAATGGTCATTTACATTAAAGGTTATTGCAACAATAATAACTAGAATTTGCACTGAGAGGTGCAAAGGAATGCCGATAGGGTAAAAATATCGTGTCTTTTTGCAACTGAACCTTTTCGCAATTGAGTATTTCTACAACTTGTTTTTTCGGTTTTGCAGATTGCAGAATGTTGAAATTTATTGGTTTAACAAATGTTTGTTATTATTTTCAAAATAAGGTTTTATGTTTTCGCTTCTGCCTTCCGCATTCCATAATGAATATTGTGAAAAGCGGAAAATTCATTTTTCACATTTTTTTTCCTTTTTTGGAAAGCGAAAACTCCATAATATTTTTTTGCAACATCGCTTACCCGAAATACGCAAATATTTTGCGGCTTGCAGAACTTTAAAAAACAATTCTTGAAGGTGCAACCAGAAGATAAAATTTTTATTTTGAAAAAGATTTCCGCAATCCTCATTGCAGGTTGCGGGTTGCGGAAAGGAAACTTTTATTGAAAGAAAATTCTAACTCCCGCAGTACGCATTTGCAGGTTGAGGGGTGCAAGAAAATGATTTCTGAAAAAACTCCAAAAAAAGGACTTCCGCAATCCGCATTGCAGGTTGCAGAATGCGGGTTGCGGAAACACAAAATATCTGTAAAAGAAAAGAGTGATTTCTCAATCCACAAAACCAAAAAAATCAAGGTTTATAGGGAAATTTAATTAAGGCCAAAACACTATACTTACAGTTTAAAAATCCCTTGGCAAGATTATGGGTTTAAAATCCAATTTAAAGGGGGAGTGGGGCTCCTATATTAGCAACTTAAAATAAGATCTGTTGCTGCCAGCAACAGGGCCTCATGAAGAGTTTTGTGTCAAACATCCATCTCATATCCTCCTTCTGTAGCAGCGAATGTGTTAACATTAGCAAGGGCATTACTGATCAATTTACATAAATATTTAGCGTGGTTGGTATTTGTCCTAGCTTCCTTTGGTTATCTCCATGTAGAGTCTGTAGTTTCCACGATGGAATAAAATTTTAGTGTATTGGAAAGGATGGGGAAAAAGGCAAGTAGTTGATTTAATATTTTACAATGTTCCCATATTTGCTATTCAATGCTCGTGATTTTAAGCTGGGAAGGAATGCCATCCACTGGTTTTGGTGAAGATAATTATAGAGAGAGTGAAAGCAAAGGGAAGCTCAAGACCTTAAAACCATGAAAAGGGATTACATTTGACACTGTTGAGAGTTGTAGTTACCCACTTGAGTGCTCCAGTCAATGAAAAACCGGAGCATTGTCAAACCCATTATCGGGATTGTGAAGAACTGTAATTGCATTGGGAAGAAAAGTGGCGCATCTCTTAGCATGCAGGGCTTATCCAAATTGAAGGTGCCAAGCAAGGGTAAATATTTTACCCAAATCAGATGATTTGATATTCATTTTCTCTAAAATAATTTGGGATACCCGAATTGCTTCCACCAGCTCATCATCGTATCTAATACTACAGGTTGGTGCTCAATAACTAACTTCCCGGGCACATTTTTTTTTACCTTTTGCACGAAAGAGCATGCTTTTGAAAAAACTTGTTGAACATGCCGCTTTCGACCTTGTGCACGAACCTTGCAGGACAAGCCAAATTTTTCCTATGGGATAAGTAAGTTTTTTTTCTAAGTCACCTAGTCATTTTCTAATGAGGAATTATCTAGGAGGTGGCAAAGGTTGATAATTTCCTAAGTATTTTTTCCTAATGTCAAAATTGAAGATTAATAGGACAAGGTGGGACACATGAAGAGGAAAATCCCCAATCTGAATTGTTAAGAAAAAAATAATAATAATTGAGAAAGATTGGCCAACTTTATTTTATTCATGTTGATCCAAAATAATAATTATTTGTGGATAAGTTGGGTCAAAGGAGCAACGAAGAAGTTGGTTAGAAAGGATAAGGAAAAAGACAAGTTGGGAGGAGTTTGACCAAAGGTGTGAATAGGGTCATGAGGGTGCCAAGGAAGTCTTATCTTTAGGTTGGATAATCAAATGGGAATTTAGAATAGTTGTGGACCAAAAGAAGTTGTAATTCCATTAATTTGGTCATTTCCTTAAAACAAAGAGTGCATGTGGATACTCCATTATGATAATGGGTCTAACCTCTTTTTAATCATGCAAGGATCATTAAATGAGGGGGAAGTGGTAAAGGAGGTTGAGGGCCCACTTATGGAGATATGTGGTCAAATAATAACCATATCATGCATGGTGGATAGTTTTGGTTGCTCCATGGTATTGGCTAAGTGGGAAAACTTTGTGAAAGAGGATTAAGGAGCATGGTTTTCACTCACCCATGGTATTGACCATGGTATTGGGGACCTTTAAATCTTAAAAGAAGGAGCAAGGTGCACTAGGAGAGAAGGTGCATGTTTTGATATTGTATTGAATTGATTAGGAATCTATATTCTTGGGTGATTCTCCCCTTGCAACGACTAGCTATGTCAATGCAACAAAGAGATAGGAGCATTATTTCACAAGCAATAGGGAGGGAAATTATTCTAACCCTTGAGCCAATAGGGTAAATCCAAATTTCAATGGGAGAACCCATAAAGTTGCCAACTACCTTTTTTGTCTTATTCACCCAATCATTTATTTCTTCTAAAAATTGGTTGAGGAATTCGATGCCTTGGGGATGGAAGAGTATGGAAGTCAAATTCGTATTGGGAAAGCCATCAGTTTTTGAAAAACAAATTTTGACTTATGGGGCAAGAAAAGTCCAAGAAATCACCTGCCCATTCCATTCTTCACCCACGTCCTTCATTTCCTCACGCAGCTAAAGCTTGCTATGCGTTTTTTTCCCTCATGTTTTCTGCATTTCCTCATCTTGCCATGGCTGGAAAAACCCCTTTTTGGTATTGTTGAGCGAATGGGAAGAAGAGAACCACGATTTTGGGGTTTGAAGAGGCCATTTTTCCCCTGTGAAGCCAAGAACATTTTTTAAACCAAAATTTCTCTCCAATGGTTGATTTCCCCATTTGAAAATCCGTTTTTGGTTGCTAAGATCTTTTCTCAGACCCAACACTTGTGTTTGTTGTTGTGTGCATCCTTGTTTTGGTCTGAAATACTTAGGAGTGGAAGAGGCCCAGAATTGGATTGATAACCCTAATGAAGAGAGGAACCTCACAGATAGATCAAGAGGGGTTGGCAAATATTCTATGCACAACCTAAAGAGCACTAGAAGGGAAGGTATGGCCTGAGGGTATGTGTATTAGTGAAGGGAATACTTCCTTTTGTTGGGTGTGTAGGTATTGTGTATGCCAAGCTAGATAGATCTGGTGCAAGTTTCCATAGCTCTGTGGTTGAGCTCACTAGCTTAGCAGTTCTCCCTTTCCACTGCCTTAGCATCCTGATAAACCCAACTATGGATGAGTTTTGATATGTTTTGATATGTTTTGGCTATGTATGAGCCTGTTATTCCCTAGTTCCTTATGGAAATCATGCCCAAATCGAGGGTGGAAGTGGTGTTGAGAGTTTGATGAGCACACTGGCCTATGGTTGGGTGGAACATTGCAGCGACATAGCTAGTTGTCGGACAACTTATATTAAAGATAAGTATTCTCTGTGTATTTAATTTCTGCAATTGTATTTGTTTAAGAAATATTATGAACATATGAATGTGTTGAATGAGGTTTTTTCTTCCCCTGTATATTCATGTATTATGCATCTATACATGTATGTTTTAATTCAATGCATTATTTGTTTATGTTCATCGGTCTAGATCCACGGATAATTATGAAAGACAACAGAGCAATAGGTCGCATCCTCTCCTAAACTCGGCTAGTAGAGGGGAGGAGTGTGGTATCATATCACTAGTTGCAGCATTGGGCCTAAATGGGCCAAGTTGAGCAATTGACAGAGGCAATATTACCCCCCTTGGTCAGCAGATAAAGACAGGAAAAGTTTCCAAAATTTTTCTAAAGTGTTGGAAATTTTCTATGTCTGTTGAGTTGGTCAAGTTCCGCCAAAACATGTCGACTGAACTGGTCGAGTTGTGTCGATACCTTAGGCTGATTTGGCTGAGTTGAGCCGACAAGATCGTAGTGACCATGTTGGCTGAGTTGGTTGAGTTGAGCCGACAAGAAAGAGAAAAAAAATCAAAAAAATTCTTTAAGTATTTCAAAATTTTCCATGTCGGCAAGATTCAACGAGTTTTGCCGATATATCGATTGAGTTGGCTGATTTTCTTGGATGCGCATCGGCATGAAAGATCGAATTTCACCGATGCATGTCAGGCATAAAAGCCAAGTTTTTCCAATACATCTCAAAAATGTTTGTCAAAATCGCCACGAAACGAAAAATTTTCCAAGTGCTTTTGAAATATCCATGTCGACAAAACCTAGTGAGTTTTGCTGATGCATTGGCAAGTTAAGATGATTTTGCTGACACATGTCTGAGGAAATGGATGAGATTCGTCGATGAAAGAAAGAAAACAAATTTCAAAATTTTTCTAAGTGTTGAAATTTTCCATGTCAGCAAAACTTAGGGACTTTTGCCAATACGTCGAAAGAGTTCAGCGAGTTTTTTCGATATGTCAGAAGAGTTCGATGATTTTTGTCGAAACATGTCGGAGGAAGTGGATGAGTTACACCGATGATAGAAAGAAAAAAAAGTAAAATTTTTTTACAAGTGTTGCAATTTCCTTGTCAGCAGGAAAAGTTGAGTTTTGTCGATACGTGTCGGACAAACTCGGTGAGTTTTGATGACACATTGGAAGAGAAAGGGGAGTTTTTTTATACGTTGGATAAGCTGGGTGAGTTTTGCCGATACGTCAGATAAAATCAGTGAGTTATTTTGACACATCAAAAGGAAAATCTGAGTTCTACCAACACATTGGAAGAAAAAGTTGAGTTTTGTCGATCGATGCAAGAAGGTGAGTTTTGCCGATACGTGTAAGAAAAGCTCGACGAGTTTTTCCGATGCGTCAGTAGAAAAATGCAAGTTGCGCCGACATGTCAGAATACTTTGATGAGTTTGCCGATCGAAAGAAAAATTTGATTTCTCCAACACAGAGAAATTCAACAAGTTTTTCAGTCAGATTTGTAGGTGCCAAAAAGTTGAAAAATGGGGTTGAACTTATGCTCCAGATTGCGTGAAATAGACCCCCGTCGTTCCCCTGAGACAGTCGTTGTTGTGAAAGAAATTTATAAATTTTTGATAATAGCATGCAGCTAACAATTGTGTTTATGAACACATTTTGCATAATCATAGTCATATCAAAGGCAGCATTCCACATAGTGCAGTTTGGAAAATTTGGTCTTGGTTGGGCTAAGAAGATCAACATCATGAATGATGCATAGGATCCCTATGAGACCGAGACATATGCCATGGGAGAGAACATACGGGTTGAGAATGCTAAAACATAATCCAATGGGAGGAGAAATCAAGAGACTCCCCTAGATATTGCAGCCACCATGATGAGCCTAAGGGTGGAGTTGCAAAGTTATAGAAAAGATCATGAAAGGATGATTAAAGCTCGGGAAGAACAAAATCAGTTGAATGCAACCATGCTACAGATTTTGATAGACATCTAAATGAAGATAAACTCTGGGCATCAAACAACAAATCCAGAAGGGAGTAGGAGTAGTTCAAGGAGAAATTCCTGCAAGAGGTCCAATGGCTCAAGAAGAGTTTCTAGAGATAGAACATATACTCCAAAAATATCTTCTAGTGGATCATCTGAATATAAAGAATCCATTTTGGATTCAAGCTCTTCATCTCACAAGCGTAAGAGGAAGAGGCATTACAAGAACAATTCATATGGGGAATTTAAAAAGGAAAATCCTCCTACATTTGATGGTGAGGTAAAAAATGGTCAAGAAGTTGAATCTTGGCTTCTTGGGATGAGAAAATATTTCCAAGTCTAGGACTACTTTGGAAATATGAAGGAAAGGATAGCCATATTCAATTTAAATGGAAGAGCATCTATATGGCAGGAGCACCTCAAGAAAGTGAAGAAGATCAATGAAAGAAATATTGTGTGGAAGCAGTTCAAGAAATATTTCAAGCATAAGTACCTCTCTGATAGGTACTATGATGATAAGATTAAAGAGTTCCATGAGCTGAAATTGGGACAATTTACGATGGAAGAATATGCAAACAAATTCTTGGAACTGCTGAGGTATGTCAGGTATATTCGAGATGATAAGGTGAAAATTCAACATTTTCTAAGTGGGCTACCTCGGGCATATAAAGATAGAATTAAATTTGATGAACCTTGAACTCTAAAAGAGGCAATAAGGAAGTCCAAGTATTTCTATGATCAAAACAAAAGCAAACTTGATTTCCATAAGGCATGGAAGGACAAGAGGAATGAGAAGTTTAACCAAAGGAAGAAAGGTTTCAAACCCTCTCACTTCTAGAATCAGCAAAGGCAGCCATCACAAGTTGTGACTAAGCCAACCAAAATGATGGGAGACAAGCCAAGAGTTCCAGAGGATCCAAGAGAACCACTTCAATGGTGGGGATGTGGAGGGTACCACATGCTTAGGAACTGTTGACATCGGAATGGGAATGTAAGTGAAGTTCACAACATCCAAGGAGACAAAACTATGGGTCAAGTGGTGAAGACCATACCTAGAATCTATGCAGCACTAGAGGACTGCCAGACAGATCATCAATCAACTATGGTTGAAGTTGAAGGTAAGATTTCTAAGCAATTTGTTTCTATTTTGATTGACCCAGGATCTACTCACAGTTATATCACACCTAAAATTGTTAAGATATGTGCTTTGAAGAAATTAAATCATAGAAAATCATCGTTAGTTGAACTAGCCACTGGAACCATGAGAAAAGTTAGTGAAATTCTGAGAAATGTCTGTTAGATATGGATGGGCTACTCACTTATTCAAACCTGAATATTTTGCCACTTGGTTCCTATGATTTTCTCATTGGAATAGACTGGCTAGAAGCACACAAGGTTAAAATTGAATGCTATAAAAAGACATTTGAATGCATGGATGAAGAAGGAAACCAAAGGGTTGTAAGAGGCATTCCAAAGGTGATTTCTATTAGGCAAGTTTCAGTAATGGAGTTGAATAATTTCTGTTGGAGGGGTTGTCGATTGTATGCAGCCCATGTTTTGGAGGCAATGGAAAATGAAACTCCTAAGTTGGAGGACTATCATGTATTGCAAGAATTCATGGATGTTTTTCCTGTTGAGATTCTAGGACTTCCTCCAAAGAGAGACATTGATTTTACAAATGATATTGTGCCAGGAGCTGCACCAGTTTCCAAAACACCCTACAGGCTTAGCACACCAGAATTGCTAGAGCTGAAAATGCAGTTACAAGAGAGTTGGAAAAGAAATATATCAGGTTGAGTGTATCCCCATGGGGAGAACTAGTTCTATTTGTGAAAAATAAAGATGGTACACTCAGGTTATGTATTGACTATAGATAGTTGAACAAAGTTACTATGAAGAATAAATACCCATTACCTCGAATTGATGACCTTTTTTATCAAATGAGAGGAGCAAAGGTATTTTCAAAAATTAAATTGAGGTTTGGATACCATCAGGTAAGAATCAAAGAGGAATATATTCATAAGACAACCTTTAGAACAAGATATGGGCACTATGAGTTTGTGGTGGTACCATTTGGTCTCACAAATGCACCAACTACATTCATGTGTCTCATGAATAGTGTTTTTAGCAAGTATCTGTACAAGTTTGTTCTTGTCTTCCTAGATGACATTCTTATTTATTCTAAGAATGAAAAAGAGCATGAAGAACATTTGAGAATAGCATTGCAATTGCTAAGGGAGCATAAGTTGTATGCAATGTTGAGAAAATGTGACTTTTATAAAGATAAAATTAATTATTTGGGTCACATTATCTCAAACGAAGGAATATATGTGGACCCTGAGAAGATTGAGGCCATTACAAATTGGCCAACTCCAAGAAATGTAACAAATGTGACATCCTTTATGGGACTTTCCGTGTACTACATGAAGTTCATTGAAGGATTCTCCAAGGTCGCACATTCAATCACTTCTTTGCAAAAGAAGGGGATTAAGTTTCAATGGACACCAAGATGTGAGGAAATCTTTCAATGGTTGAAGAATATTCTTACAAGTGAACCAGTTTTGAAAATTATAGACCTAGAAAAATACTTTGTGGTGTGTACCGATGCATGCAATCAAGGACTTGGAGGATTTCTTATGAAATACAACCATGTGGTATGCTATGAGTCAAGAAAGTTGAAGGAGCATGAGAAGAACTATGCTACTCATGATTTAGAACTTGCAGCCATAGTACATGCTCTAAAGATGTGGAGGCATTACTTAATGGGAAGGAGATTTGAGCTAAGGAGAGACCCTTGTGGTTTGAAATACTTGTTTGATCAGCCAACTTTAAATTTTAGGCAAGCTAGATGGTTGGAATTTTTGTGTGAATTTGATTTTGAAATCAAACACATAAAAGGAAAAGAAAACAAGGTGGTTGCTTCACTTAGCAAGAAGGTACATGAAATGAATATGACATCTTTTAGTACTTGTCAACCATATTTGAGGTAGTAGATTATTAACCATATTGCTAAGGATGAAGTGTAAGTGCAGATAAAGGACAAGTTGCAGCAGCAAAACCTTGAAAAGAGGTACGAAGGATATCAATTGTAAGAAGATGAACTTATTACTTATAAGAATAGATTTTATATTCCAAATGTAGCAAACTTGAGGAGGATTGTTATGGATGAGATCCATCAAGCTCCATATCCTGGTCACCCAGGATATCAGAAAACAATTGCTACAGCCATAAAGCAATATTTTTGGCTGGGAATGAAAAAGGACATTGCGAGTATATTCCTAAGTGCATGAAATGTCAGCAAGTGAAGGTCAAACATCAACACCCAATAGGTTTGTTGCAACCTTCGCCAATCCCAGAATGGAAATGCCAAGTCATTTCCATGGATTTTATTATAGGATTTCCAATGACTATGAGACAACATGATTCCATCATGGTTGTGGTGGACAAGTTAACAAAGGCATCACATTTTATACCAGTCAAGTCCACGTATAAAACCGATGCCATTGCAAAGATTTTCATGAAGGAAATTTTTAAATTGCATGGATTGCCTAAGGCAATAATTTCTAACAAGGATACCAAGTTTACTTCCAATTTTTGGAAGGGTCTTTTTGTAGATTTGGGTACAAAGCTGAACTTTAGCACCACCTACCATCCTCAAACCGATGGACAAACAAAGAGAGTAAATCCGGTGCTTGAACACATGCTTTGCATGTATGTAATGGACAAACCATCCAAGTGGGAGGATTATTTACACTTGGTAGAGTTTGCATATAATAACGGGCAACAAGAATCACTGGGAATGAGTCCATATGAGGCTTTATATGGAAGAAGGTGTAGGACACCAGTGACTTGGGATAATCCAGTAAATAGAATTGTGCTTGGTCCAAAATTGCTTAAGCAAATGGAACAAGAGGTTGCAAAAATCAGGAAGAACTTGAAAGCAACCCAAGATGGACAGAAGAGATATGCCGATAAGCCGCAGAGTGCATAAGGATTTTAGTGTTGGGGATCATGTTTATCTTAGAGTGAGGCCAAGGAAGAGTTCCTTGAAGCTTGGTAGTTGTGCCAAGCTATCACCTAGATATTGTGGGACATTCAAAGTGTTTGAAAGAATAGGTCCAATTGTATATAAACTGTTCCTGCTAGCACTAGAGCTCATAATGTTTTTCATGTCTCTTTGCTTAAGAAATATGTACATGATCCTAACCATGTGATTAATTGGGATGTGATCTAGGTGGAACTCGAGGGAGAGTTCCAAACCGATCCATTGTGCATCCTAGACAAGAAGGTAACCGTGCTCTAGAACCGAGTCGTTGGACAAGTGGAGGTGCAGTGGAAGCACTACGGACCCGATGAGGCTACATGGGAGCTGGAGGATGCCATGCAAGTGGCACATCCATTTTTGTTCAATTTTGAAGAGCACTGAGGACAGTGCTAATGTAAGGGGGAGGGGATTGTAATATCCCGATTTTGACCCCATTTGCATTAAAATTGTATGTGATGTATAAACATTATTAAATCATGGTGAGGAGCTCATGGCCAAGGCCCCACCATGGATTTAGCGTTTTATGTAGGCACGGTATAAATCGAGACATCATGTAAATATATAATTGATAAAAATACCCACAACTAGCTATGTCAATGCAACAAAGAGATGGGGGCATGATTTCACAAGGAATAGGGAGGAAAATAATTCAAACCCTTGAGCCAATAGAGTAAAGCCAAATGTCAATGGGAGAACCCATAACATTGTAAAGTACCTTTTTTGTCTTATTCACCCAATCATTTATTTCTTCTAGAAATTGGTTGAGGAAGTTAATGCCTTAGGGATGGAAGAGCATGGCATTCAAATTCGTATTGGGAAAGCCATCAATTTTTGAAAAACAAATATTGACTTGTGGGGCAAGAAAAATCCAAGAAATGGTCTTCCCATTCCATTCTTCACCCATGTCCTTCATTTCCTCACGTGGCTGGAGCTTGTTGTGTGCTTTTTTTTCCTCACATTTTCTGCATTTCCTCATTTTCCATGGCTGGAAAACCCCATTTTTGGTATTGCTGAGCGAATGGGAAGAAGAGAACCATGAGTTGGGGGTTTGAAGACGTCGTTTTTTCCCATGTGAAGCCAAGAACGTTTCCGAAATCGATTTTTCTCTCCAATGGTTGATTTCCCCATCTGAAAATTTGTTTTTGGTTACCAAGATGTTTTCTTAGACCCAACACTTGTGTTTGTTGTTGTGTGCATCCTTGTTTTGGTATGAAAGACTTAGGAGTGGAAGAGGCCCATAATTGGCTTGATAAACCTAGTGAAAAGAGGAACCTCACAGATAGATCAAGAGGGGCTTGCAAATATTCTATGCACACCCTGAAGAGCACTAGAAGGGAAGGTATGGCCTGAGGGACTGTGTAGCAATGAAGGGAATACATCCTTGTGTTGGGTGTGTAGGTATTGTGGATGCCAAGCTATATAGATCTGGTGCAGGTGTCCATAGCTCTGTGGTTGAGTTCACTAGCTTAGCAATTCTCCATTTCCAGTGCCTTAGCAGCTTGATAAACCCAACTGTAGATTGGCTTGACTGAGTTTCGATATTTTTTTGGCTATGTGTGAGCCTATTGTTCCCTAGTTCCTTGTGGAAATCATGCCCAGCTTAGGGGTGGCAATGGTGCTGAGAGATTGATGAGCACACTAGCCTATGGTTGGGTGGAAATTTGCAGCGACATAGCTAGTTGCGGGACAACTTATATTCAAGATAAGTATTATCTATGTATTTAATTTCTGCAACTGTATTTGTTTAAGAGTTATTATGAAAATATGAATGTGTTGAATGAAGTTTTTGCTTCCAATGTATATTCATGTATTATGCATCTGTACATGTATGTTCTATTTCAATGCATTATCTGTTTATGTTCATGGGGCAAGATCCTCAGATAATTATGATAGACAACAAAGCAGTAGGTCGCGTCCTCTCCTAAACTCGGCGAGTAGAGGGGAGGGGACGTGACAGTTTTTGTCTTTTAGCCTTTGGTTCACCAAAGGAAACTTCCTAGGCGTGATGCACCCAGAAAATGTGCCTCGGTCGAAGTAGGATTTTACTAGGGAGTTAAGGGAGTCTTCTGAAGTGTCATAGCATCCTGCATAACTTTCAGGTTCAAAATTAGTAACCTTCGAGTGCCATTTGAATCCTTTTGAAAACAGATAGTTTTGGCTAAAGCTAGGAATTGCACCTAGTTTCAAATTCTTCACTTCCTACCTCAGTGTTTGAGTTAACATCTTTGATTTTCAGATTGGGGATACTACATCATATGTATGAGGGTGAGGGTGGTGGTGGTAGTGGGTTATCATGTCAATTGAGGTCTCTATTATACAAGATTTTACTTGTTTTATGGGTTCAAGGTGTATTGAGTTGAAATTTATTGAAAACTTAGAGGGGAAAAAAAATTAATATTGAAAAGCATGCATGAGAGAAGAATCTCTTTTTCACCAAATTTCCTATTTTGATAGGATCATTTCACTCATTGCATAGACATGACAAAATATACAAAATATTGTATTATATGTTCTAAAATTGGTTTGTGTAATTTTGTATTTTTAGTAGTATAATTTTTATTAGTCGATAATTGCATCAAAAGTAGTGAGGTGCTTACACCCAGTATGGGGGAGATGTTGTCACATTTGTCATGTTTGTCATGTTACATAACATAACGTTCCCATGTTAGCTCATAACTTATCAAAAATAAAAAGTAATTAAAAAATTCATGTCGACTCATAAGATGACAAAAAATTAAAACCAACATAGATCCATCTTAAACCTAGATTTATTAAGCACAAAGAGGGATCTGATTTCTTGAGGTTAAATTTTTTTTTATCTTATTTTTTTACACATCAAAAAAAAAATTGCATCTCAAAGAATTGGATCCCTCTTTATATTTAATAAATCCATATTTAAAATGGATGTATATTGATTTTAAACATTTAAAAATTTAAGAAAAAAAATGAATTAAAATTAAATCTCAACATAATTAGTTCGAAGAAAAAGGTGAGAGTGATAAGAACAATGGTTTGAATGGATAATGTTAGACATGTGGTACTTTGAACTTTTAGAAACCATGTCGCATGAGATGTAGAATCTCTAAACACATTTGTTACAAAATGAATAAAAAAAATCATGACATAGATAGGATGATATGAAGGTGTGATGGCAACAATAAAACTAGCAATGCATTTGCATTATGATGGTAACAGTGAATTAGTGGGCATATTTCTTTGACCATTATACCAATGGTACTTTATTTTGTATTTTTTCTTCTAAAGGACGTACTCGCTTATGATATCACTAAGAAAATTATGTGAAGTGTGAGGGATGGACCACCTAGTTTTGTTTGGCCTTCTAAAGTATTTACTATTTACAATTTCATGTGGTACAAGGGCCTCATGTAACTATTTTTCAAAAACAATAATAATAAATTCATTGATTTTTTTTGTATATTGCTTAGTACTAAATTCATTGAATTTTTGTGTATATTGCCTTAGCGTTGTAGTACTAGAATTTTGTACATATAAGAGGGTCCACATTGATTTCAATTTGTCTGCCTTGATTCTAGCATTTGGGTTTATTTTGGATTTTAGCATTTGGGCCTTGGTGGTTCCTCCCCTTGCATTGTGCATCTTGTTTGTTTGGTGTTGATACATTTGTTTTCATATGCGACATAGGTGCCCTAATCATGGCAAAGCATTTTCTTTTGTTTCTATAAATAATGGGGGGTCTCACCCGATTTTTCACTAAAAGCATGCCCGCCCCCCGTCACATCTATTTATATATGTGTTTGCCATTTTGGTACGTCCTATCCTTTGAACGCACTTTGGTGTCCTTTAAATCTATCTTCGAAGCCAAGACTCTAAATAATTTCTATGACAAATGCTTTTAAGTGCTTTATTTTTTTGCTCGTGTAGAATTGTTTAAATATTCCATAACATTGGTAATGTTTACTTTGAATTGACATCTTGTATTACTTTCATTTTCATTATTTTTTTTTCAAAATATGTTTGTTTAATTTAAATATATAATTCATATTAATTTTAAATCTATTAACATAAATAATAATAATAATTTTAAATTTATTAAGTTGAAAAAAAAGTTTTTTTTATGGAATACATATATATATTCTTAACAGAACCTGGAGATATTTTTATAAATATAAAAAAGGTTGAGCACAATATTTCTTACAGAGTCTAAATCCAAAACTATGCACTATTGTAGAAAGTTACACAGAGGCAATTAAGCTAAAAACAGAAAGGAGAATGATTATGGACTTCTTGCTGAAACTGGTTATTCCCCTGGAGGGGTATTGTCTAACAAATTGATCATTCAACAATACACAAAAATACATATATAACTAGGAGATGGTTCAGTGATACCCAAAAATACATATATAGTCGGGAAAGAAACCTATCACTTGTGTACTTCGTGCCCATGGGTTGGCTTTCCAACCGAGGGTTCTTCCATCTGACAATCTCCAACCGCTAGGGAGTCCTGGCAGTGGCTGCCTTTGGTCATACTGTTTAACTTTTGAACGTTCTCCTTGAGATAGTCGACTTTTTCCATGAGCTCATGCAGGTCCCTGGTGTTGTCTTCGATTCTTGAAGTGTGGCAATCGAGTTGGTTTGAGATGTATTTAGCTTCGTGAGTGACATTCCTATTATTGTTGACGCTGGTGCCGACCATATTAAATACCCATTTCATTCTGTTCTATAAGTCTGTGAGCGAGGACTTGATTTCTTGGATCTACTTGGAAGAAGCCATAATTTCCTGCTCATGTATATCTAGGTGAGGCCACTGAGGAAAATAAGAACTACAAGAAGAAAATATACCTGATCCGAGCGAGGCCTGAAAGAGGGTGGGTTGATCCTGTGATAACCACGATGAGGAAACCATCTCTTCAGCGATATGGTGGAGCGCTTCACTGTCAGTCCACGAGCCAAATAAACCAACAAAGAGAGAAATGAAATATTCTTCTGGAGGAATGAGGAGGAAAGGGCACTTATCCATGTCGAAAGAACACCTGGGGGCGTTCATGATGATAAAAACTGTTAAGCATGCGAGGAATTCTCTTTGAATTTTGTTGTACAGGAGGACGAGATGCTTCTTTAAAGCCTTCACATGGCCAACGATGCCACCTTGCAAATCCTGTAGAGGACACGTGCTCAAGTTTTGAGGGAGGACGACGAGGGGGGTGGAGAGGTGAACCCCCCTAGGAGGATGAAGGTTATGGAACATGCTTGTGAAGGGTTTGTTCTCTAAATGAGACAATTCCAATTTTATTCTTGACCCCTTTATTGGCCATTTTATCCTCTAGACTATTGTTCTGCCTTAAGATGTGGAAATAGGTGACCTGGAGGTTAGAGCTCAATCGGATAATGCGCTCATACAACCATTTACAGTTAGTTGCACCTAAGTTGTAGCCATTCCTCATTTTCTGAATGATCTGCTTAGAGTCTCCAAAGATGATGATCTTATTGATATTTTCTTTTTTGACAAGGTCGATTCCTAGGAAAAGAGAGAGCCATTCGGCTTCGTTGTTGGTTTTTCAACCAATCCCCCAAACGTATGAAGCCACTATATTTCCTCTGGAATCAAAGATAATCCCACCCGCACCTGCCTCCCCATTTTATGGAATACATATTACTAGAAACACTTTGAACACCTTTTTTAAGGATGGTGCTCGGGGTTAACCGTTCGGTTACAGATTTGACAGCCTAACATGACAGGCACATCAAGTGAATCTCTCAACATTCACATAATAGCAAGCCCAAGGACTTAACCCCATAACCTCCTACTTGCAACTCACAGCATTCAACAACTTTTTTTCTTTTTTTACAGAAATTGATTAGGAAACTCACCATTACTTCTTCATGTTTCATGGATGGTAAGGGCGGTAAATCGTTGACCTTCATTGTTGAATGCCTAACCCGGAACGACTCAAAGATCGAACTCTTGACCTCCCCCTTCACCAAAAGAGTAAATGCACATCTTACCAATTAAGCTAACCTTTGGGGCTAATCACTCAACCACTTTAGCTAATCCACCAAACTAATCATTTAAAATTAATATTTATTATTTATAATCTTACTCAATTCAATAAAACAAACTCATAATCTTATCTTTGCTACCCTAAACCATTTCATTGCCCATAATGTCCCTACCATGTCCAAACTTAGATATATAAATGTGTAGTATGATGACGAGAAGATATATCATGATCTAAATGACATAATGAACCTCACCACTTTTAATTCAAGTTGCATGCTATTCCTAAATTTTAGATTAATTATATTCATATAAAAAATATAATTATACTAAACATTAATTTGATCTAACAGACATTAATTTAATTATACTCTTTTATTTGTTGTAGATCTCACTTGGTTATAAAGTATTTGGAAACACGTTTAGATGTTTAGACAATTTTAAATGATTTTTCTTTTTTAGCATGATTTTGAAAAAATTGGATATAAATTTTAAAAAATTATGGTTATAATTGTCAAACTCTGGAATTTTGGGTGCCCCAAGGGGTTTTGACAGCATTGAATCGATTTCTACAATCGAAATTTCCATTAAAACATAATTAAATTCATATTTTGCAAAATAAAAAACGTTGTATTCCAACAAATAGCCCTAGTCCGAGCCAAATCTTCTAATATTTAGACATCTCCATTTGGAAATACTCAATGCAATCAAAACATTTTGACAATTCTTTAAATTCTTAAAACCAATCTAATGATTGATTCATTAGAACCTTAATAAAATATAAGATATTAATGCAAATGTTTTAAAGGTAATAAATTTCGAAATAAATATATTATTGTACATAGAGGAGCAAGGTGCTATACATTCTAGAATGGGCAAATGTTGTCACAAAAGATAATGTAACATAAAGTTACATTACCAAAAACTAAAATAATTCAAAAAATCATTTCAACTCATAAAATGAACCACCATAGATCCATCTTAAGCCTGGATCTATTAGTCACCGAGAGGGATCTAAATTTTTGAGGTCTAAATCTTTTTTAGACATCAATAAAAAAAATTACCTCTCAAGAAAATGGATCTCTCCTGGTGCTTAATAGATTCGGGTTTAAGATAGATTTATGCCAATTTTAAATTTTATTATTATGAGTCAACATGAAATTTTTTTTTTTTTTTTTATATGAGCCGGCATAGGAACATTACCTTATGTTACATAAGGTGACTAACATGACAACATCTCCCCAATACTAGGTTGTATGCACATAGCTACTCTCAATGCACAAATTTTGAAAAGTAATTAAAAAATCAATGTTGGTCTATAAAATGAAAAAATAAAACTTAAACCTAATCTATTGGTAAGAAAGTGATCGAATTTCTTGAAATTAAAATTTAAAAGAAAAAATTACACTTCAAAAAATTAAATCTTTATAAATATTTGATAAATCCGTGTTTAAGATGAATCTATATTAATTTATAACAAATATTTTTTTTAAATATCAAACTTTTTAGACTTATTATTTTAGAAAGTATCAACATTTCTTACTTATATTTTCAACATAAAAAACTGGTTATAAACTCTTAAAATTCTATTATTAAATCATAACTCAATCAATATTTTTTAATAAATTCCCCGAATGCAGGTGACAAGCGTCCCGCTGACAGTGGTGGCACTGGGTGTTGTAATGCCATGGTGGTAGGACCACTACCAAACAGTCAACACATATCACCTCCACCCACACCGCACTCATTGAACATCAATGACGTGGTTAGGGTTTGCACAGCAGGCAAGGTTGGCGGTCATCAACATTTATATAACGTGACCATAGATTACCCTGCAGTCATGTCAATGGTTGACAATTACCCCCCCAAGGTATTTGCCAACCCCGACGTGGATGACATGCGTCACTCTGGAGACGCTAGCCTTGTACGTGGGAATGCCACGAAGGCAGGGACGTCACTCCACCCTTGTCACTCACCCCACCCTCCAATGCAGTATTTAATGTACACTAACAACGAGGCTCAGTCTATAAGCATTTGCAAGGGTGCCGGCCATCAGCATTTACAAGTTGTGTCCGAAAATGACCCGACAGTCATTTCATTTGTTAGCTGACATGATGTTAAGTTATGTCGGGACCTAGAAGGGGCACCGCCCTCTTAATTCACCATTAATCGATGCTAAGCTTTCTTCCGATATCACCCGGGTTATGAAGTTGACGATCTCAGTCTTTCCTCCTTTGGTACGAGTTTTGGTATTGGATTTTATTCCTCACTACCGGTTTGACTTGTTCACATCCGGTTCGTCTTGTGTGCAATTTTGTTGCATCCCTGATTCCGTTGAGCGAGCCATCCTGACCACCACTGTTTGTCTTGCCTCTAAGACTGAATGCCATCACCATTCCATTATGTCTCACTAGCGCGGAACACCCCGCCGAGCTACCAGTGGTTGTGGTCGAGCTCAATGGGGAGCGCATCTATTACAGGAAGATGGGTACGCCAGTGGGGCTTCAATGCCAGTGCGAGATCTGATACATGAGTGGGAAACTAGGTTGGTCAATGAAAACCTAGCCAGAGGAATTGGATGAGGGAGCTTGAACCATTACTGGATCATAAAGAATATGATGGGCTCATTTATGGAGGAGATGGTGGGTACCTGGAATTATACAAGAAGTTCATTCTTATAGGCCAAATCCAAGATACTGGAATTAGACACTATACTCAATCACAAGGACGTGATGGCTGCATGGAAGAGATTAGCCTTTGGACTCTACACGTCGGGTGAAGGAGGAAGCAGAAGCGTCTCGGAGGTACCAACGAGGTCAATGAAGATGGGCTCGATTCCTGCTACGCCTCATTCATCGATTGTGCCATTCCCGACACCGTCTACAATTACCCAGCTGCAACACAAACGGGTACGTGATCTTGAAGTTTTGGTTTGCAAAACTGCTCCTCTTCCCGTCAAGCCGAGTGAACCTTCAACTGATGAAGAATTCTACGGTGCTTGCTTGATTCTTGAAGAAAACCAGGAGACTCTGGACCTTGCAGACACGACCCAGTGAAGCTCTGCAGTTTGCTAAGCTCTTTCAGTATTTTCACTGTGCTGGTAGTTTTGTTTATATCTAGTTTTATGGTTTTCCTATGAACATCTTTGCTTCGAATACTTTGGTTCAACCCCCCATCTTATGAACGGGTTATTGTGGCTTTTTGATAATTACTATTAAAACTTGTATGTTGTGTTCATTTTGCATCAGGCCCCCATCTACTGAATGGGTTATTGTGCTTCCTCTTGCAAAAACTGATGGGGTTTTTGTTTTATGGACTCGGGTGGTACGTTTAGACCACTCCACTCAACTGTCCAAGATGCTTCATTCTGTACTTTTTTTGGTTTGACTGGTTAATACATTGTAGACTTATACAAAAAATATTTTTTAATAAATTCCAAAGTATTTTCCACAATGACATTTTGAAAACTATGCCTACCTTTTTAGTGCCTTAACATTATTGTAAATAATATATTGCATAATTTTTATACATTATTATAAATAATATATTGTATAATTTTTATTTTTTAATATTTTAATCGGTCAAATTTTTTGTACGCCCATTTTATTGGTAAATTATCATTTTTGAAAAAACTATGTATCCAATATTTTAAAAATATAACAAAATAATATATGTAATGAAAATGAATAAATTTATAATTTTTTATATTTTTAAGCTACATTAAAACAATATATTTTTGAAAAATAAAAATATTTTAGTAATGGTATCTATTAAGGCATTTATTGTATAAGGTTATTGGTTTGAAACCCCCTAGGTACCAGTCTTACAAACAAACAAAAATTAAGTAATATATATGTTTTTAAGGAAAAGTTTAAATGTTCTATGTTTTTTATCTTTTTCAATTTGTTTTTTAAATTCTGGTTGGAAATTTTCAAAAAAATTTAGTCATATATATTAGTTTTATAAATTGCATAAATCTGAATCTCACATAGATATTTGAGAGTGCTAAATCTATTTTAGTCATTTAAAAACATAATTTAAAAGCTTTTAAATTAAATTTTACTAAAAAAAGTTACATAATGTCTAAAAAAAACCTTTAAAATCCAAAACTTAAAATAAGTAAACTATTACATTTTAAAAATTAACAATAAGATTTTATATAGAAAAATAAAAAAAATTTGTCTTATATAATTTATAATAAATAATAATAAATAATTTTGTCTTATAAGATTTATATTATTATTGTCATTTGAAATATTTTTAAAACTGTAGATGACATGTTTATATAGTCGTACTTTTTTAATCTAAATTAATTTAACGCAAAATTTAAAAAAAAATGATGATGTAATCCTCCACAAAGTTAAATTATTAAAAATGCAATAAAATATAGGCCTATGAACATTAGGTTTGATAATGAGTTGGGTATGATACTCATTATGATTAGTTAGAAAGTTAAGTGTTAGGATAAGTAATTCACATACTATGAATGGGTATGATAATTTGTCGTCTTAGCGTTTTGATGAATATCATAAATTATGAAACTTAGGTAAAATCACGACAAGGATATGCTTAGTTATTCTTAATCTCACTTTCCACTTCAACGTCAATTTCACAATAGTATCCTTCTTAGCTGCCATGTCTAGATGATTTGAATGGCCATGTCATTATCTTCTAAAATTTTCATTTCCATAATATATTTTAAGTTTGGAAATTTTGATTGTCTTTTAAATTGATGATATGTGATAATAATTATCTACATATAACTTGTGGCGTGAATTCTCAAGTAGTGATGTAATGAAATCCTTATTATATCTTTATTATTAATTGATTTTTTATTTTTATGGTTTTAATGAATATAATATTGATGAAGTAAATTTAAATGTTTATAGAAAACTTGGATATAAATATTTACATTTTATAACATTGGAAGAACAATTTATGTATAAAATATAAAAGTTTTTTTTTCATCTCTCAAAATAGATCATAGTTTGTCTTAATAAAGAGTAATGAGGTTTTTTAGGTGACCCCCACTTTTAATCTCTTTTTTTACAATAATATGAAGTAATGAATTATGTTGATATTATCATTTTTTTATATAGTCAATCAAGCTTAATAACTACATATATTACAAGTATATAATATAATAATAATAATATCTATTGGATTTCTTGTTTGCAGGGTAAGGGTTTTTTTTATTTAACAATTTGATTTTCAAGTTTATAGAGGTACACATACTTGATCCCCTTCGAATTTAAACTTTTAATTTCTTAAGAGGAAACACATGTTCTTAATTGTTAAACTCACTCCTATATAAATACATATTATCTATTATTATTTCTTTATACATAGATATATTTTCAAATTTTTTTATATGTTAATTATAGTATAACAGATTATAGTCTATAACAAGTTATAATCTATAGTTTGTAACAAGTTGATAGAAAATAATGAGAATTAATATGGAAACATTATATATGATCTAAGGGTCAGTGCAAGAAGATGATGGACCTTTAAGATGCAATCCTAGTTTTCAAAAACAACATCATGCTACCAAAAAATACATCAACCCGAGCCTGACA
>LPNX010662518.1:2723511-2780189 GCA_001517045.1 Pseudotsuga menziesii
CGGCGTCAAAACCGGGGCATTACATCTCCCTTCTCCTTAAAGGTACTCTGGTTAATCGAGGGTTTGATCCCAGTCCTGCACCTAATGTATCCTCTCCTGAAGACCGCACTTCGATTAATTGGGGTTTTGATCCCAGTCCAATGCCTAATGTATCCTCTCCTAAAGACCGCCACCCTTCTATTGAGCAGTCATCTCCCTTGCATGGGAACATTTATGTCTCTTCTTCGCCTACCCCATACGAGGGTATTTCAAAAGGTGAATTGATGTACATTGAAGATGTCGAGACTTGTGCTCTCCTTTCTCATCCTTTGTTGTTTGCAACCTCTCAGTTGTCTCCAACATATACTCCACAAGACTTATCTGATACTCCTCCTCTGGAAGGTCCTCCTCCCTTTACACTTGAACACTATCCCTCACTCCTAGCTCCCTTTACTACTCCACTTTCCCCCTCACCTGGTACTGATACCTCATCTTCTAAAATCTTTCCTAACAACCCCAGAGATTCGCCTGCTTTTTTGGATCCGTCTCTACTGAATTCCCTGCCAATATTTTCAGATAAATATCCTGTTCCTCCTTCTACTCTCCCATTAGACTCCATACGCTTTAAAAATGTCACTATCCCCAAGTCAAAGAAGACCCCTTCTGATGACTCTGGAAATATAGGACTGTATACTCCACTCTCGGTAATATTAAAGAATGCAGAAAGGAATCCTCGAGCCTCTCCCATCTCCTCACAGGTACTTAGAGCAAGCAC
The DNA here is from genome assembly GCA_001517045.1 of Pseudotsuga menziesii. Classification (NCBI taxonomy): domain Eukaryota; kingdom Viridiplantae; phylum Streptophyta; class Pinopsida; order Pinales; family Pinaceae; genus Pseudotsuga; species Pseudotsuga menziesii. The sequence goes on from LPNX010662518.1 coordinate 2,724,266, forward strand.
ACCTGAAGAATCGGTTACCCCATGAAAATATTGTCCTTGAATATTCGGGGTTTTGGAGGGCTTTCCAAACAAAAAGCTCTTTGTTCTTTCTTCTTTGATCTAAATCCTGACATGATACTAATTCAAGAAACTATGTGTAATTTTTCTCAGGCCCTTCTTTTGTTCTCAAAATTCAAACCAAGGTGGGAGTTCTGTGCATTATATGCTTTTGGTCTCTCTAGAGGTCTCCTTGCTGGATGGAACCCTCTCTTGGTGCGATGCAAAGCCTTCTCTTCTCTTGCTGGTTCTATCTTCAAAGCCAGTATCAAAGGTATATTTGAGGTCTTCTCCATTATTAACTACTATGGGCCCTATGCCCACCGCACCATTTTTTGGGATAAAATTTTGACTGGTGGTTTCCTTACTTTACCTAATCTCCTCTTGGCTAGAGACCTCAACTTCACTATCTCTTCCTCTGAAGTCTGGGGTACAAAATCCAAGCCTGATCCTCTGGTGTCTTACTTTTCCCAGCTTATTATCAGTAATCATCTGGTTGACCTCACCATGAGTAACCCCTGCCCTACTTGGAGAAATGGTCGTGTAGGAGATGCAGGTATTAGCAAAATATTAGATCGTTTCTTGATATATGATCTTCTTCGCCTATTGCTTTCCTGTTATATATCCTAGGCCACACCCTCGGATGTGTCCAACCACTATCCCATTTTCTTGGAGTGGGGTTCGGGACTTGCTCCTCAGTGCTACCCCTTTAAATTTAATAGAGCCTAGATCTTGGAAGATGATTTTGCCTCTCTTGTTACCTCTTACTGGAATGACCCTTCGTCACCTAGGCCTGCTGAGCATCTGGAATCGCTCTCCCTAAAGCTTAGTAAACTCAAAGGTAATGTAAAATGCTGGGAAAGGAATAACAAGTGTTTTAGGAAACAATTGCTTTTGGATATAAATGTTGAGATCTATGCCATCCTCCTTAGGGACTCAAGTTTGCTATCATCTTCAAATGTAGACAGTTTGAGAGTCCTCAAAATTAAAAAAGATAAATACTTGGCCCATGAGGTGACCACTCAGAGAATTAAGAGTAGAGTGTTATGGATCAATGAGGGGGATGCAAATACTAAGTTTTTTCATGCTTTTGCTTCAGCCAGAAGGAACTCAAAATATATCTGGTATCTCCATGATAAGGAGGGTAACTTGGTTTCAGATGACACTTATCTTAAGCATCTTGGTAAACAACACTTTAGTGACTTTTTTTGAGGATGATGGGGGTACAAATATTGTTGACCAACTTAAGGTGATTAGACTCTTTCCCACCTTTGCTCAGGACATGGATTTAGAATGTTTTCTGAAGCCTATTTCTCTCCAGGAAGTTGAAGCTGTACTAAAGGGGTTTAAGAAAGAGAAAAGCTAAGGTCCTGATGGATGGGTAGTTGAATTCTTCCTGGCATTCTTTGACTCTGATCCCCAAGTGTGAAAATCCTATCACCTTTACTGACATTCATTCCATATCGTTGTGTAACCTTGTATACAAGGTCATCTCCAAAAATGATGCTCTTCGTCTGAAGCCCTTATTGAATAGGGATATCCTTGCACAACAATTTGGTTTTTTTGAAAGATAGATAGATTACAGAACTGATTGGAATTACTCAAGAGGTTCTACACTCTATTAAATCCAAGAATTCAAAAGTCCTGGTTCTAAATATTGATTTAGTTAAGGCCTTTGATAGGGTAAATTGGACATTATTGAGACTCATTCTCTTGCATATTGGGATCCCTTTGGAAGGTATGAACTAGATTATGGGGTGTGTTACAAACTCATGTTTTGTGGCCTTAGTTAATGGGACTCCCTCTGATATTTTCCCAGCTTCAAGGGGGATCCGTCATGGCTACCCTTTATCACCATTATTGTTCATTCTGATCATAGAAAGTATCAGTGGGATCATTATGGACGCACAGAAGAAGGGACACATCAAAGTATTTCAGTATTCACAAAATCTATCAATAACACACCTACTATTTGTTGATGATGTAATTTTATTTGGTCTTGGTACTATTAGTGAATGGGGAGCTTACAAAGAAGCTCTGGATTTATTTTTTTCAGCTACGGGTATGTCAATCAGCAAGGTAAAGTCTTCCTTCCTTTACAATGATGTCGATGAAGACATGAGGAGACAAATCTCTGCTCTCCTTCCATATAGCATGGAACCTATCTCTACAGGATTCAAATACTTGGGATATCGCCTCAAACCCTTGGGGTATCGATCCTCAAACTGGAGATGGATGGTAGAAATTTTTGAAAGAAAGATAAATAATTGGACTTACAGGCTACTCTCACTTGGTGGCAGGGTTGTACTTATCAAATCAATTCTCACTGGTTTAGCTGTGTATTGGTTTTCCTTGGCCCGTTGTCCTAGGTCTATTCTAAACATCTTGAGAAGCTCCATCTTCTCCTTCCTTTGGGGGAGCTCAGATGGTCATTAGAGAACTCATCTGGCTAATTGGAAAGCTATTTTAGGTCCTACAGAATTTGGAGGATGGGACATAAAGAACTTAGATTGGTTTGGTATCTCATTGCGGGTGAAGTGTATGTGGCAGATTCTGATGGGGAAAGGTATCTGGAGTCATATCATAGTTCATAGATATTTAAAGAACAAACCCTTGGATGATTGGATCGGATCTCGAGCATTCTCTGTCAATGGAACTTCATATTTCTGGAATGGTTTCATTAGAGTTATGTCTTGGATCACTTGCAAGCTTGGATGGAATGTGGGTAATGGGCTGAAAATCCATCTGCGTGTGGATCCTATTGCTGGTCTTGATGCATCTTATATCCTCTCTAAGGGCCTCAGGGATTATCTATTAGATTGTGGGATTTCATATCTTGCCCAGGACCAGAAACATATTAGAGATTCACTTGGACTTAATTGCTGGTACACAACTTGTGACTTAGATCTTGGGGTGAATGGGTTGATCAATGGACTACCTTTATAAAGGGCCTTACTCATGGTGGAATCAAGATAAGGAACATTGAAGACTCTATTCTCTGGATGTATGATACAAAATCTGGTTTGGTAACTGCGAAAAAAGCTTATGAGCTCATAGTTTCTGCAAATCTGCCCTTGAAAAATCAAGGTATTCTCACTCAGGTTTGGCACTACACCATCTCTCAGAAAATAAAGTGCTTTATTTGGTTGGCTATAAATGGGAAAATAAATACCTGGGACAACATGTGTAAGAAGGGATGGCTCAGTCCTAATAGATGTTTCCTCTGCAAGATAAGTGCTGAATCGGTCTATCATTTGTTTGTTATTTTTATTTTTACTCACGAGGTTATTAACAGCTTAGGAAGAATATTTGATGTGCATCTGACCTGGACAACATCATCACTTTTAGAAAATCTCACAAGTTGGTTCTCTAAGGATGGGGAGCTTCTTTATCTACCTATCTTCTTCATTTGGAATCCGTGGAAGACTAGAAACAACTACATTTTTTAGGACAAAGCCCCAAATATCTCTAGACTTTGTCACATTATCATGCTTGATATTGCAGCTTACCAAGTGCCTCAGAAAAAAGGAACCAAAATCAGGAACATTGGGGAACCACCTAATAAATTATATCCCATGGATTTTTTCGATGGAGCTGCTACTGAATCAACTGGTGGTGTGGGAGTCTGTATTTGGATCAATGAACATCATTATCTCTCTATCAAATTGGGTTGTGGAAGTAGTACAAATACCCAAGCTGAACTGTTATCTCTTTGGGAATTATTGTGCATTGCAAATGAAATTGGGTTGCCCTATTTGCATGTCTTTGGAGACTCTTCAGTTGTTATAAAATGAGAAAAGGAAGTATCTTCTCTCTCTATTATGAGCTTATAGGCATGGTGTGTCAACATTAGAAATCTCATTGCATCCCTCTCATATGTAGATTTTAAACTTCTCTATAGGGAACATAATGAGAGGGAAGATTCATTATCAAAGGAAGGGCTCAAATTGGCCTCATTCCATCTTACCTTTACTGAATTTAGTGAAGGTGAAGTCTCTGGGGAATTAGCACTGCAACTTTTTTAGAGCTTTGCTCTATTTTCTTATGGATTACCGGTTCCTTTTGAGTATGGAATACATTTTGGTGAGTTTCAGTTTGTTGAGATGTCAACTCTGTGTGACTATATTTTGGGCTTCCCCAAAGCCCTGACTTGGATAATGTCTTTGGGATCTCTATATATTCTCTTAGAGACATATTTGGTTGGTATGAAAGACGTGTATTGACAGTTGCTGGTCAGTGAGAGAGCACATATATTGTAAGATATGCCTATGATCTCTTGGATAGGTGTCAGAATCCATTCATTGGATATGCTGTTATTCTTGATGATGTACCCCATTACCTTTGATTCAATTGAATATCAAGGAAATGTCTTTTCATCTGGAAAAAAATCCACACACTGTATTACAGGATTAGAATTTTTATTATCGATAAATCATGTCAATAATGATTTTTGGAAACTTGGAGACTTATTATTGATAATTAGTTTGGTTAGGAAAATGGGTGTTATTAAAGAATCGATATTACCTTGCATGTGGGAGAATCCTACACCTTTTCTACTCCTTTGGTTTGGCATGTATTTACAATGTCTAAGTGATAATAGCAAAGTTAATCGCATTTGATGGTGAATATAACTATTAGCCTTGACAAAGAAATGATGATTAAAAGGGGAACTTTTGAAACTATGGTTCCTAAAGGAATTGTTTTACTTATGAACCTCGTTTCACATAATACCTCAACCTCAAAGTGTTCGTATAGGAATATTTTTTATTTATGAACCTTGTTTCACATAATACCTCAACCTCAAAGTGTTCATAAAATGGGTATGAATTACACCACACAAATAAGTACAAGCATGTTTCACATGTGGCAATGGATACTATAAAAAAATTAAGGACCAAGGGAGGAGTCTAACCCCACTCATGCCTCTGGTGATCTCTCTCAAATGATCACTTTAGCATGAACAAGATCTTATGTTGAGTAATGGAGATCTAAAACAAAAGTGGGATATTAGTGTTAGTTTGGGTAATTAAATACAAATATAGGTTGGAATTTGGTATTCGTCATCAGTTCTTTGGCTCTAAAGTTTGGTGGGAAGGAGATTGTGGCATTACTGGATGTGGCTGGAGGCATTTTGTGTGGTAAGAAAAGTCACAAAAGTGGTACCCTCCATAGTTGGAGTGCACTATGTTCAAGTAACAAGGTTCTCAACTCTCATCTTAGAATTACTTAGAAGCTCAACGTGATTTCTTGCATGCAACACTCAAGTAGTTCATTAATTATGAGTCTGTATGGGGTCGTGGACATGAGTCATGTCATTGTCACTTGGATGATTTTGAATATTTGAGTGATGTTCTAAGTGATATAACAATTTTTTTAAGGAAACTATTACAACAATTAAAGGGCATGCAACTGCATCAACCAATTGAATACCCCAATATTCACATGGAGAAACATGTAGAAAAACCATGAGGAATTGGAGTTGCACCTTAAACACCAGGGTACTAAAATGGGAAATTTGGCCAAGGACCTTGATTTGAATTATAATATAATCCAGGGTGTTGCAAAGACCTCATAGTCATTAGCTACTCCTCCTATCTTAATAGGTCCAGTAAGGGAGCTTGAGGTAGATGAGAATACGATGTAGTAGGTGTAAACAACATCAAAAGGACATCACAGAGCCCCACATGAAAAAGGTTTTTTTTTCACGCAAAAAAAATCCTGTAACTTGTTATTCGAGGTGAATCAAAGTTACAATTTCTATCGGCTATCAATTGATAGTGTCAAGGATAAACTAGATCCCTACCTTAATAGGTTGAAAGTGTCAAGATACAATATCCACTTATGACCAAAGGTTCTTGATCAGAAGATCATATCACGAACCCATCCAAAACCATTCATATGTCCATATGTCATGTAACTCTACATCTAAATTATCTATCAAAAAAACTAAGTATATACGACTACAAGACCTGAAGGACAACTAAGGAATCATCTAATACACTTGTAAAGTATATATGTGAATGCATATATGATCAATGAATTCTTCTACAAAAAGGCATCATTCCGCAAGGGGTAGTGCATCTTTAGATATTCCATCAAGGATCATATTATTTTCTTTGTAAATATGTTGAATAGTATATATGGGAAGAGATTGAAAATGAGTCTTAGTTTTCCCACACCAATGTATTAAGTGAATAATATGAAAGTTACATCTGTCTTGAATCCATTCAATGTAACACGTGAATCACCATAGATATGTAGCTACAAAATATTTGATTGTTTGACATACTTAAGTAATGCCCAAAGAGCAATAAGCTCAGCTCTTTGATTGCTTATTTTCCACATCCAAGTTTTAAGAGAATAAAATGTACATCAGAAAAATATATGGCCATGCCTCCCCCAAAATCACCATAGTTTGTAGCCCCATCAAAGAAGGCCCAAACCTTGGATTTATCAAAAATAAACATTGGGACCCTACGATGTTGTATCGATTTTTGAAGAACCTTATATTCCATGTAATGACTGGTGGATTTTGACACAACTTGGAGAGGCAAAAGAGAAATTTTCTCAAATATATAGTAATTTATGTCCTTGCAAGTATACAATATAACAAATAAAGGAAGATACCTATGCATAGAATAATATTTGTCCCAGAGCTTCAAATTTCCCCCTACCGTAGATTTATTCCATATAAATATAGAATGGAGAAATTTCATAACTTCAGCCTAAGTAAATGAAAGAACCTACACTCCCTAAAAGGATGTCTTATATTTTCAAGATTTTGTTTACACAAAATACATATTCTAAGGCCTTGGAATCCTCTGTTGTAGAGGTCATGCCACGTAAGAACCCGGTTTGCCAAAACTAGCCACATGAAATATTTTATCTTTAAAGGAAGATGCTAATCCCAAATCTTATACCAGTGGCATGGTTCCTGCATAATGTTGAAATTTAAAATGGCTTGATATGTTGTATTTGATGTAATCTTACCTGATATAGAGTTAATGGTCTAGGATAATTTTGACATCATTTCATTGAGAAAACTCCTAGTGTGTTTGATCCCGCTGATGAATTCATTCCGTTCATTAGCAAAAATTCCACTCAATTGTAATTGTGTCGTAGAAATCCAACCTGTGTTAGATTATGTGCCATCACATGTGATATCTGATAACCAATAATATCATTTCAACAAGAGATGATCAGAAAGTTACTTAGACAATTTATAAGAAAGTTCACCTCCCACATATGGATATTTACCCATGACAATCAACTCCCTTGAGCCAACCTCCCACGATAACCATCTACCCAACCAATGAAGAACTTTTCAGAAACCGAGCCAAATGTTTGATGCATGTGGAGTAGAGAGGCATCCATTTTTTTATCCATCGAACAACCGATAAAGAACCCAAATACTTATCACATAAAATCAAACCCCCCAAACCGCCATCAATATCCCACACCACAAGATCTTGAGTTTTAAAGCTTGACTAAACCAATATATATTTTGTAGTCTCCAACCACCCTATTAGTTTGGGAGACAGGTTATTTCTCATTTATCAAGATGTGGTTTTCTTTTATGTCCTATCCCAGACCACAAGAAATTGAATATGAATCTCCTGATGTTATTTAAGATGGAGGATGGTATATCAACTAAAGCCATAAAAAAAACTGGCAAACTTTCCAACACAACTTTTTCCATTATGAGACGTCCTCCCATCGACAACCACTTATAACACCAGCAATTCAGCTTTCAAAATTTTGAATAAGCCACCTCCTTTCATGTTTCCTATAGTAATTCAGCTTAATGACATAGCCAATATATTTCAGACCTGTCTCCAGGGGTTCCAAACAATATGGGAAAAGAACTTTGATATGTTCCACCAAGTTCTCATGAACACCAAAATGAAGAAAGGAGGATTTTTGTTGACTAACTTCCATGCTTGAGGCCAAACAAAAATGTTTAACAATGTCATGATACAAGTGCCAAACTCCAAGAGAGCCAAAAACGAATATTAACACATCATCGACAAATAATAAGTGAGTCACTCAATATGTGGTGAGAACATGATACCCTTCACAGATTGATCATGCTTAGCTTGACAAATCATATGGCTTAATCCTTCAATAGCCAATAGGAATAGTAAAGGCGCCAGGGGACAACCTTGTCTAAGGCCCTTAGGCCTCTCTAAATCTTGGAAAACGGGGAGGGAGTACCATTTTCCAAGACAAAAAATCTAACCAATGATATGCATGCCATAATCCACTCCAAAACAATCATAGGAAGACCAATTTGTAAAAGGAGTCTTAAATAAATCAAGTCCACCTTATCGTATGCTTTAATAAGGTCAATTTTTAGTATAAATGCAGGAATATTTTTCACGTTGATGTTGTGTAAACCTTCTTGAGCCACCCCCATAGATTCATGTATAAGACAATTATAAAGAGAACCAAAATGCTCCTTGGAAATATGTTTCGCCAGTATAGGGTTTATCCAGTCCGCAATGATCTTAGACTCATTATTTTATAGATCAGATTACATAGTGAAATAGGACGGAATTCATTATATAACTCTGGTTTTGTGCATTTAGTAATAAGAGCAATGGAAGTAGAATTAAAAGCACCTGAGACATATCCTTTCATTCACGACTCCCCCACAACCCGTAGAAGGCCCTGACCCAATAAATCAAAAAAATTGCCTAAGATTTCCACGTTCCAACCATTTGGACCTATACTTTTATCGATATGAAAATTCTTCAAAGTGGCCTCAAACTCAATTATAGTCACATCCTGCCCCATCAGTATACCTTCCTCCTCAAAGAAAAAACGTGGGAAAAGATTTGTAACACTTAAATGTGTGCCAATATTCAAAATTTTGGAAGAAATAAAAGTATGGCCAAAGAAATCCACAACTTCCCGTTCTAGATCATTTTGTGAGTTAATTAGGTCCCCAGAAGAACTCTTAAGCTCCCATATAGCATTGTGGTTCCTTCGTTGAGTGGCATACTTATGGGAAAAAAGGGTGTTAGCATCCCCCTGTGAAAGCCAAATAGCATGGTTTTTGAGTCGCCAAGATTCCCTCTCAATATTTAAAATCTGATTCTTCTCCAATTCCAACCGAGTGAGTAAGGATCTCTCTTCATCAGAGAATAATCCACTAGAACAACCATAAAAAATCAGTGAAATCTGAGATTCAATGTTGATAAGATCATGTTGAAGAGATGTATTCCTTGATCTTTCCCATTTAATGACTTTTGATTTTAATCTTTTAAGATTTTGGACAAGGGAGTGCATGGAAGTATCCTCCTGAGAGTAAGCCTGTGAGATCCAAACATAATTCACCAAAGTGTTAAAAGAAGCATCCCCCAGCTATGTGTGATTAAATTGAAAGGCCGATGAAACTTTTCCCCATCTAAATCCCACTGCAAACATATAGGAAAATGATTCAAAAGGCCCGCGGAATAAAACAACGAACAAAATCTAAAAAATGCATCTGCAAGGTTCTCTGAAATCATTAAACGATCCAATCATTTTGCAATGGAAGTAGCACCATACCTACCATTATGCAAAGTAGGACGCATGGGTAGGAAACGAATATCTATCAACCCGAAATTAAGAAAAAGATGTGCAATGATCCAAATGATGGTATCGAGTAGATGATCCCCAAACCTTAGAATCCTCTAATGTAAGATTCAAATCCCCTCCCAAAATCAAATTTGGGAGGGACAATAAGCCTTTATCAACCACAGACTACCATGATACCTCTCTGTCAGTATAAGTCCCATAAAAGTTGAGAAATTGATAATATGAATCATCCCCTGAAATTTTACCTTCAAAGAGGATGACAACACACGTAACAAAGGCATTTAAATCAAAGACCTTAGGGTTCCAAACCGTTAGTAAACCCCCAAAAAACCCATGAGAATCAGAAGCACAACAAACCCATCCGGGAAAAATACGCAAAAAATATTCACAAGCATCAGAAGCGGAACACATAGTCTCTTATATGAACACACTGTCTGGCATAATATCCTCAAATATACGCTTAAGGGCAAGTAGTTTCTGAGCCCCCCCAACCCTCGCACATTGTAGGAGACACAAATAATTGGGTGACTTCCACATCGGCTTGTAAATCTCTAAGAGTCCAAGAGATAGAATGATTAGAAGAATTTCATGCCAAGGATTTGAGCCTAGAGGAAAGAGGAAAAGATGAGGAGGAAATAGGAGGACCAACTTCATTCGATGGGTTCTGACTAGGGTAGTTTAGATTTTTCTTCTTGGATTTCTAGATGGTAACATTTTGAAAGCGAATCAAATTTATATGAGAGATATCCCCACCCGAAGGTTTATCTCACGAGTAGACAGAAAGAGGAGTTTTATCGGACTACTCCAGTGGAATGGAAGGATCCTTTAGATAACTAGTCAATATTGGGAGGGAGTCAAAATTGGAAGAGCGAGCAGACGAGGAAGGTGGACTGGGTTCAATAAGTTCAAAACCCATCCACAACTCATTAGATGTAACAAGAAGGGAAGAGGGAACAGTCTCGAAGGGAGTATCAAACTCCGAGTCTGGGGAAAGGTCAAAGGAAGACGTGATCGCCGAGGGGCGAAGGGGATTTTCAAAAGCGCGGACCAAATAAGTAGCATGTGGACTGTCAAGGGGGGATACAAAGGAAGGTTATTTCTATGGAAAAGACGCATAATGAGCATTGTTTTACCCCAAACTAGTATGGTTTTTTTTTCGACGAAAAAAATATCACAATGCAAATAATCACAGTCCCAAACAAGTATGGTTGTTCATGTTTTCATGAATTTTGCTACCCGATACTTTTGTCAAAGCAATATAATTTTGAATATTTTAAAAAATAATCACCTTTTTGCGTTGAGAGGCGCTATACAGTATGGGGGAGATCTTGTAAAGTTATGTAACGTTTCTCTTGTAAATGTCGGCCATAAAAAATAAAAAAAATGTTGGCCACAAAAACAACACAATATGGGGGAGATGTTGTAATGTTCCTACTTAAGAAAATAATAAAAAATAAAAAATTGAATTATCCGCAAAAAAATGTTGCTCCTGCACATGGTTTTAAAACCATGTGCAAGGCCTCCTAAACAAGGCATGGTTTTATTGTACATGGTTTAGGAGGGCCTTGCAAATGGTTTTAAAACCATGTGCAAGGCCTCCTAAACAAGCCAAGGTTTTAGGAGGGCCTTGCACATGGTTTTAAAACCATGTATGGGGGAGATATTGTAATGTTCTTTCCTAACAAAATAAAAATATTATATGCAGGTCATAAATAGTATTAAATATTAATAATAAAAATATTAGACAATTTTTTTTTTAATGTGTGTAACTTTCCTTATTTAGCTTACAGGGCACACAAATATATAATGTTCATGTATTTAAATTAAGGATATGAATAGTTAGTGTTGTTTATGAACAAAATGATCTAAATGCATGCCAAAGTTGTTTAAAATATATAGATCATCCCTAGGACATTGCTGGTAAATACACATTTTATAGTTGGAGATCATCATTTCTTAAGCCATTACATGATCACTATGCTTACATTATTATGTCCTCGAACATACAGTTTTCAGTGCACTGCGTAACCACATACTATATCACGTTTGGCATAAATTTACCCTTAATTAAATCATCGGCGGTTTCCTATAGCTTTATTACCCTCGAATTGTTGGTATGAAATGTGGCTTTTTTTTCAGAAGAAAAAATACCAGTCTTTGTTATTCATCAGAATCAAAAGACATCATATACATACATCGAGGATACATTGATGATCAGTTCATCCACATACAACACATACATACAATCAGAACTGATATTCAATGATAGCCATCAAAAGAGGGTGATAAATCACAAAGTCTGATCCAAATCAGACTTTTTCATCATTCCCGATAATTCCGGTCAGATTTTTCCAATCATATCTGGTGTCCTATCAAACATACATGCCAAGGAAATGTCAAGTCTAGCTGACAGTTTTCTAAAGTAATACCGCATGTGCATCAAAAACAAAAAACAACCAATGCTGAATATAATAATAGTCATCAAAAAAGAGTGAAATGTCCCTCTCCAAGGACCAGTCCATCCATAGATTCATAGTAGTATCCATGACCCATATCTAGAAGCAATGCCTTCTTAGAAAGACCATCAGCTAGAGTATTGTGTTCCCGATATGTATGATTGATGGACACCGGTGGGACCAATCGCAGCATAGAAAAGATATCTTCGCGCCAATGTATCAGATTGGGAACATCAAGGTTGGAAATTGTGTTAACCTAAGAGATAATCACCAGAGAATCACCAAATATCTGCTTAATGGGCAGTCCCATCAGAAGACAGATACGTAGGACAGACCAGAGTGCCAGGAGCTCAGCACGTGTATTCGTGCAATATCCACATCCAACCGAAAAGCAAAAAAAGTGGATTTCACTAAGAAAGATTGTGAAGCCTGCCCCTCCAATATTATTTTTTGCAGCACCATCAAAAAAGCCCGCAGGATAGGAGTGATAGGGCCGAGTACCAATCTGCCTGCACTTGACAGATTTTTGAGGAACCGGGTAAAGCGACATAAAACATTCTATCCTGGTAATGATCGAGGAGGAAGAAGGATTTAAGTCTTCAAAGATACAGGAATTACGAAGGAGCCAAATATACCAGAATATAACCACAGGAGGTATGAAATGTGGCTTATGCGCTATGCATTCACATGTAATTTGCATCGAATTCTCTTTACTATATTGTTGGGAGTATCGCTCGAACATATAGTTTTCCGTCTAGGACATTAACATATAGTTTTCAGTCGAGGACATTAGTTCAGCTGTCAAGCGATTAATTTTTGCATACACTATAGCTTTAACATTGTTCTTTAAATTTTATATTAAAAACTAAAACTAAAAATACATTTATTTAATTTGCTATCAGTTTGCAGAAGGTGACGTCTCCCTCATTTTATGTTTCCCACTTCCTGGTGGCAAGCAGAGGTCGACTGAATTAAATAATTAAATACATTATGAGCTTTCACATTATTCTATCAATGAAAATATATCTCATATTAGCGTCATGCCTAGGTTTGCTTTGAATGAACAAAATAATTGTGCTTAGATTTGCGTTCGATCCTCAGAAAAACAATTGAAGCTCAATGGATCCTAACATTATTTTTCATTTGAACTTTGTTGCAGCTAGTAGCATCCAACTTTAAAATGTTGCTGGTATGGAACACGGACAGAGACACACATGTTCGTTCTTATAATATAATTAAATCAGACCAAAGCCAAAATATTGCTCTCTTAGTTTTATGGGAACTCTATGAATGTTATTCTATAGAAGGTTGACATAAGCTGATGAGCATTGGAGGGGGCGCTAACCTCCCAAGTCCAACCCATACCAACTCAGAAGATTGAAGTATATATCCTTTGAAAAGCTACCCATGTGATCAATAAGACCACGCATTCTCCAACCCAACCAGATAATTATTAATTGTTGTAAAAGTGTGTGAAGTGTTAGGTTAGCTTGAGCTCTTCAAAATCTCACGGCATAATCCCTATGTTTAGTGGACTATGTTGTTAGATATATAACTCTAAATTTGAGGGAAGAGTCGTTGATTATGTTTAAAAATTCTTTTAAATAAATATAGGCCATAATTCAAATTTTTATTTAAGTTATATTTATAAGAGATAATTATAAATTTTAAGTTTATCTGTTTGTTGAAAATTTGAAAATGGAAAATGATATATTTTACGCTTTTTTTCTTTCATCTTTCAGATCTTGCCTTTTTATATATTGATAGATTGGGGTCTCAGACAATTCTTTGTCAATTCTAGCAATCCTAAATTCTGAGGAGACCTTAGGCGGGTTGAAAGAGAACATATAAAAACTAAAATCAGGGGACCAGAGCAACCTCCTAAATTTGCTTCTTCATCAGAATCGGAAGAAGAGGAGTCATATGAGTTTGGAGCAAATTTATCTAAGGCAGGGTCAGAATCATAGGAATCTCCTTCTTCTGGTAAGAAGACGATTTCACCTTCAGGGTAGTCTCCTGCTGCACACCAAGCTAGATCCCACCAGGCTGGATCCAGGTCTTCTGAAAACATGGCAGCAAGTCTAGGATTTTTATTTTTATTTGGGCATTTGTTAGCCCAGTGACCCTTTTTACCGCAAATGAAACATTTTTCTTTATCTGTAGGTTCAGATATTTTCTTAAAGTAGACTTTCTTTTGAAATCTTTTGCATTTTTTATGCTTATAGCCTTTGTCTGGATGAAATCTAGGTGCACTAGTATATTTGGGCTGCTGTTTCGTCTTACAACTACATGATTCATGCCCGAAGTGTCCTCGGTTATGGGTGCCACACCCCCAATCTGGCATTTTTGCAACATCTTTAGAAAAACCCGGGGAAAACATTGAAGAGTGTCGCTTGAAATCTTTAGCCACTCTTTTCTCCAGACAATGTTCTTGCCAAGTTTCCATGATGAATCCATGCAATTGGGCAATGGAAAGACCTGACATAGGGATGTTTTTATCTTTAAGGTGTTGTTCAACAACATCAGGAACATGGTCAGGAAAGCTTCTCAAGTAATGTTTCAGATATGCGGGCTTATTAGCATTGCCAGATATTCTACGTGAATGTGTCGAGGCCAATGCATAATCGTAATTGTAGAGCAATGGTCCGGTCATACCTCTCCATCCATTTGGAACTTAGAGTTCATGCCATAAAAAATAGTTTAAATCAACACATTGCTGTACATTGAGATTAACAAGTAGACGAAGACTAATATAAGTCTATTAAAATTGAAAAAAAAATGATTCTTTTATCTATTAATAACTTTGAATTCTTAATTTTGCAGACTAATTTTGTTTTCCTTATAAATATAAAAAAATCCAACATGAATGGGTCTAATGATTAAGAGCATATGTTTCCTATAAAAAATCACAGGTTCAAATAAAAAAAGATTATTATTATTATTATTATAAAATAGATCTCTACATTCCAATATGTATATTTTTTTTATTCTCTAAATGCAAATACAAAAGGTATATCGTTTGAAGAAGAAGAGAAGGCGGTGTTATGTTTCTAGCGCAAACGAGATGACATTGTTTTCACTTATTCCTCATTCATTCAGTTTGAGTTGAACAATAAATATATGCATAAAGAAAATGTCATCTCTCTGCGCCAAAAATCACCAATTCCCCCACATATATATATGAGAGTTAATATTATTTTGAATTCTAATATTAAAGCTTTCTAGTTGTTTGGATTCTCATTTAATAATATATTTATATTTGGTTTGTTTGGATTCTAATTTAGCCTTGTTTGATTCCTAAGCTAATAATAGATTTGTTTGATTTGTATTAGCATAGCATAATATATTTTGAGAACATGAAATATTATATTTAATTATTTTAAAATTATTTATATTATTTTAATTTAAAAAATATAAATGAATTACAATTTTTAAATATAAATATTTAAAAGTTCTTTATTTTTACAAAAGAAATTTGATATATAAATTTAAATTTTTTTATTTAATAATTAAATATATTTATTCATTTATTTCTTACTTTTTAAAGTTTAATAAGGTGCCTCACTAAATTAATAATAATGAACAAAAGTTCACATTTTATTTATAACATGCGCACACAGTCTGCAAGACGAGCCATGGAGGGTGCAGAATAATAATTATAATCAGTCCTTCAATGAGAGATCTTTTGCTCAGTAGTTCGACAGGATGATTGTCGCTACCAACTCCCCAACATATAATCAACCCACACGGCAACAAGATCTGGTTTGTAATGGACAGGGAATGAGGGATAATACCTATGTGTGACCCACCCCGTGCAGCAGATAAATATAAATAGAATGTGTTATAGGTTGCTTCCAATTTTAATTATAGAAATTTGTCACAACAAAGATTTTGACAAATATGTTAAGTTTGTCGATTAATAAATAACCTTTTTGGATCATAAATTTTTATATATTAAGACTTTATCATATATAACAAAATTTATCATAATTTAGTTCTCTCTATTATTTTAAATTGGACTTAATTCTTAAAAGATAATCCTCACTTCATCAATATATTGAGTTGTTCTTTATTTCAAATAAATACTAAAACCAAAAAAAACTTTAGATTTTATTCCAAAACCAATACTAATATATATTTAATAATTAAATAATATAATTTAACTTTAAAAAATTAAACAATATAATAAATTTTAACAATTTTGATAAAAAATAAATAATAATTTTTCAACTTTTTTTTATATATCATAGTTTATTGAATCATTTTTATACTTTACCATTTATTTATGTATATTAAAAAACAATTTATTATATATATTAAAAAATATGCTCAAAAATCACCAAAAAGTTAATGACAATGTGGAAGACATTACCACCGCACCACATGACTTTTGTTGTAATTATTATGCTTATTTAAATTTTGTTGTAATTATTATGCTTATTTAAATTATAATAATAGGTTTGAAAAATTAAATATGATCTTTGTTTATGATGACTCTTGTACCCATTCCCAGTTCCCACTCATGGTTCCTAGGAGTTTGTGCATAGGTTACTTTTCCAAAGGCATAAAGGATACTCATTCCACGGCTTCAATTGCGTGGATGAATAATGTTAAACATGTCGTACGTGGATTTTTTTTAAAGGCATGTCACATGTGATTTAGACATGGCAACAATAAAATTAAATATGTACTCAATTAAATGGTGGTTATTAATATAACTAAACATGTAATAAACATAGTCTCAAGGGTTGGTTCAATTGGTTAGACATACCTACATTCTCTCGGTTCGGGAAAAGGTCACGGGTTCGAGTCTTGAGTCTTTTGGGGTTAGGCCTTCTGCGAGGATGGTCGGCTGTTTACCACCTCTACCATCCACTAATATGGAGAAGTATTACTGAGTTTTCTGTGCATATTTCCATATGAAAAAAAAATGTAATAAACACTAACTTGCAAACGATAAAACTTCAGGTATGATGGCACCAATACAACTAAACATGTAATAAACATTAAATGGCAAACGATAAAACTACGGTGTACATTTTCTTTCTGGTGTTGCTTGTGTATTAATGCAGTACAAATATAACAAATAATTGAGATACTATTGATATATGACCAAACAATGGCAATATTTCTTTGACCATTCGTTCTATATTTGTTTTTTTTCTCATAGTAACACAAGTGTCTCAATCATGAATCATGATAAAGCATTTTCTTTTATTTTCTATGAATGATTGCTGATTCTCCAATAAAAAGCAAGCATGTCACGTCTCTAATTAGATATGTGTTTGCCATTAAGGCACGAGTCACGACCCATCCTTTCAACTCGCTTTGGTGTGCTTTAATTTTTGCTCGTACATAATTGGGTAAAAATATTCCGTAAGAGTGCAAAACTTGTAGTCTTCTCATAAAACAACATTTTTTTTAATTTAATTTCACTCAAACAAGGTCATAAAGAACCTCCAGCCAAAAATAAAATTTGTAATTTTAAAACACCAAATTTAAACAAGTCTTCATGGCGACAACCTGTCGTAGTTGCAAAACAATGCAATAAAGTTTTGCAATCTAAATGCCATTCTTTCCCTTTGTTTCTTCTAGTGGACCCTTTTTGTCCATACCTACATTAGCATTAGTGTTGGGTGGCATAGAGAGTTTCTCATGGTTAGAATATATATATATATGCATGGAGTTATATACACAACGTGTAGAAATTTGGGACTAAAATAGATTTTGAAAGAGCTTTAACATGAATTGAATAAAACAATAAAGAAATATGTTGTAATTCATCTCTCAACAATCTAGTTAAATTACGTGAGAAGGTCTCTTCCACCCACGTTGAAATTTGGGACTAAAATAGATTTTGAAAGAGCCTTAACATGAATTGAATAAAACAATAAAGAAATATGTTGTAATTCATCTCTCAACAATCTGGTTAAATTACGTGAGAAGGTCTCTTCCACCCATGGAAGAGACCTAGCGATAATTAAGAATAGATTCAAGCAAATAAGAACATTTATACGAGATTATAAGTTACACTAGTTACTTTGGAACACACTAAGACTAACCCCTCCCTATAATTGAAACGTAGAGAGGAAACAAAAAAACCAAAAATGAGCCCCATCGATAAAGCCTCCTAAGGTTTATCAAGATTTATATGAGAACAAAATAAAATAGCATATATATAATCACATACACAGATATATTTCAAGGAATATAGTGATACAAAAAATCGGATTTTATTAAATGAATGAAACATAATAGAATGTAAAATAAAAGTAGCTAGAATGGTGGTAGCTATATCTCTGACAAGATTTGTGATGGCTATACTAATTTGTCACAAGCTGATTACACAATGATACCAAAGGGTGTTTTTATCATAAGCATGAGGAAGAGAACCCTAACACCCAAAACCCTAACCCTAGGATATGAACCGTAAAAAGGTTTGTGGGTCCCGAGGAGGTTAGTTGAGGTGCCAACTTCCCGGGATCATAACTTTTGCATATGATATTCGTTTATAGGCTCAATAGCTCGTTGGAAAGGTCTAACTGAGAAGTTCATTTTTTTCCTATCTATTTTTTCCTCTAGATATGATTGGACTATGGTGTCACCAAAAATAGTCTTTTAATCCAATGGAATAGTTGTGTGCCCACCAGTCCTTCCCCCTTAAGAAGAAATGGTCTCCATTGTGTCAAGTACCTCATCATATGGTGAACAATGTGTTGAGTTGAGCTCCTGGTGAGGCAATTGCTGACGTGAAAAGGTTTCCTTTCTTTGACAGCTTGATAGGGATGTAATTGCTATTGTTTGATGCATTGGACCCGTTCAATAAATTTGGTTTCCTTGTTATCCTTTCTATGAATCGATGTGGATGATTTCTTTCTAGAGGAGAACCTTGATTGCATGGCCTTGCAACGTAGAGGCCCACTTGGATAGGCGAGGAAACGATTTCTTTGAGTTCTTCCTTTTTCTGCTGAGTAGAGAGACCTTGCGCCGAGGTTGTGGAAGTCTCTATGATCTAATGTTCACATTTAGAGGTAATTGTGAAGAGGGAAATTTTCTTGTGTGGGAAATTTGCACTACTTGGTTGAGGTCAAAGAGATAGGGGAGGTGCAACTCTCTGGTATCTGATAGAGATGTCCTCCCAAAGTGATATTGACATTACAAGGCCGTGGCTCATACATGTCATGACACTTCCCCATATATGGTTTCCCTAAAAGAACATCACATACTTCAAGTGGGGCCACATCACATAGTACCCCATCTTTTAAAGGCTTGATGTCGTATGGTAGATGACATTGATGACTAACATAGATCCATCATCCTTGACTTAGCCAACTGATGGTGTATGGTTGTAGGTGCGCTGTTGTTGATAGCTCTAATCTATTAATGACTTATGCTGAAATAAAGTTATTTTGGTTGTCATGATCAACAACAAAATTAGGGGGATTCCCTTCACCCACATATGTGAGTGGAAGAGGCGCTCTTCTACCTCTGACATTTCTATTTCTTGTGGTTGAATCTGTGTGGTAGAAACAATGACACTGGGTTCTGCATCAATGATTCGCTTCCCTGTGTTTGCGATTGTAATGTTGGGTTTTGAATCAGGAAAAACATCGAGATGTGATTCTGAAGCTTTGATCTCGGCCACCAAATATTATTTTGAGCAACATTCATTAGTGTTATGGTGGGGGATTTTGTGGAACTCACACCACTTCCTTGTTTCCTTCTTTATCTTTATGCTACCCTTCTTTTCTTGTGGTTGGGATTGGTTGTCCTTACCGTGCCCATTGTTCAACAATCCAGGGTTGCCCTTGCCTTGCTTTTGCAACAAATTCATGGGTCCAAATTCTCGCTTGTTCTTTTGCTTGATTTTGACAACATACGGATAAGAGGATCCTAGTGAACAGATGTCCAGGAATTCCATCGTTTTCCAGATGTACCAATGCAAGTCACTGCAATATTTTAGAACTAGTTGCAACTCAGAGTCTCTAATACCTAACTTTGGGCGCAAGGTATGAAAGTTGTTGGTGTACTTTGGCACCATTTGGTCCCTCTCTTGATGCAATGTGGTCAATTTCGTGTACTAGTCATCATAGTTTCCCACAAGGTGATATTGTTCTTTAATGACATTGATAAAAGATGCCCAAGTGGGATTGACCTCAAACATTCTAGACTCCTCTATTAATTTTTTCTCTCAATAATGTTTCCACCAATTTTTTACATGGGGGACAACCTTAAGGAGTGCAAAGGTGATATTTTACCTATCAAAAAAGTGTGGACAGAGAAATACCCTTCTAGTAGACTAAACCAATTATCTATGGAATTGGCATCAATCTAGCATTCAAATAAAGGGATATGAAAGTTAACTTATACCTTAAAGGGCGTGGCTCCTCCAAAATGACTGCTCGATGATCCATCTGTTGTTGCTAACATCTGTCGAAGGATATGGGCGAAATTGTCTATGATATCATTCATCTGTCACATGAGGGATTCCTCAAGAAACAACTTGATGAGATCTATTACTCCATCATCTCTCTTTTCCTTAGCCATGGGAGGCAATTTGGGTCGATGAGAGTGTTTTCCCCAAACTCGACTAGTTCAATACCCAACTCTCGATATCCATATCTTGTTAGGGAAATGCGCTAAGAGACAACAAAGAGCATATTGCTCAATACCACTGATCCAAATTTATGTGAGAAACGAATAAAAGAGAATATATATTGTAACACCCCGGTTTTGACCCCATGGTATTGAATTGCATATGATGTAAATAGCGTTAATAAACCGTGGTGTGGAGTTCAAGGCAAAGGCCCCACCATGGATTTAGTATTTTATGTTTCGACAATTAAAATCGATGTCGATGGTTTATGTGCTATCCAGTCACAATATGTTTTGAGACATCATGTAACTATGCAATTAATAAAAATATCACAACTAGCTATGCGCCGTAATGTTAAAGAGATGGGGGCACGATTTCACAAGGAATGGAGAGGGGAAACATTCAAACCCTTGAGCTAATGGGGAAAATCCAAATGTCTAAGGGAAAACCCATAAAGTGGTCAACTACCTATTTTGTCCTTTTGTGCCCAATCATCTAGAAGTTTGATGAGGAAGCTATTGCATGGGAATGGGCAAGGCATGGAGGTCATTTTTGAAATGGGAAGAGCACCTATTTTAGAAAAACATGTTTTGTCTTAATGGGAAATTAAGAACCCAAAAATTACTGACTCAACCCTTATGCATTCACCTCCTCCATTCCTCGCGATAGGGGAAGCTTGGAGAGCTCTCTCATTCACGTTTGTGTCCACCTGTGTGTTTTCCCTCATGTTTTGCAGGAGTTTTCTTCATTTTCCTCATGGTTGGGAAGTTGTTTAAGCAATGCTCAGGGGTTGAGCTCTCTCCTGGACATTTTTTGTTGCTGTTTCCTCTTTACCTGACTGGGAAAACCCATTGTTTTGGTTGCACAACGAAGGGAAGAAGAGACCCATGAATTTTTGGATGTTTGCTGAGGTTGTTGGGGCCACGTGAATCCCATAAACATTTCTGAATTCAAACCCATGAGATGGGGATTTGTAGGGGTTGTTTTTTCCTATGTGAATCTGTTGAATTGTTGCTGAATTCGGGTTTCCCACCCAGGGGTTGATTTTCCCATTCACTAAATCATTTTTTTCTTCTGTTGAGAAGCATTTTCCTTCATACCCAACATGTGCATTTTTTTGTTGTGTGCATCCTTGTGATGGCTTGGCAGAGTAAGTCTAAGAAACCCATTTGTTAGATGGATTCATGTGTTTGAATAGCAGGTTGGCTTGGCTTGGTAAGTCCAAGGAACCATATGTTAATTAGTTGACTGTGTGTTTGATGTAAAGTCTGCTTGGCTGAGTAAGTCCAAGGAATCCCCATGTTATTGGCTTATTTCCCTAATAGCCTGTGAAACCAAGTTGTTTATTGGCTTAGCTAGACAGTCTGTGAAACCCAACTGTGAGTTAGATTGACTGTGGGTGTATGGTCTTGCTGTGTGTAATCATGTCACTCCCTATTTCCTTGTGGAAATCATGCCCAGCTCAAGGGTGGAAGTGATGCTGAGAGATTGATGAGCACACTGGCCTACGGTTGGGTGGAACGTTGCAGCGACATAGCTAGTTGCAGGCTAGCTTCTTTTCAAGATAAGTATTATTGTGCTTAATCTCTACAAACTATTTGTTTTATGAATTAATATGAACATGTTGAATGTATGAATGAATGCGTTTTCCTTCTGCTGTGTATTTACATTTATAATGCATCTATGTATGTTTTTAATTCAATGCATTTTTAATTGTTATGTTCATGGGGCTAGATTTCCTATTGACAGCAGCAGTGTTGGTCGCCTCCTCTCCATAGTCAGGATGAGGGGTGAGGACGTGACATATATAATCACATACACATGTATTGCAAGGAACAAAATGATACACTAAAATTATATTCTATTAAATGAATGAAACAAAATAAACTGTAAAATAAAAGTAGTTAGAATGGTGGTAACTATATTTGTGAGAAGGGACGTGGAAGTTATGCTCACTCATCACAAGTTGATTACAAAAGGAGGTCAAAGGGAAATTTTATCATAATCATGAGGGAGAAAAATATAACATCCAGAAACCTAACCCTAGAAGATGATCCATAAAAAGGTTTATGGGTCCCAAGGTGGTTAGTTGAGGTGTTAAATTCCTAGGGGAATAATTTTTGCATACCATCTTCATTTAGGGCATTCAATAGCTCATTGGAAAGTTCTAGCCAAGAAGTATATATTTCTTCCATACATTCCTACCATTGACAATTGATTAGACTATTTCGTTTCCAAAAAAAATTGTTTGGGGTCTCAAAATGGCCCTGAAAGTTTTGGACACAAAAAGATGTAAAAACTACCAAACTGGAAAAATTGTCATGACCTTGTGGAATTGGTGGGTGGCCATCAATATCCATATGGAGAATTCCTCTGACCCAAAAAAATACCAAAATAGAAATACTATTTTGTGCCAAAGGAATAGGTGGGTGATGACCAATAAGCATATGGATCAGAGGTACCCATGTACAAACTCTCACAACTAAAGAAAAAGGAGAAAAACTCGTAGGATAAAAAATCCTCTCCAAAAGAGAGTCAATCACCAATGCAAAAAAAATGCACATTCAAACTGCTAAGGTAGTGAGAGTTGAATGAAAACCCTAAAAATAGATTGATCCTCTGATCAGGAGGATCTCCCAAATGACTAAAATCCAAACTATTCAAATTATTAAGTAAAGGTTATTGTTATCTAGAGCTTACCAAAATATTTCTGGTGATACCCATTTTGTGAAATTTGGACTTCAGATGTGGAAGTGATCCCAATTTGAGGTTTTGACATTTGGAATGATTACCTCTCGACACATGGCATACAGAAGCAAGGTCCATCTCTGACTTTCAAAGTTGGGATCAAAAGTCGGGAGAGGAATAGACAATTTTGTTGAGCCCATGCGAACTACTAACTTTCAACATCAGAACATCTAGAAGCTCAGGAGTTAGGAGTCAGGAGAATTGTTAGGGAAATTATGATGCCGGTTCTTACTTTCGACTTCCGACATTAGATTCGGAACCAATCGGCTTTGGAAATTCAACATCAAGTCAACATCAACAACTAGATTTAGAATGTCGACACTAAGCCAACATCAACAGTTTGATTCGAAATTTGGAAACCACAGTTGGGGTCATAATGATCAATGGTTTAGATTGTTTTATGGTAGAATAGATTGACGACCCTGGTTTAAACAAAAATTTACGACTACAAGTTTGTTATTTTCAATCTAGAAAGTATTTTCATCATTTTGAATCATAGTTTTGATGTCTGAGATCATGGATATGATCATGATGGTTAATTTATGCATTAAAATCGCATTTTATGCACATTTGAGCACAACACATACAGATCTAGCAGCCAATCTAATTTGTTATTTAAATGTACAACTTGGGGACGATCAAAGAAACAAAGGATTGTATGATTGGTATCATTCGATGAATGAATCATTGTATTGATGGTTGTAAGTTTGTATATTTGAATCGCTGTGGAATCAATGGTGAGAATGCATAGATCGGTCATTATATGGATACATAGAATTGTTGGATGGTTCGATTGATGAATTAATGGACATAGAGAATTGATGGTTGATGCATGATTAAGCATCTACATTTGGAACAGAAGAAGATTGAGAAATGAAGGATCAAACGATGTGGTTTTCCAATGCTTAAAGATAATGCGTATGAGACAAATTCCTCATTTTGTACGCTTGAGGTATCACATTGGTGTGTCTGTCCCTTTTTACACAGTTAGAAATGGTTAGAAATTCAGCTCTTGTCCAATAATTGCTGCAGTCTTTTGTTGATAGAATCGCATAGTTGCAAAGCCATGGAAATATTCCAAGTGAGGTTTGTGAAGGTTGTTTTAAAACCTAGAATTACACCTTCTCTTTTAATATGCAATTGCATGTGCTACAATATTGGCATAAGTTTTGTTATATTGTCCTTATACATTACAAAATTATAATTGAAGACTTGTGAGCCATTGTCGAGAAGTTCTCAATGGTGAGAAGAGTCTGACAAAGATCTCTTAGTCTTCTAGGAAGCACTTAAAACTGTTTTTTCCATCCATTTGCATGATGTATATAACCAACATTTGAATATTGAATTAAATCGACCCCATTGGAAGAAAGGACCCAAAGAAGTAGGACTTTAGAGTCAAACTTCGTTATCAATTTTCTCTCTTCAGTTTTTTGGTTTTCATTTCATTTACTTGAAATGATTTTATTTCTACATTCTCATTAAAAGTTGTCATTTAAAATTTTTCTCATGTAGTTAACTTGCTGTTTAAAATCCATGTTGAAGAAGTTAATAGTTTGATAATTTCACACATACAATCCACAGTTACAAAGATTTTGTGAAGATTCCAGATCATGTGATATCAGAGCTAATTTAACCATATAATTGGAAGCGTGTGAATGTTAACTAGATCAAGGCTTAAGAAAGGAGTAGGGAATCTTGAAGCATTCAATCCAGAGATCAGATAGAAGAAGAAAAATACTTCACTACTAGGTGAAGGTGATCATAGATTTGACTCGAAGAGAACATTTTTATGAGTAGAGATGTCGTCTCCAAAAGAAGGTTGGAGAGATGAAATCTTCTTGAATTTAATAAAGAATTCCTTGAAGTATTCATGAGTTTGAAATGTATTCAATAGTAGAGGAAATGTATGTTGAATGAAATAAATCCAAAGGAGTAGGTGGTGGTGACCCTCCTAACCTCTAGCTTATTCATATGTTGCTTCTACTACTAATCATGAACCATGCATGTCTAATGTTCCTTTGTTGAAAGGAAAACATAAGGGAAATTTCAGAAGGAAAACTACCATGAAGAAAGGGGATACAAAGCTTTCATGTTTGCATTTCCAAAGGGATGGGAATGATGCAGAGCATTGCTGGAAGCTACATCCGAAGTTGAAGCCAAGGTGGGATAAACATCATAGAGGAAAGAAAAAGATCGCGGACAAAGTCCAAGATCTCGAATCTAAATCTGAAGTTGAGGCAAAAGTTGTTGACATGGGTCTTCAGTGTAAATTTTCTTACCAAGGATGGTATTAGGTATCTTTCCAGAGCTCACCATATAAAAACTAACTTGTCCATGGATTCTACAGCACAGTTGAATAAGTTTGTGAATGTAGGAAAACATTTGACTTTCATATTTGTTAAATGCAATGATTTGCAATAAGAATAATGAGAAGAGTTGCCGTATAAGAACATCCAAGATATAGATTTGTAGCTTATGAATGATCCTTTAGTTATTGAATCTCTTGTAAATAAAAGCAAGTATAATGTTGGTTCAAATTCCTTTCCATCTATATGTTCGATTATGATTCTTATTTTGTTACTACTCAATGGATTATGGTTGGTAAAAGTAACAAGATATGTGGATGTATATGGCATTGAAGGGATTTTTACTTTAATCAACAATATTGGTTTTGTATTTGCCTTTGTGGTGATAGTACATATAGTCATATTTCAAGCAGGAATGATAAAGGATACTGGACAAGAGGGACCATGGTGTCCTCATTCTATTTCTAAGTGATCTCAACTTTTGGAGGTCCAAACGTTCTCCAATGGGGAGGTTTGATCTAGGAGGATCTCCCAAACGACTAAAAATCAAATTATTCAAATTCTTAAGTAAAGGTTAGATTTGTATAGAGCTTGTTGAAATATTTCTAGTGATACCCATTTTGTCAAATTTGGAATTTGGATGTGGAAGTTATCTCACTTTGAAGTTTTGACATTTGGATCGATTACCTCTTAACACATGGTATGCGGAAGCAGGTTCCATCTCCGGCTTATGAAGTCAGGAGAGGAAAATATAGATTTGCTAAGCCCATGCCAACTTTCGACATCAGAACAACTAGAAGGTTGGGAGTTGGGAGTCGGGAGTTAGGAGGATTGTTGGGGAAGTTGTGATGCTAGTTTTGACTTTAGAATGCGAACGTCAAGGTCAAAACTGGTTGGCTTAGAAATTTGGCAGTGAAAAGTCGACATCAAATCCACATGAACAATCGGCTTTGGAAAGTTGGCATCAACAGTCG
Source organism: Pseudotsuga menziesii (assembly GCA_001517045.1). Classification (NCBI taxonomy): domain Eukaryota; kingdom Viridiplantae; phylum Streptophyta; class Pinopsida; order Pinales; family Pinaceae; genus Pseudotsuga; species Pseudotsuga menziesii. The sequence goes on from LPNX010662518.1 coordinate 2,750,964, forward strand.
ACTTTGGAAATTCAGAATTGGAAAGTCGACAATGATGGTTGGGGTCATAGTGAATGACGATTCATCTTGTTCGATGACAAAATAGATTGAAGGAACTAGTTTAAATCAAAATTTACGACTGTAGGTTTGTTATTTTCGATATGAATGGGATTTTCGTCATTTGGAATTGAGTTTTTGATGCCTTCGATCATGGATATGATTGTGATGGTTAATCTAGGAATTAAAATTAGATTTTATTCCCATTTAAGTGCAACACATACATATCCAACAACCAATCTTATTTGTTATTTAAACATACAACTTGGACATGATCAAAGAAACGAAGGTTTGGGTGATCGGTATCATTCGATGAATTAATAAATATATTTGAAATAAATCTGGAATCGATGGTGAGAATGTACATATCAATTATTAGATGGACACAGAGAATCGTTGTATGATTATATTGATGAATCGATGGGCATAGATCATTAATGGTTAATGCATGATTAAGCATCTAAGTTTGGACCGAAAGAAGATTTAGAACTAGAGGATCAATTTATGTGGCTATCTGGTGCTTAAAAGTATTGTGTAAGAGACATATTTCTCATTTTGTACGCTTGAGGTATTGCATTGGTGTGTATGTCCTTTTTCTTTGCACACAGTTAGAACTAGTTAGAACTTCTGTCGTTATCCAGGAATTAGTGTAGTCTTTTGTTGACAGAATTGTAGAGTTGCAGAGCCGAGGAAATATTTCAAGTGAGATTTATGAAGGTTGTTTTAAAACCTAGAGTTACACCTTCTCTTGTAATCTGCAATTGCATGTGTTGCAATATTGGCCTAAGTTTTGTTGTATTCATTCTACATTACAAAATTCTAATTGAAGACTTGCGAGCCATTGTTGAGAAGTTCTCAACGGTGAGAGGTGTCTAGTAGAGATCTTTTAGTCTTGTTGGCAGCACTTAAAACTATTTCTTCCATCCATTTTAAATTTTTTCTCAGTGTTGACTTGCTAGTTTAAAAGCCATGGTGAAGAAGTTAACAGTTTGATAATTTCACACATACAATCCACAATTACATAGATACTGGGAATAATTCATATCATGTGGTATCAGAGTAGGAATGATAAAGGATACTGGACGAGGGGGACCATGGTGTCCTCACTCTGTTTCTAAGTGATATCAACTTTTGGAGGTCCAAAAGTTCTATAGTGTGGAGGTTCAATTTTGGAGGATCTTCCAAATGACTAAAATTCAAACCCTTCATATGCTTCAATAAAGGTCATGGTTGTACAAATCTTGCCGAAAGGTTTTCGATCAAACCATTTTTTTATCAAATTTGGACTTTGAATGTGGATGTTATCTCACTTTGAATTTTTGACATTTAATCGATTACCACTTGACATGTGGCATGCATAAGTTTTTTTCAAAATATGATTTCCCTGGACCAATATTAGAGAGCGCCAACAAAACTTGTAGTTATCATTCCCATTTCAAATATCTTAAAAGTTTCAAAAATCTATTTGAAAAGTTTATTATTGGATTAAAAAATTATGTATTATTTTGTGTATTGTAAATATGTTTGGTTTAATTTAAATATATAATTAATATAAATTCACATTAATTTTGAATCTATTAAGATAAATATAATAAAAATGATTTTAAATTTATTAAGTTGAAAAAAAAGTCATTCATTTTTTTTTGATGGAATACACATTACTAGAAACGCTTCGAGCACTTTCTTTGAAGGATGGTACTCAGAGTTAACCGTTCGGTTATAGATTTGACAGCCTAACACGACATGGAAATCGAGTGAATCCCTTAACCTTCACTTAATAGCAAGCCCAAGGACTTAACCCCATGACCTCCTACTTGCAACTCACATCACTCAACCACTTTTTTTTCTTTTTTTTTTTAACAGAAATTGACTAGGCAACCCACCAATACTTCCCCATGTTTAATGGATGGTAAGGGCGGAAAACCGTTGTCCTTCCTTCTCGAAGGCTTAATCTCGAAGGACTCAAAGCTCAAACTCACGACCTCCCCTTCACTAGGAGAGTGTGTGCACGTCTTACCAATTGAGCTAACCCTTGGAGCTAACCACTCAACCACTTTAACTAATCCACAAGACTAATCATTTAAAATTAATATTTATTAATTATAGGCTTTCTCAACTCAATAAAACAAAATCAAAATCTCAACTTTGCTACCCTAAACCATTTCATCACCTATAATGTCCCTACCATGTCCAAACTTAGATATATCAATGTGAAGTATGATGGCGAAAAGATATATTATTTTCTAGATGACATAATCAACCTCACCACTTTTATATTAAAGGAGCTAATCATACACATACACATATACATATTACATATACATACACATATACATATACATATACATACAAATATATATATGTGTGTGTGTGTATGTATATGTTATACATATACACACACACACACACACACACATATATATATATATATATATATATATATATATATATATATACATATACATATACATATGTATATACATGTATGTATATGTATATATATTTCTATTTCTATTTCTATTTCTATTTCAAATCTAGATTTATCAAATATTAATAGAGATCTATTTTTTTGAGGTGTAATATATATATGTATATACATATACATATGTATATGTATATGTATATACATATACATATATGTATATACATATTATATGTATACATATAATATGTATATACATATATGTATATGTATATATATATACATATACATATACATATGTATATGTATATGTATATACATATATATATATATACATATATGTATATGTATATATGTATACATACATATATGTATATGTATATATGTATACATATATACATATACATATATATATACATATACATATATGTATATATATATGTATATATGTATATATATATGGCATATATATACATATATACATATATGTATATGTACATATATACATATATGTATATATATACATATGTACATATATATATACACGTATATATGGCATATATCTATATATATATATATATATGTATATGTATAGACATGTATATATATATATATATATGTACATGTACATACATACATACATACATACATATATATATGACTCAAACGGCTAAATTGTTTTTATTTTTTTTTTGGAAAATTAAAGGATTGGTTGGGATATAGCCTTATCAACCAAATACACATAGAGCAAAAATGATATTTTGAGAAGATCGAAATTATTACAGAACTCTTGATATTGAAAATACTTCTTATCAGATCACACATTGATGAACCTCGATTAAGGTAACGGATGAAAAGAGCTGGATTCTCCATTGATGCTAAGGCTTCCTTGGGATAGAAAACATGCTTTATTTGCCAAATAGTCTGCTTGTTTATTCAACTCTGGCATAATATGATAAGAAATGACCCTGTCAAAAGATTTCAGTGTATTTTGAATTCTCTGGAGGGATTTATTCAATGAAGGATTACTAAAATGATCTTCCGAATTTAACAGTTGATCAGCAACTATGAGTCTCTTGAATAACTGAATTGTCTTATATCTAATATCTTTTTCAATCTGGCCCGCCTTAAGAAGACTATAGCATTCTGCTTGATTATTCGAGCATTTCCCTAGACCCCAACTGAAACAGGTTTCACTAGATCTGTCTGAAGGTAAAATCACTCCACCTGCACCATTAATCTCGAAGAATTGTTGGATGATCTACATTCCAACCATAGACAACACTTTTATTTTTGTTGATCAGAGCTCCTGAAATTAAGCAAAAGTTTTGAACAATTTCATTAAATGGCCAAATAATATTTAATGAGGCCCCTCCTAAAATGAGAGAATAATCCACAAAGAGGGAATGATTTATAGGATCCACTCCCCTTGTTGTCTTAATGCCTGGAATAGAACCTGCTTCCTTTTCAACTGTAAGATTTTTGCTAAGAGTTTCAACCATCAAGATATAGAGAAAAGGTGAAAGAGGGAATCCTTGGTGGAGTCCTCTTGAAGCTTGGAAAAATATGAAGGTCTACCATTGACAAGAGGCGCTATCCAAGGCCTGTCTATGCAAGATTTTATCAAGCTAACAAACTCAGCGCTAAAACCAAAAGAGAGAAGGACTTGATAGAGAAAGGAGAGCTTAACACGATCAAAGGAATTTTTCATATCCAACTTGATTAACATTCCTTTCTTCTTCTGTTGAAAACTAGAGGTAAGTGATTCTTGGACTTGAATCACATTGTTGACTAGATGCCTATCTTTTACAAAACCTCCCTGAAGAGATGAAATTAGCTTCCCTAACAAAGGTTTGAGTCGATTAGCTAATAGTTTAGCTAGGAGCTTGTAAGAGGCATTACAAAGTGAGATAGGCCGAAACCTGTCAAAAGTTGCAGGATTAACTTCCTTTTCAGATTAAAGAAAGGAAAGCAGAATTATTACACCCTCCCACTTTAGCTTTTTTTGAAAGGATGACACCATGCGAAGCAAATCTGTTTTTATAATTTTCCAGCAAACTCTGTAAAAATGGAAGGAGAAACCATCCGACTCGGGAGATTTATCCGGCTCCATTGCCCAGACGACATCCAATATTTCTTTTTCAGAGAAGGGATTTATTAGAGCAGTGTTAACCTTTGAACTGAAGGGACGTTAGTAAAAAAAATCAACAGTCACTTCACCATCAGAGACTCCATCCTCCTGAAACAATTGCTGAAAATGCCATCATGCAACCTGCTTTAATTGATCATGACCTTTAATGATTTCCCCCTCACTTGTGGAGATTTCTGAAATATGATTACGTGAAAGTCTAACTCTGCATTGTCTGTGGAAGAAGGTTGTGTTTTTATCTCTCACTTACAACCAAAGACTACGATACTCTAGATGAAGGTATTCCTCTTCCCGGAGAAAAGAATGAAAGGTTTTTAGTTGAGCAGAGTGCTCAAGAACCAGTTGAGCTTTCGTAATTTCAATTTCCTCCATTCCTGCCTGAATCTCTGCTAGCTCCTGCACTTTCCTTTGCCAAAATTGTTGATTTTTGTACCTAGGAAAGTGTTCCCCTAGGTGACTTTAGCCTTAGCCAATTAAAAGGGGGAAATAAAGTGACCCTTACATTAAATGACTTGAGATGAGCTTTTAATTTAACTTTAGAGAATTAAGTCACTTTTTGGAAAATTTAAGTAAGGTGAGTGAAATTAATTTTTAAATGAGATTTAATAAGCATTTAATCTCATCCACTCATCTCATCTATTCTCAATCGTTGGATTAGAAGAACCCTAGGATTTTCACCAAAAAGGAAAGGAAAGAAAAAATACATTCACTTTTTGAGAAAGAGAGTGAAGGAGAGAGCTCAGAGAGAGTAGAGCCATTTTTTTGAGAAAGAGGAGAAAACACCAATAACAACAAGTTTTTTCTCTTGGATCGCATTTCGAGGAAAGGAAAACAACACGAGAGGGCATGAAAATCGAGGAGAGGACAACCGCATTTATTGTTGGTCTATACAATCTGTATGGTACAATTTTTAGTACAACAAGCACGATTTTCGAGGAATATTTATGGGAACGATTTTCAATAAAAAAATTGGGCACATATTTCGAGGTCCGTACAGTCAATCCATACGACCATTCTGTATAGTACGTACATTGACACGAAAATCAAGGAAAAAACATAAAATTTTGAGTTTGATTTTTCATGTTTGGCACAGAAAACGAGGCAAAAAAATTTCATCCGGTTGACATAAGTTGGTCTGAAAAAATTTCCGAGCTTTGTTGTAAATTTTTTCCTGAAAAAAAAAATATCTCTCTTCAAACAGGTTTTCCCGTTGTGGGTTTTTCCTGGGCAAGTTTGCCAAAAATATTTGAGTCTGAAATTTATGGTGTGCATTTATTATTTTATTTTCTATCAGTAAATGTGAGTTTCAACACTGTTTTTATCAGTCTGAAATATTGTGCAATTTCTAGCCTTTATTAAATCTATTAAATCTGGGTTGGGTATTAAACAAAGAAAATTTTGACATTTAAACCGGTGGCTGAAAACTGAGAAAAAGTTTCATGGTATCAGAGCAAGGTTGGGCAGAAAATTAAATTTTTGCAGACAAAAAGTAATTTCCAGAACTCTGTAAATTTATTTTAACAGTGGGCAACATTTTGTTGGAACTTGAACTTTGTAGAGGTAATGGCTACTTGACTTAGGATGGAGGATAGGCTTGATGGGGCTAGGAATTTTGTCTCATGGAAAGCTAGGATATTGCTTATGTTGGAGGAAAATGAGTTGTGGGATGAGGTAGTCAAAACCACTACAACTAATCCTATTGTTATTCCCTCTTCTACCGATGCTGTAGCATTGGCTGCCTTCAACAAGAAAGATATTAAGGCCAAGAGGATTATCCTAGATGTAGTTAAAGGCCACGTGATTCCACACATTTCGAGTAAAACTCATGCATATGAGATGTGGGATGGTTTGACCAGCTTGTTTCAAATCTCAAAGGAAAATCGAAAGATGGTGTTGAGGGAGAATTTTAAAAGCATCAAGATGGTCAAAGGAGAGGTTGTGATATCTTATCTTACTAGGATCTCTCAGGTGAGAGATGAGCTTGCAGTAGTGGGGGAGGTTGTTCCTAATGCAGAGCTAGTGCAGACAACTTTGAATGGGGTTTCAAAGCCTTGGGCTGTGTTTGTGGAGGATTTGGTGTCTAGGGATAACTTACCTATATGGGAGAGGATATGTAATGATTTTGTTCAGGAGGAGACTCAGAGGGGTCTTTTGCAGCGAAGTGCTTCTACTAGTAGGGAGGATGTGGCTTTGATAGCAAAGGGGAAGAAGAAGTTCAAGAAGGGTGGGGCCAAGCAGCAGGATGGGAAGAAGAAGGATTTGAGCACTTTGAAGTGCTTTGATTGTCAGAATATGGGACACTATGTTGGGAAGTGTCCATAGAAGAAGAAGAAGAAGCAACATCAGACATCAAATTCGGCGGAGGTTGAGGATTTTGCAGCTGGATTTCAGAGAGAGCTTTCTCTGTGCACTGGACATGTTGATAGAGAGAGAGAGCATCCATCATCACCAATGCAGATGTTGATAGTGAGAGGGAGTTTTCCTTGTTTACAGGCCATTCCTACAGTGACTCTACTTCCAACACATGGTATATTGATAGTGGAGCTTCGAGCCACATGGAAGGTGCTCGAGAGATGTTATCTGAGCTTTCACAGGAAGAGATTGATGTGGAGGTGGTGTTGGGAGATGAATCTGATGTTAGAGCAGTTGGGTGTGGGAGCATTACCTTTCAGAGGGAGTCCATGAGTCCCATGGTTTTGAGAGATGTATTGTATGTACCTGGGATGAAGAAGAACTTGGTTTCAGTTTCCATGATCGAGGATCGCAGTCTTGGGGTGTCCTTCCTAGATGGAAATGTGCATGTGTTTCCCAAGACTACAGGATCATCTGCTTCCTACACTATTGGAGTGAGATGTGGGAAACTGTACAAGCTCTTGTTTCAGCCTTAGCATACCTTGGCACACAACAACGACAACGAGCTTTGTGATCTATGGCATAAGAGGATGGATCACTTGCATCATCCTGCTTTGAGGTTGTTGAGATATATGGTAACAAGTTTTCCATATTTCAACACATAGCAGAGTGATGTTTGCAGGTGGTGTTCTTTGGGAAAGTACACCAAGACTACTTTCACGAGTAGTGATAGCAGGTCGGCAGGGCTTCTTGACTTGATACATTCTGATTTGTGTGGACCTATGTCATCTGTTTCTCTGAGAGGATATGAGGACTATGTGACATTCATTGATGATCATTCGAGGAAGACCTAGATCTACTTCCCGAAGAGTAAGAAATTTGAGGAGGTATTGCAGAGGTTCCAAGAGTTCAAAGAGCTTGTGGAGAACCAGACAGGGAGGAAGATACGGGCTCTCAGATCGGATAATGGGGGTGAGTATACATCCAAGGAATTTAAAGGATATTATAGACATGAGGGCATTCAGAGGCAGTTGACGGTTCCATACACTCCAGAGCAGAACGGAGTGGTAGAAAGGAAGAACAGGTCTATTGTTGGAGAAACTAGAGCTAGGTTACATGACCAGTCACCTCATTTATTCCTTTGGGAAGAGGCATGCAGTACAACTGTTTATCTACAGAATAGGAGTCCCCATCCTGCCTTGGGGAACATGACACCTGAGGAGAGTTTCACAGGGAAGAAGATTGAGGTTATCCATTTTCGCATATTTGGTTGTTTGACTTACTCTCATGTCCCTTTTGAGAAGAGGACAAAGTTGGATCCCATCGCAGAAAAGGGAATCTTTGTGGGCTATGATGAGACTTTGAAGGCCTTTCATATTTATCTTCCTTCTCAGAGGAAAGTTGTTGTGAGGAGGGAAGTGAAATTTTAGGAGGAGCGGGCCTTCAGGAAGTCTAGAGAGTCAAAGCAAGGAGAGCAATAGGTTCTTGCACCTCAGGTAATTTCATAGGTACCGTAAGTGCATCAGATAGGTTCACAGGTTTCTAGAGTTACTGGACCACACAGTATGGGCATAGGTTCACTAGTTTCAGTGGTTCAGCCAACAGGATATTCGGGGATAGGTTTTGGGTTTCAGATTACAGGTTCATCGTACAGAGCATCAGGATCACATAGTTCACTAGTTTTTGGTACACCATCTTCTGGTTCACAGGTTACTGGGGTTTCTACCTCTGGTAGTTCATTAGATGAGGACACACCAGTGTGGGAGCAGCCTTTAGGGAAGAAGAAGACTAAGTGGCTTCGGGACACCTTGAAGGAAGCACAGGGGTTTGGGACATCCAGGGAGCCAGTGAGGACTATTCATATGCCAGACATATTGGGTATGGCATTAGTGGATATTCTTTGTGATTCAGAGCCTTCTACTTTTGAGGAGGCCTCCCAACATCATGTTTGGCGAGATGCCATGATGTATGAGTACCATTCCATCACGAAGAATGATGTTTGGGAGATAGTTCCAAGACCTAAGGAGAAGTCAGTGGTGACTTCTCATTGGCTTTACAAGCTAAAACATGCTGCAGATGGTAGTGTTGAGAAGTACAAGGCTCGGTTTGTGGTGCAAGGGTTTTCACAGGTTGAGAGAGTTGATTATGATGAGAACTTTGTTCCGGTTTCTCGTTACACTTCGACCAAGGCTTTGATTTCCATTGTTACGGAAATGGGTTGGAAGATCCATTAGATGGATGTGAAGACCGCATTTCTTAGTGGAATCATTTAGGAGGAGGTTTATGTTGAGCAACCTTAGGGCTTTGAGATTCATGGGAGAGATTCTCATGTTTGCGGGCTGAAGAAAGACTTGTATGGGCTGAAGAAAGATCCTAGAGCTTGGTACTCCAGGATTAACTCTTTCTCGCAGCGAATGGGGTTTCAAAAGAGTGAGGCAGATCTGAATCTCTATTTCATCATGGTTGGAGATGATCCAATCATTCTTCTGTTGTATGTGGATGACTTATTTATCACAGGAGGAGAGAGGCCTATCGCATCTTGCAAGAAATATCTTATTTCAGAGTATGAGATGACAGACATTGGGTTGATGCACCATTTTCTGGGATTGGAGGTTTGGTAGGAGCCTGGACATATTTTTGTGGGACAAGGAAAGTATGCAGTTGATATTTTGAGGATATTTTAGATGGAGGATTGCAGGTCGATGTCTACACCGATGGTCACCAAATGGAAGAAGCGTCATGCTTATGAGGGAGAGTTGGTGGATCCTACACTTTATCGTCATCTCATTGGTTCCTTGATGTATCTAGTCAACTCTTGACCAGATTTGTGTTTTGCGGTAAACACTCTCAGTCAGTTCATGGTTGAGCCTAGGAGAGTGCACTAGGTAGCTGCAAAACATGTGTTGTGTTACCTTGCAGGGACAATGGAGTATGGTATGGAATACAGGAGGTCGAATGGGATTAGGTTGATTGGCTTCACAGATTCAGATTGGGTAGGTAGTGTGGCAGACCGGAAGAGCACTTCCAGATGTTGTTTCAGTTTGGTCTCGGTAGCACTGTCGTGGTTCAGTCGGTAGCAAAAGTATATCGCTTTGAGTTCTACAGAGGCTGAGTATATGAAAGCCAGTCAGTACAGTTACGAGGCGCCATGGCTTCGCAAGTTGCTGGTGGATTTATTTGATCAGGATCTGAGGCCTACATTGATTTACTGTGACAATCAGAGTTGCATTTAACTATGTGAGAATCCATTTTTCATGACCGGTCAAAGAATATTGAGATTAGGTATCATTTCATTTGAGATTATGTTCAGAGAGGAGCAGTGACATTGTAGTACATTTCCACTGATGAGCAGGTTGCAGTTATTCTGACGAAATCTTTGGGGAGGGGCAAGTTTGTCTTCTTCAGAGACAAGTTGGGAGTGGTGCAGAACACCATCCTCAGTAAGAGGGAGTGTTGATTTTTGTACCTAGGAGAGTGTTCCCCTAGGTTACTTTAGCCTTAGTCACTTAAAAGGGGGAAATAAAGTGATCCTTGCATTAAGTGACTTGAGATGAGCATTTAATTTGACTTCAGAGAATAAAGTCACTTTTTGGAAAATTTCAGTGAGGTGAGTGAAATTAACTTTTAAATGAGATATAATGATCATTTAATCTCATCCACTCATCTCATCTAATCTCAACCATTGGACTAGAAGAACCCTAGGGTTTTCACCAAAAGGGAAAGGAAAGGAAAAATACACTCACTTTTTGAGAAAGATAGTGAAGGAGAGAGATGAGAGAGAGAAGAGCCATTTTTCTAAGAAAGAGGAGAAAACACCACCAACAACAAATTTTTTCTCTTGGCATGCATTTCAAGGAAAAGACAACAACAGGAGAGGAAATGAAAATCGAGGAGAGGAAATCAACATTTATTGCTGGTTCATACAGTCCGTATGGTACGATTTTTAGTACAACAGGCACGATTTTTGAGGTAGATTTCTGGGCACGATTTTTGAGATTTTTTTTCCTGGGCACGGATTTTGAGGTCCGTACAACGACACGGAAATTGATGAAGAAAATAGAAAATTTTTGAGTTATATTTTTCCTGTTTGGCGTGGAAAACGAGGTAGAAAATTTTCATTCGGTTGAGATAAGTTGGTCTGAAAAATTTTCAGCTAGGAATGGAGGAAATTGAAATTACCAAAGCTTAATTGGTTCTTGCCCAATTTTTCAAAGCATACTTAGTGCTCTTAAGTTTTGCTCCAAAACAAAGCTAGGGTATCCTTCTACATACCGATACCATGATTGTGTCACTATTTCCCAAAAGCCATCTCTCTCAATTCGAAGAGGATTGAAACGAACGAAATTGGACCAAGATCTTCCTCTTCTTCAAGCATAAGAGATATAGAATGATGATATGAAGTTAATTTGGGTAGAATTTTGGTTGAGATTATGATTTTCCCCTCCATCAAGGAACTTTGAACCAGAAACCTGTCAAGAGGAGTAGAGATATTGGCAACCCCTACTCTGTTATTAGACCATGTGTAATGACCTTTCTTAGGTTTGAAGTCAAGAAGATCACTAGCTTGTATCAAAGACTCCACTGATCACTCCTTAATTGTTGTAATCAAATGAAAACTTTAAGAATCATAAGCATAACTGAAACCAAATTACTAGAAATCAATCAAAACTTATGAAATGAATCTACAAGAATATCTCTATTATGTCTTAAGATGCATTTGCAAACCTGGGAAGGGGAACCTTCCTATCCAAGTTGCATTTATATTTTAACTAATCAATCCATGCTAATAAATGGTCTTCAAAATCAATCAGAGATAAAAGATAAAAGAAGTAATGCATTCCTGTCAGGGATGATTTTAAGGAACCATACATATTTAAAAGTGTATAAATGTTGGTGAATCTTACCAATTCTTAAAACACCAACTTGAAAATGTTTGGCGATATTTTCAAAAATATTTTAATTTCCAAGGATTCTATATCGTTTATATAGTAATTTGGTGATTTTAGGGTGAAAAAAGTTTACCCCATCAAAATTGGGCGAAACAAGGCTTCAAAAAATGAAAAATGGCGAATTTTTTTGGGGAGAAAAACCCATAAAAAAGCCCATGGGTTAAATTTCGCCCCTAAAATTATCCCTGATTCTTGTTTTATTCCATCAGCAAACAATTTGATACATTCTTCTATTCTCTGTTCTATCTATCATATATTCCCCATTACATCTACATACCTACACCATCCTACCATTTATACACTTTAATCAAGTTTGAACAACCTGAAACAAACTTCCCCAATTTCAGAATTTGTTCAAACAACTCAGAAAACACAATTTGACAAAAATTGGAAAACTTCCCCTTCGATATCTCTCTGGTGGTTGTGAATTTGGAGAAAGGGTTTCTGGGTTTTGTAGATGGATAGTTTTTATTCAAACCCATTAGTCCGTTCGGAGAGATATTCTCCCACGTGCACAAATATCGAGGTGCAATATGGCAGTTCAAAAATATTCACTACTAAAAATTTGGGTACTGGATTGAATGTCGGATCAGGTACTGGAAGTAAAGAGTTCTGAATTTGATTTGCATTGTTGGTTGTTCAAGGCGATTCTCATAGAGGGATTATCATTGAAACGTTCATCCTGGCGCTGGAACATCAACATTAGTACAGGAATATAATACCATAAATGAGATTATGCATTAAAAACTCTCAAAAACTTAACTCAAAACAAGAGAACTATTAAAGACAAGTTTTAGGTCTTTAGATATTGATTTAAGTCAATGTTTGAACCAAAGTCATACAAAATGAGGGGTATAATACTGTCACAAAGATCATATAAGAAGATATAAGACATACAAATGGATCAAATTTGGGTCCTAACACTTACCAATGAAACTTTTGAGAATAATAGAGAAATGAATCTAAATATCGTGAATTTAAGTATGTTTGCAATTATATGAAGGGATACAATGGATCAATTCTACTGGATGATAATGCTACGTTCACATGGGAAAAGACGGTTGCCCCTATAATAATTTCATACGAGGATTTGAGGTTATAGACGCCATGAAGGCAACTTTGGAGAATGAATGCAACCAAACTGTGTCATGCGCAGATATCATGACACTCGCAGCTCGAGTAGCTGTGTTTCTAGTATTATATATTCATTTCAATTCAATTTCTTCAATGCATGCAAAGTGTTCATGGATTGTGGATTTCCAAGAATTATAAGTTTTAAATAGAAATTCCTTTTGAATTGTATATGTAGAGCGGAGGTCATTCTGGAAAGTTCTCTTAGGTAGAAGGGATAACACAACTGCTAGCCAGACTGTGGTGAACTTGGACATTCCAGCTCCCGATGACTCCATAGATACAATTATCTCTAAATTTGAAGTTGTAGGCCTCAACACCATGGACGTTGTGGCTCTTTCAGGTGAATTTTTAATCATTTGGTGATTAAATCTTGGTCATGAAATATAAAGAACATTTCCTGTATTCGTAGATGGTTCTTGAAGCTCATTGCTAACAATTATTATAATATGTTCCTCAACTCATGAGGTCACATGATTTGGCGTGCCTGATGTGTCGCATTCAATAACTGCTTAGTCTATTTCAATGATACCGGTAGCCCATACTCCACCATTTCTCCAACATTCCTCTTTGATCTTCAGATTTCTTTCACAGTAGCAGGAGATAACAACATGCTGTATCCTCTCGATCGCAGGTCAAAAGACTGGTTTGACAACAATTCTTTGTGATTTGAACTCGTGACCTCCTTTACAACATGTGACTTCATATCAAGTGAATCACCAATAAGCCACACCTGTGCGAGCCATCAGTTACTTGTTCTTGCTTTCTTCTAGTTAAATGAGTTATTTATCACAAAATGCCACTTATCCACACATCAGCCAAGAATTATCCATGGATCAATTACCAATTATTTTTTATATTCTTTTTTTATATATAATTGTTTATTTGAATTTGGAACGACTACCATAAAATCAATCTGGACAGTACATTTGTCTCATACTAATGCAGTTTGAGAAAAAGCATAGATGCTTGCCCATCCCAAAATCTCAAATAAATACACCTATCGGTGTAATAATTACGTAAATATAACTCAATAGTGATTTAGTTAATACTAATACAATCTATTTGTTAGACAAATGGGTTTTAAAGTTTTAGTTTGGCGGAACCTTGTGTAGTCAGATACAATAAACAAAGCTCCATCCATACATATATTGTAAGAGTCACACAAATACTGTAAATGTTTCTTAATATCTTCGGCATAGCTCTATAACTCCATGTCAAAATCATAATGATTTCTTAATATCTTTGTTATAACTCTATAATTTGGTATTAAAATCATGGCTTATAAATTTTGTGTTACTATTTTCATTATTTGTTCATTTCACTTACAATTATTAGAGCTAAATTCTGGTTTTTCATATTACCATCTCTTTTTCAAAATTAAATTAATTGAAATTTTTAAATCTTTTATTATTTTTATCTTTTACGTGGTATTAATTTTTAAAATAAAATTTATCATATAGAAAATTTGGCAATTCTCTACTATTTCTATTTTTTAGTTTATAATATAAATTTATCTCTCTATTATAGAAGTTGATTTTTGTTACATTTATTTTTAATTATCAAAATAATAATATATACTTTAATTTTTTTAATTTTTTTTAATTTTTAATATAGTATTTGTATTTTTTAGTTGAGTTTTGTTATATTTATTTTTAATTACCAATATACACTTTATTTTGAATAGTTAATGTAGTAAGGTGTAAGGTCCGGTACGGACTTGGGTTTACTCCCCATCCATTTATGTTCAAATGTCATATAGGGTGGCCTTGAAAAATATTGTGTATGGGTGATATACGATGACTTTGAAAAATATTTTGTATAAGTGATTAAGTGTGGAGTTAAACATTAATTTGTTTTATTATTATTATTATTATTTATTTTGTTTTATTTTAAAATTTAGAATATATTTTTGTAAATTTAGTTAAACTTTATTTTTTTAATGTATTTTGCTTTATTTTAATTTTTAGAATATATTTTGTAAGTTTACTTAAATTTTATTTTTTTATGTATTTTGTTTTATTTTAATTTTTAGAATATATTTATAGATTGTGTATAAGGATGAGCCAATTTGCATAGGGTATAGCTTGTAGGGTCGAGGTTAAAGGTCTAAAGGAAGGCTGATTTAAATTCTTAGGTTAGGTCTTCAGGGCATTGTCTCTGTGCATTTTCGATCAGTGTAAGGTGTTCCTGGTCAGCCAGTGGGAAGCCTTTATTTCTTTTTCATCATGCTACCCACGTTAGCGTTCCATTAAATTCCCATCCAGGAGGCAAGCGATAACGATCACCATCATAAACTAGCCAACAACACACTTCTCTCTCCATTATTACAGCTTTGCATACAACACCTTTGTTCACTGAAATCGACCAACAACGTAAGAACCGAGTGTATACCAAACCTTTTCTCAATAGGTGCACCTCACAGTGCTACATCTTCCCGTCCTACTAGCATAGAAGATATGGTTATTGATATCAATATCTTGGCATTGATAAACTCTGTTGCTATTATCTATTTGTTTTATTGCCTTATTTCCGTCAATTAATGTGAAAGATGAAGATTATTTCCATCAAGAAAAACTAGCTAAAATCCTATATAGTCAAGAAGAGTGTATTTTAAAAACAATAATGAAGATTCTCAGCTGACTCCCACCTTCAATCCCTTCTTTAACAATAATATGAAGTAATGATGGTGCAGGTGGGTCGATCACAACCAACCCCAACCAGCACTTCTAGGATCTAGTGGCTCCTACACTTAGCAGGGCTGCAAAATTTATCTTAACAACCAAATTCTGCTCCAAATATTGCCTCCGCAATCGCCTTCCCGCTACTCTGTTTCAGCAACAGATTTTTCACAATTGGGTTGCGGGATGCGGGATCTCGAACACCCAATGTTGCGCTCCGCAACTTTCTTTCCACGACGACCTTCCTACAATCGGGTTGTGGGATGCGGGATGCCAATTTCTCAAAGTTTCCTCCCTGCAACTTCCTTCGTGCAAATTTTGCGGGTTGCGGGATGGTCAACCAAATTTTCAAAATCTCCTCCCCGCAACTTTCACTCCACAACTTTTTAAACCGTCCGATCTCCTCCTGCAGAATCGATCTCCGTCGTCCGTTCTTTGCAAAACTAGTTAATCGCAGAAAACCTAAGTATGATGCTGATTGATCATGGAATTGATCAATCCAGCATTCAATCCTCTCGATTCTTCTAGCATAACCCTTCTATGCATATATCTACACTCTATTTCAACTCTTCAAGCAACAATTTAACACTTGAATCAAGAAATTCACAGAATCACACAGATGTTCTAAAAATCGTCGAAGTCAGCTCTTCACGAATACACAACTAAATCTGTAGATGCATATAAGCTAACAACACTGCAAACACATAGCTAATTCTTCTATTAAGTAAACACACAAATACACAGTTCGGATCTCTTCTTCAGTCTCTCTTAAAATATTTACAAGTAGAACCAGACATACGTCTATCCTTTACTCTTGAAATTTGGAATTCTAATGTTGAAGAGCTGAACCCTTCTCCCTTATCCCTTCTCTAAATTGTCTACTTAATCTCATCTACGACTGCCTCAACTGAGTGGT
Organism: Pseudotsuga menziesii; assembly: GCA_001517045.1. NCBI lineage: Eukaryota > Viridiplantae > Streptophyta > Pinopsida > Pinales > Pinaceae > Pseudotsuga > Pseudotsuga menziesii. The sequence goes on from LPNX010662518.1 coordinate 2,767,600, forward strand.
CCTACAATTGAAAAGAAATGACTTCCAAGCATGATGAAAATGTCCTTGTCAAAATCAAATAATCTTGCGGTTTGATCTCCACGCAGGGAGTCATGATACGCAACCGATCCTACGGGTACTAACAGACAATGACTCAACAAAACAAATAAATCAAAATATATGCCACAGCATGTGACCATCTCATCACATCGCTGGCATGCCACGATGCTCCTGCATCAGACTCGCAAGGGTGAAAAAAATTATGAACCCCTATTCATTAGATCAGCTACAGTGAAACCCCTGGCTTCCAACTCTGCAGTGCTTATCCAACTAGAATCCTCTGTTGGTCGCTCCTTCCATTTGACCAAATACTCTGGATAGTCCCTCTTCCTTGTACTCTTTACCACTTTAGTTTCCAGAATGGCCTCAACTTCCAATGGTTGTTCCACAGACATCTGCCCCACCCATTTTAAGTCTTCAGTAGGATCTTCACCTTTTGCAAAGGTTCCAATGTCACCTGTTACATAAGGATATAGATCGGTTACATTAAAGATTGGTGAAATACCCACTCCAGTAGGCATCTCTAACTCATAAGCGTTTGTTGAAAATTTTCTAAGTATTTTGCAGGGTCCAATCTCCTTCATCTTCAGCTTGTTATACTCCCCTTTTGGAAATCTGTCTCTCTTTAGATATGCTAAGACCAAATCTCCTACTTCATAGTTCTTCTCTCTTCTTTTGGAATCTGATATGGCCTTGTAACTGGTGTTACTCTATTGTAACCTTGCTTTCACTTGCTCTTGTAGCTCACTGGTCATCTTTGCAAACTCCTCTCCATCAGCACTCCTTTTCTCCAATTGACCTAAGTCATGAAGTTCACACACTCCTCTTGGATACATTCCATACAGAATTTGAAATGGACTCATCCTTGTGCTTATGTTTGGTGAATCATTATAGGAAAACTTAGATTGAGCTAACACTCTGTCCCACTGCTTAGGACTCTCCCCAATTAGACTTCTCAACATGTTTCCGAGACTCCTATTAACTACCTATGTTTTTCCATCATACTGTGGGTCATATGTTGAACTGAAGTTCAGTCTAGTACCCAACTTCTTCCACAAGGTCCTCCAGAAATGACCTGTGAACTTCACATCTCTGTTTGATACAATGCTTCTAGGAAAACCATGTAATTTCACAACTGCATCGAAAAACAAGTTAGCAATGTGTGTAGCATCACTAGTCTTATAGCATGGAATGAAATGTTCCATTTTAGTGAATCTACCAACAACTACAAAGATATAATCATGTCCCTTCTGAGTTCTTGGCAAAACCAGAATGAAATCCATACTCACAGAATCCCAAGGCCTAGTTGGAATAGGAAATGGTGTATACAATCCTGTGTTCTGGCTTCTCCCTTTATCATGTTGGCATACTCTGCATCTGCTTACAAAATTCTCAACTTCAGACCTCATCCTTGGCCAAAAATAGAAATGGCCCAATTGTTCGAAGGTTTTATCACTTCCAAAGTGACCTGCTATACCTCCATTATGTTTCTCTTGTATCAGGTTCTCTCTCATAGAACACTTTGGTATACACGGTTTACTATTTTTAAAGAGTAAACCATCATGTAGGGTATACTCTATCCATGGCTCTCTGTCCACCTCCACTGGATTCTTACAAGCCCTGTAAGCTTCCTGTAAATCAATGTCAGCTTCATACAAATCTCTCAAATGCTAAAATCCCAAGACATGGATTTGATTTTCTTACATAATAAAAAATATTCTATTTAAGGCATCAGCTACTCTGTTTGAATGTCCACTTATGTGTTTCAACACAAAGGTAAAGATCTGTAAGAACTCAACCCACTTGACATGTTTCAGGTTCAACTTAGGTTGCTGCATAATATACTGCAATGCATGGTTGTTGGGATACAACACAAATTCTCTAGGCATCAAATAGTGCCTCCAATGCTTCATTGCTTGAACAATATCATAAAACTCCTTGTCATAAGATGAATAATTCTACTTGGAATCATTCAGCTTCTCACTGAAATACGCAATAGGCCTTTCCTCCTGGCCGAGTACAGCTCTGATTGCTACTCCACTAGAATCACACTTCACTTGGAAAGGGTGGTTGAATTCTTGTAACTTCAATACTGGTTGTTCAGTGATCTTCTTCTTCAAGAACTGAAAACTCCTTTTAGCCTCTACTGTCCATTGAAATGGCTGTTTATCCTTCTTAATCATCTCAACGATAGATGCACAACTACCACTGAAGTTCTTTATAAATTTCCTATAGAAACTTGCCAATCCATGAAAGATTCTTACCTCAAATATGTTTCTTAGCGAAGGCCAATCAATGATTGCTTGCACCTTTTCTGGATCCATCTTCAACCTATCTCTGGATATAACAAAACCCAAATATACAAGCTCTGTCTTCATAAATGTGCACTTCTTCACATTTATCAACAACTTTTCCTATTGCAGCCTCTCTAAAACACATATCAGATGCTTCAGATGCTCTTCTTTTGTTTGGATGAAAACCAAAATTTCATCAAGGTAAACTATCACAAACTTACCTATGAAATCCCTCAAGACTTCATTCATCAATCTCATAAAAGTGCTTGGTGTGTTGGACAATCCAAATAGCATGACCAACCACTCATACAACCCATCATTTGTCTTAAAGGCTATTTTACACTCATCTCCTTCTTTGATTATGATATGATGATATCCACTCTTCAAATCCAGTTTTGAAAAGCATGTTTGCCCACTTAGGCAATCCATCATGTCATCCATCCTTGGTAATGGAAACCTATATCTGATAATGATCTTGTTAATTGCTCTGGAGTCAATATACATCCTCCATTCACCATACTTCTTTGGTGTCAGTACTGCTGGTACTGCACATGGACTCAGACTCTTCTGGACCAATCCTTTGTCCAACAATGCTTGGACCTGCTTCCTCAATTCTTCATTCTCTTGAGTTGTCAACCTATACACTGCCTTGTTTGGTAAACTGACTCCTGGAATAAAATCAATCTGATGACTTATATCCCTTCTTGGTGGTAATTCATTGGAAAAATCATCCACCACAATGTCACTAAACTCACTCATCATCTCCTGGATCTCCTCATGTAAATCTGCCACGGTGGTCTTCATCATCACCTCTCTTGGCTTACATACCACAGCATAATTCAATTCTTCTTCCTCAACCTGCTGTAAATATTCCTTCCCTGACAACATCAGAACTTTGGGTGCCGACTATCCTACTGTACTACCTTCTTGCAAAGGGTGTAGTACATGTGTTATCCCATTCTACTTGAAACTATGACAGTTACTTCTACCATCATGAGTTACTTTCTTATCAAATTTCCACGGTCTTCCCAACATTATATGACAAACATCAATGGGCATCACATCACACAGAATCTTGTCCTTATATGGACCTATTTGGATATCAAATTCACTCTGCTCACTTACCAAGATTTGATGTCCTTTGTGTAACCAAGATACTTTGTATGGAACAGGATGCTTGGTCCTCCTCAATCTCAACTTCTCCACCATCTTTGTGGAAACAAGATTGTCAGTACTCCCACTGTCAATCACCATCTTACAACACTTCCCTTAGACTTTACACATGGTCTTGAATAAATATTTCCTTTGAGTAGGCTCTGCTTGATCCTTCTCCGGTTTCAACAAGACTTTATTCATCATCAAGGATTCTCCTATCTCTAGAAAAACTTCAGCCACTGTCAACTGTTCTTGTTGTTGCTCATTCTGAGCTACATAGGCTCCTCTTTGTCCTACGCCTTCTTTTCTTGGACATTCGAATGACTTATGCCCCAACTGGTTGCATTTGTAGCACCTATAGACAGTTCCTCTGCCTCTTCCTCTACCTCTACCTCCTTGGTAAGGTCGTCTCCTGCTAGAGTCACCTCCCATACCATGCTGATATTTCTGGTTAGAGTTACTAGACTCTTGTCTCTGTGCTCCAGATATTCCTCTTCCAGCTACTTATCCTCATCCTCTGGTTGGACCTCAACCTCTATTGAAGATCTGCTTCTGGGCTATCTTTTCTTTTGCCCTTAAGGCACATTGATATGCTTCCTCCATCGGTCTAGGTGATATCATGCTGATCTCTTCATGGATATCCATCCTTAGACCATTGACATATCTGGCAGCCTTCTCTGCTGACTCTTCCACATATCTTGCCCTTAGGTTCACTTTGTAGAACTCTTCAGTGTATTCTCTCACTGTTAACAATATTTTCCTAAGGTTCTGCATCTGTCTATACAGAATTAATTGGTAATCTTTGGGAAAGAACTTAGCCCTCATATTTTCTACCATTATATCCCAGCTTCTTATCAAGGGTTTATTCTTCCTTCTTCTTTCTTCTTGCACACTATCCCACCACAAGGATGCGTGTCCTTTCAACCTCGTTACAACTAATATGACTCTCTTGTCTTCTTTCACCTCATTGTACTCAAAGTACTTATCCAGTTCACTGATCTAGTTAATGAGATGCTCTGCGACGAGACTTCCATCATAAGTAGGAAACTCTGGTCTCAGCCTTGAAGTCACTCCCAAAATAGATACGAAATATCTTAACTATGGGGTCTCCTGCATAGGTGCAACTTCTTCTCTTTGCTCTTCATCCTTAGGTTCACTCACATCCCCTGCTTCTGGGTCTCTTCATGTGTCTATTTCCATGGCTTCCAGATGTGCCCTTAACTCCCTCATTTCCTCTAGGACTTCTGCGTTCCCTCCTGGTCGACCTCTAGCCCGACCTCTCGCTCTTCCAATGCGTGCAACCATCTTTTCACACTAAGCCTCTACAATAATAGTTCTCTTTCACACTGTTACAACTTACCTCACCAAGCCTCTTCTCTGTCCTTGGTCTTTCGACAATGTTGGTCCTCTATCCAGAACCTCTTGAGCACTCTTCTTTGCTCTGGAACTTCCTTCACGCAAATTTTGCAGGTTGCGGGATGGTCAACCAACTTTTCAAAATCTCCTCCCCGCAACTTTCGCTTCGCAACTTTTTCAACCGTCCGATCTCCTCTTGCGGAATTGATCTCCGCCGTTCGTTCTCTGCAAAACTGGTTAATTGCAGAAAATCTAAGTATGATGCCGATTGCTCATGGAATCAATCAATCTAGCTTTCAACCCTTCCGATTCTTTTAGCCTAACCCTTTTATGCATACATCTACACTCTATTTAAACTCTTTAAGCACCAATTTAACAATCGGATCAAGAAATTCACAGAATCACACAGATGTTTAGAAAATCGCCGAAGTCGGCTCTTCACAAATACACAACTAAAGCAGTAGATGCATATAAGCTAACAACATTGCAAACACACAACTAATTCTTCTATTAAGTAAACACACAAACACACAGTTCAAATCTCTTCTTCAGTCTCTCTCAAAATATTTACAAGTAGAACCAGACATACGTCTGTCCTTTACTCTGCAAATTCAGAATTCTAATGCTGAAGAACAGAACCCTTCTCCCTTCTCTAAACTGTCTACTTAAGCTCATCTATGACCACCTCAACTGAGTGGTCCTGCAACTGAAAACAAATGACTTCCAATCATGATGAAAAAGTCCTTGTCAAAATCAAATAAGCCTGCGGTTTGATCTCCACGCAGGGAGTCATGATATGCAACCGCTCCTACGGGTACTAACAGACAACGAATCAGCAAAATAGATAAATCAAAATATATGCCACAACATGTGACCAACTCATCACATTGCTGACATGCCACGATGCTCTTGCATCAAATGAATTATGTTGACATTACGATTCTTCACATAGTCAATCAAGCTTAATAACGACATCTATTACAAGCATATAATATAATAATAATATAATTTTAAGGCCACAACTTAGCTAGACACCAATTTGGTGTATGAGATCACTTGTTTGCAGGGAAAAGGCTTCCCTCCATACAACAATTTGATTTTCAACTTTACGGAAGTGTAAATACTTGCCCCCCTTCGAATTTAAACTTATGATCTTTTAAGAGGAAACACATGTTCTTAACCGTTAAACTCACTTGTATATAAATACATATTCCTCATTATTATTTCTTTATACATAATACATTTTTAAATTTCTCCTATCAATATAAATACATATTCCTCATTATTATTTCTTTATACATGGATACATTTTTAAAATTCTATCTCTATAACAAATTGATAGAAAATAATGGAAGTTAATATGGAAAAATTGTATATGATCTAATCCATCATAATGGGTATAACTAACATATCTAATATGGTTTCGCATGATAAGGTATAGAGCTTAGTAACACTTATTACTAATATGGTCATAATACATATATGCGATATTAATAACACAGGGTAAACACTATATGATTGATTGCTCTAAACATAGGATTGGTATTGAATCCATGCGTTTAACAAGCAATGATTGTAAGACTAATTTATTATTAGTTTAATGGCCCACATGAAGAGACGCATGTGGTAGGCGGTTACGATTCTCGAATGCTAACGAAAACTCCTTTTATGATGGGAAAGTGGAGTATAACCGTCTTGGGAAACCGGTCCTCTCTCCACCCATAAAAGAACCTTCAGAATACCCATCTTGTAAGTCTGAAAGAACGTATAAGAAAGGGGTAAGAGAGAGAAACCATTTTTTTCTCTGGAAGCTGAAGCAATGATTAATCAAGATTTTGATCGTGTCCATATTTTTGCGCTAATGGAACTAGGTAAGTAAATGATGATTGTTTAATTTCCGCTATAAATAATACTTGTGAAGATCATGATAGTTCTAGATCCTGTAGATGTTGACTGCATAACAAAAATTTAAGTTTACATGTGGTATTAGAGCATGCGTTGAGAACTTTCATGTTTTTCCATATATATATATACACACACACACTAATATGTTGGTATTTGGCCATTTGGTATGAAGTTTGAAGGTCATTGCCAGTAGACTCAATTTCTCTGTGGTTTCGTATTTTTAAATCTCAGAGTCCCATGTAGTTCCTTTACCCATTTTCAAAATGTTAATGATGGATTGAAGCAAGGCAACCATTTATCCTAATTTATCTTCTGTTCTTTTCTTTTAAATGTTAATTGAAGTTGTATTCTTATTTATTTATGTATAGATTTTGTATCATTTTTCATTTGCTTGAGTATTAATTTATCTTGAATTGTACAAAATGTGTAAAACATTATCTTGGTTCACGGGTTCATTGACTTGCACTAGATTTGATTCATTTCCTCGTTGGGCCATGAGATAATTAGAATTTTTATATAAAACAACAAAAAAATACTTTGTATTATATGCATAGTTTGCAACATCTTTAGTATGATTATCGGCATCTTTAGCATGTTTATTTTTATTTTTTTAAAGTTTGGATGCATGGAACTTTAAATGAATTTTATTTAAAGATAGAAAAGATGCAAAGAGCAACCAATACAGAAAAGATATCAATTGAGTTGAATATGCCATGTTTATTTTATTTTTTTGAAGGTAGTGGTGCTTTGATTTAAATGGAAAGGTATTGAACATATTACTGTTGATTTAATATGCAAAGTCATCATATTGATTTAAGGTCTATATTAAGATACGGTTTGGTAGCCACCAAAGTGGTCCAACAGGAATGACACGTAGATATCAAGTCAAGTTATCAAAATTTAATACTCGTTTCCCTGGTGTTAAAATAATGACTCTGCAAATCGCAATTATCTAATCACAAAAATATTAGGTTGGCCCAAAGGTGCACCATTTTTGAGAGATTAATTAATTGGAGTAGGATGGTTGGTGGGTATTCACAATTGAGGTTGGCACGGATACTCAAAGGTAACGGAATTCTTAGTTGTGAATATTTTATCAATTAGTCCTATTAGGTGAAAGGAAATCACCATAATTGTTAATAGTTTACCATAAGATTAGCCCAAAGGTAGGTCATGGTAATATTATTTATTATTGTTTAACCATGTGTTTTTAATGTTGCTTTATTGTAAAATTATTTATAACTCTTAGCATTAATGTTGTGAGCATGAATTTATGATTGCAGTGTCAGTTCTTATTTCGCTACATTCACATTCCTCTTCTGTTCTGATCTTGAATGGAATGAATTTATCAGATTGGAAAGAACAGGTTCAGTTTCACCTCGGTGTTCTGGATCTAGATTTAGCACTTGAATATGAGAAATCGGCTGCTATTACTAGTGACAACAGTGTGAAAGAAAAATCTATATTCAAAGCATGGGAAAAATCGAACAGACTGGGCCTTAAGTTTATGCGGATGACTGTAGCAAACAACATCAAGTCAACTCTTCCTGTAACTGACAATGCTACGGAATTTTTGAAATCTGTGGGAGAGTGTTTCTGAAATGCAGACAAGTCCCTTGCTGGGACACTGATGGCTAAGCTTACCACCATGAAGTTTGATGGCACGCATGGGATGCATGAGCATGTCCTTGAAATGACAAATTTGGATGCTCAATTAAGACTCTTGAGATGAAAGTGGATGAGTTCTTTCTTGTGCAATTTATTTTAAACTCCTTGCCTCCTCAGTATGGACCGTTTCAGGTTCACTATAACACTATTAAGGATAAGTGGAATGTGAATGAGTGGGCCAGTATACTCAATCAAGAAGAGGCAAGACTTAAGCAACATGGACAACATTTAGTTCATTTCACAACTCAAGGAGCCGAAAGGAAAGAGAAAAAGCCTAGAAAGGGCATTAAGCGAATACCACCCAAGGTATATGAGCCTAATCATGGTCCTCAGGCTTATAAGAAGGAAAAGAACAATGATAAGTGTCACTTCTATAAAAAGTCGAGACACTATCAGAAAGACTGTCCGAAACATAGAGAATGGTTTGAAAAGAAAGGTATGTATTTAATTACTGTTTGTTTCGAATCAAACCTAATTGAAGTTCTTTCTAATACTTGGGATTGACTCCGGGGCTACTACTCATGTTTCAAATACAATGTAGGGATTCCTTACAACCTAGATCACAAATCCAAATGAAAACTTTCTGTTCATGGGAAATCGAGTTAAAGCTCCAGTTGAAGCCATTGGAATTTATCGTTTATTTCTAGATTCTGGTCATCATTTGGATTTGTTTCAGACTCTTTATGTTCCTTCTATTTCCATAAATTTAATTTCCTTGCCTAGACTTGATATTGATGGTTACTTTTTTAATTCTGGAAATTAAAGTTTCAGTTTGTATAAGAGTACCTCTTTTGTTGGTTCGGGTATTCTTTGTGATGCTTTGTACAAATTAAAACTTGATGATAAATTTGCTTAAACTATTCTTACCCTGCATCATAATATTGGTACTAAACGTAGCCTCACGAATGAAAATTCCTCATACTTGTGGCATAAAAGACTGGGACATATTTCCAGAGAAAGGTTACTGAGATTAGTAAAAGATGGGATTCTCTTAAACCTAGATTTTTCTGATCTTGGGGTATGCCTAGATTGTATTAAGGGAAAACAAAACAAACACACCAGAAAAAGTGCCACAAGAAGTACTGAGTTTCTTGAAATTATCCATACAGACATTTGTGGGCCTTTTGACAATCCATCTTTTGGTGGAGAAAAGTATTTTATCACCTTTATTGATGATTTCTCACGTTATGGTTATGTCTATTTGCTGCATGAAAAATCTCAATCAGTGGATTCCCTTAAAGTGTATATTACTGAAATTGAAAGACAATTAGACAAAAAGGCCCATTTGCTAAACTCCTTGAAAAGTGTGGCATATGTGCACAATATACTATGCCTGGAACACCATAGCAGAATGGTGTAGATGAAAGGTGTAATCGTACTTCAATGGATATGGTTAGGAGTATGTTAAGTAATTCCAATTTACCCAAGTCGTTGTGGATGTATGCTCTTAAGACCGCTGTATACTTATTAAATCAGGTTCCTAGTAAGTCAGTTCCAAAGACCCCTTTTGAACTATGGACAGGAAGGAAACCGAGTTTAAGACACCTGCATGTTTGGGGTTGTCCAACAGAGGTTAGATTGTATAATCCACATGAAAAGAAATTGGATTTTAGAACGATCAGTGGTTATTTTATTGGTTATCCTGAAAAATCCAAAGGGTATAGGTTTTATTGTCCTAACCACAGTACAAGAATTGTAGAGACCGGTAATGCCAGATTCATTGAAAATGGTGAAATCAGTGGGAGTAATAAATCACAAAGTGTGGTTATCCAAGAAGTTAGGGTACAGGTCCTTGTACCTATGGCTTCAAAGGAAATTGTTGTTCCTATCGTTGTTGATCAACCTGACAACATTTAACAACAAATTAATGAACCACCACTCCATAATGAGTCTGTCACCAATGAACCAATGGTAGAAGAACCGCAAGAAGTAGCATTAAGGAAATCTCAAAGGGAAAGAAGGTCTGCTATTTCGGATGATTATGTGGTTTATCTACAAGAATATGATTTTGATGTAGGGATGTGTAAGGATCCGGTTTCATTTTCACAAGCCATAGAAAGTGATGATTCTCCTAAATGGATTGATACCATGAATGATGAATTGAAATCAATGGACCAGAATGAAGTCTGGGATCTTGTTGAATTGCCGGAAGGATACAAGAAAGTTGGTTGCAAATGGGTCTTTAAGACCAAACGCGACTCTAAGGGTAATATCAATTGACATAAAGCTAGAATTGTGGCCAAAGGTTTCACTCAGAAAGGAGGCATAGATTATAAAGATACCTTCTCTCCTGTGTCAAAGAAGGACTCGCTTAGAATCATTATGGCATTGATAGTTCTTTATGATTTGGAATTGCACCAAATGGATGTGAAAACTACTTTTCTGAATGGGAGTTTAGAGGAAGAAGTCTATATGGGTAAACTTGAAGGTTTCTTCACTAAAGGAAAAGAACACCTGGCTTGCAAACTTAAGAAATCAATATATGGACTTAAACAAGCTTCCCGGCAATGGTATCTTAAGTTTCATAATACCATTACTTCTTTTGTATTTAAGGAAAACACTGTTGATTGGTGCATATATCTGAAGGTTAGTGGGAGTAAATTTATATTTCTGATTTTGTATGTTGATGACATATTGCTTGCCACCAGTGATCTTGGTTTATTGCATGAATCCAAAAAGTTTCTCTCTATGAATTTTGAAATGAAAGATATGGGAGAGGCATCTTACGTGATAGGAATTGATATATTCAGGGATCGATCACGTGGATTGTTAGGATTGTCTTAGAAGGCTTATATCGAAAGAGTTCTAGAGATATTTGGAATGAAGAAATGTTCAGCTAGTGATGCCCCTATTCAGAAAGGGGATAAATTCAGCCTTATGCAATGTACGCAGAATAAATGGGAACGAAAAAAGATGGAAGGAATTCCTTATGCTTCTGCAGTAGGAAGCCTAATGTATGCACAGACTTGCACCAGACCAGACATCAGTTTTGCAGTTGGTATGTTGGGAAGATACCAAATTAATCTTGGATTGGATCACCGGAAAATTGCAAGGAAAGTGATGAGGTACTTGCAGGGAACAAAAGATTACATGCTCACATTTAGGAGGTCTAATAATCTATAGGTGATTGGCTACTTAGATTCAGATTTTGCTGGATGCATTGACAGTAGAAAGTCCTCTTTTGGTTATTTGTTCCTATTAGCTGGAGGCGCAATATCATGGAAAAGTGCAAAGCAAACTATCACTGCTACAGCCACTATGGAAGTTGAATTTGTGGCATGCTTTGAGGCCACAGTTCATGGATTGTGATTGCAGAATTTTATCGCAGGACTTGGGGTTGTCGACTCTATTGCCTAGTCGCTGAGAATTTATTGTGATAACTCTGCAGCTGTATTCTTCTCTAAGAATAACAAGTATTCTAATGGTGCTAAACACATGGAATTGAAATACTTTGCCATCAAGGAAGAAGTTCAGAAACAACGAGTGTCAATTGAATACATAAGCACACTGCTTATGGTTGCAGATCCATTGACAAAAGGATTACCACCAAAGACATTTAAGGAACATGCCAATAGAATGGGTATTAAACGTAGCACATAATACAGTTGCTACTTTTATGTAATGGATTGAATTATGTTATTTGTTTTATTTGACATTTTGAGATCTTAATAAAGGTGTTTCTATTTGATAAATCCTGTTTTAAATATGTACATACATGTATGAGAATAAATGTATGATGACAGGAATAGTCTCTGACGAGGGACATTATTGTTGGACCTTATGAATACACTTCTCATTTATAGACTATATTAAACAGGTTACTAATGTTGTGGTACATGGAAGGGACTATGTTGCCTTATTGACATAGAACCACCATGACTCGCATTACTGAGTTGTTTAATTATAGTATTATGATGACCAACTGAAAGTCAAGATGGATATGATTTATGGCGTGCCTAATGTCCACCTTGTTAAACTCTAACATTAAGTTATCATATGTGCCAAGTGGGAGAATGTAAGAATGTAAGAGACACATGTGGTAGGCAGTTACGATTCTCGAATGCTAACGGAAACTCCTTCTATGATGGGCAAGTGGAGTATAACCGTCTTGGGAAACCGGTCCTCTCTCCACCCATAAAAGAACCTTCAGAATACCCATCTTGTAAGTCTGAA
>LPNX010662518.1:2780272-2802637 GCA_001517045.1 Pseudotsuga menziesii
GCGGTAAGAGAGAGAAGCCGTTTTTTTCTCTGGAAGCTGAAGCAATGATTAATCAAGATTTTGATCGTGTCCATATTTCTGCGCTAATGGAACCAGGTAAGTAAATGATGATTGTTTAATTTCCGCTTTAAATAATACTTGTGACGATCATGATAGTTCTAGATCCTGTAGATGTTGACTACATAATAGAAATTTAAGTTTACAGTGTTAAGAGTAATCCATTAAATATGATCTTTGGTTATGATGATTCTTGTACCCTTTCCCACTCATGGTTCCTAGGAGTTTGTGTATATGTTACTTTTCCAAAGGCATAAAGGATACTCATTCCATCCCCAGTGCTTCAATTGTGTGGATGAATAATGTTAAACATGTCGTACTTGGAATTTTTTTTAAGACATGTCACATGAGATTTGGACAGGGCAACAATAAATTTAAACTTGTACTCAACTAAATAATGGCAATATTTCTTTGACCATTGGTCCTTTATTATTTGAGATACTAGTGATATATGACCAAACAATGGCAATATTTCTTTGACCATTGGTGCTTTATTATTTGAGATACTAGTGATATATGACCAAACAATGGCAATATTTCTTTGACCATTGGTCCTTTATTATTATTATTTTTTCTTCTCATGGACTTGGTCACTTATGTGGTTGTTGTCACATGAGAAATCTACACTTTAAGGGATGGATGAGCTAGTTTTGTTTGGGCTTATAAGTGTTCTCTTTTTTCTATGTTAGAAAGTGTCTTTTTACTACTTGATATGGCTAAATGAGCTATGTAGTCATTTTTTTAAAATTTGGTTCTTAAAGTATATGTCAAAATTGCAATAAAATAATATCATTTAATAGTAAAAAGCTTAATGATATTAATATCATAATTAAAAACGTTTTAATATACGTTTGAAAAAATAAAATAAATTATATGATTATTTCATTTTAGTTAAAAGAACCAAAACAATACAGATAAACAATATGTGATCAAAACAAGAGCTACAAGATGGTGATGTTTCCGACAAAAGATAAAGCTATTTGAAAAAATCTTAAAAGAAAACAAATAAGCTTAAGAACTAGTATACTTATTTTATTCCATTAATTTTGAAAGTGATTCATATTTCAAAACCTAAAATTGTAAAGAGGGATAAATTGAATGAAGAGTGAGTTAATTTTGCCAATGCACATACTATTAATAAAAATAGTATGATATTTGTTTGCCAACTTGGAAGAACCAGTCAATTCAAAGGTTAAGAAAATGATATTTATTTTGTTTCACAATATTACATGAGAAATTGGTTAAATATATTAGATGTAAATCTAAATTATTTAATAAAAAATGTTTTAAAATTTGTGAATAAAAAGTTTGAAAAAGAAAAATATTAATATTAAATAGAAAAATAAATATTGTTTACCTTTTTAATGAAAAATAAGGTGAATTTTTAAATATTGAAAATCTAAGTACTAGGGCATATAACATGCAAAACTTTTGTGGAGATTCTTTAATACAAAATAAATATATGAATATAAAATACATTTTAGTTTTTAACTTTGGTCATTAATAATTAATACTTGATAGAGATAAAACTTTGTCTACCAATTGGCTTATATAAAGGTTCTTTTTAGAAAGAAGAGGAATTAAAGACAAAATGTTTTTTAACTATATATATATATTATTAAATGTAGGAATTTTTTTTTAAAAAATTTAATAAAATTAAGTTTGATGTTATATTTTAATGGAAATGTAATTATATATATAATACAACATTAATAAATAAATAATAAAATTAAGTTTGATGTTAAATTTTAATAGAAATATAATTATATATATAATATAACATTAATAAATAAATAAGTATGGATCACTTTCAAGTTAAAATAATTTACATCCAAATACACCATTTGTAAATAGCTGTAGATATAAACATAGCTCATATATATATATGAGCTAGAAAATGTTTATGGAAATAAGTGTTGATGACTTTTTATGTTATCTTTCTCACATCGAATCGAATCAAATAAAGAAGAGATGAGATTGTTGCAGATGGAGTAAAGCTCTATTTAATTAATAAATGTCTTTTTTAAGAGTGACAAATGTGTTTACCGAAATGTTTGTAGGCGGTACAAAGGTTTAAAGATTTGGTAAGGCAAAATGAAAAAGCTTTGGAGAATCTTTTGTGGAATGTTTGTAAGCGGCTCGAAGGCAAGATGACTAACTATTGGGTAAAAAGTAATTTATATTTTACTTTACAAGGACTAACTATTGGGTAAAAAGTAATTTATTATTATATGTAAAAAGTAACACAAGTGTCCCAATTACGACAAAGCATTTTCTTTTATTTCTATGAATGATAACAGATTCCTTATTTAGATATGTATTTCGTGCCCCATGTCACGTCTCTATTTAGATATGTGTTTGCCATTGAGGCTCGACCAACTCGCTTAGGTGTGCTTTAATTTTTGCTCGTACAGAGTTGGTTACAAATATTCCAGGACACTGCAACAATTTTAGTCTTCTCATAAAACAACATTTTTTTTAATATAATTTCACTCAACCAAATGTAAACAAGTCTTCATAGTGGCATAACCTGTCGTAGTTACAAGACCGTGCTGTAAAGTTTTTCAATCTAAATTCCACTCTTTCCCTTTGTTTCTACATGGACCCTTTTTCCTAGACCGACATTAACATATATATATATATATATATATATCCATAGAGTTATATACACAATGTGTAGAAATTTGGGACTAACCTAGATTGTGAAAGAGTCTTAACATGAATTGAATAAAAGAATAAAGAAATATGTTCTATTGATCTCTTAACGATCGGATTAAATTATATGAGAAGTTCTTCCATTTATAACAATGGAAGAGACCCATCGGTAATTAAGAAGAGATGAGCAAATAAGAACGCTGATAACTCACACATGTTAGTTATGTTGGAAAACACCAACACTTCTACAACTGAAATACAAGGAGGAAACAAAAAAATAAAGATAGGTCCTGACAATAAATTCTACTGAGGTTGATCAAGATTTATATGAGAACAAAATGAAAGAGCGTATATATAATCACATACACAGATATATTACAAGGAACATGATGATACAATAAGCTCAAAATCTATTAAATGAATGAAACATAACAGACTGTAAAATAAAAGTAGCTAGAATGGAGGTAGCTATATCTTTGAGAAGATATGTAATGGCTATATTCATTCATCACAAGCTAATTATAAAAGGAGACCAAAGGGCCTTTTTACCATAAGCATGAGGCAGAAAACCCTAATATCCAAAAACCTAACCCTAGGAGATGATCCTTAAAAAGGTTTGTGGATCTTGAGGTGGCTATCTGAGGTGTCTACTTCATGGGATCATAACTTTTGCATATAATCTTCGTTTACGGTTCTCAATAAATTGTTGGAAAGGTCTAGCTGAGAAGTCCATTTTTTTCCTACCTAATTTTGCCTCTAGCCATGATTGCACTATGGTGTCACAAAACAACACCAAAAGTTTTGGACACAAAATTATGTAAAAACTACGTAAAAATTGCCAAACTGGAAAAACCGTCTTGAGCTCGTGGAATAGGTGGGTGGCCACCGAATATTCCATCTAGATCATTTTGCTAAGCTGAAAAACTGCCAAACTAGAAAGAATATTTTGAGCCAATGGAATAGTTGGGTGCCCACCAATATGCATCTGGATCAGTCCTTCCCCATTAAGAAGAAATGGTCTCCATTGTGTTAAGTACCTCATCATATGACGGACTCTGTGCTAAGTTCAGCTCCTGGTGAGGCAATTGTTGAGGTGAAAAAGTTGCCTTTCTTTGACAACCCGATAGGGATGTAATTGCTATTGATGGATGTGTTGGACCCTTTCAACAATTTTGGTTTCCTTGTTATCCTTGCTCTGAATTGATATGGATGCTTTCTTTCTAGAGGATCATCTTGATTGCATGGACTTGCAATGTAGAGGCCCACCCATGTAGGTGAGGCAACAATTCCTTTGAGTTCTTCTTGTTTATCCTTAGTAGAGAGAGACTTTACGTCGAGGTTGTGGAAGTCTCTATGATCTAATGTTCACCTTTAGAGGCAATTGTGAAGAGGGGAAACTTTATTGTGTGGGAAATTAATTTTTTGCACTACTTGGTTAAGGTCAAAGAGATAGCGGTAGATGCAACTCTCTGGTATCTAATAGAGATTTCCTCTCAACGTAATAATGGAATTACAAGGCCGTGACTCATACATAGCATGACACTTCCACATATATGGTTTCCCTAAAAGAACATCACATACTTCAAGTGGGGCCACATCACATAGTACCTCATCTTTAAAAGAATTGATGTCGTATGGTAGACAACATTGATGATTGACATAGATCCCTCGTCCTTAACTTAGCCAACCAATGGTGTCTAGTTGCAGGTGTGGTGTTGTCGATAACTCCAATATCTTAATGACTTCTACTTAGATAAGGCTATTTTGGTTTCCATTATCAACAAGAAAATGTAGGGGGATTCCCTTCACCCACATATGTGAGTGGAAGAGGCGGTCTTCTTCCTATGACACTTGAATTTGTGTAGTAGAAATAGTGACACTAGGTTCTACACCAATGATTTGCTTCCCCATGTCTATGATTGTAATGTTGGGGTTTAAATCAAGAACAAAATCAGGATGTGATTTTGAAGCTTTGATCTCGACCACCAATTATTATTTTGAGTGAAATTCATTAGTGTTGTTCCAGGGGATTTTGTGGAACTTGCACCACTTCTTGGTGTCCTTCTTTGTCTTTCGCTTACCCTTATTTTCTTGTGGTTGGGATTGGTTTTCCTTACCGTGTACTTTGTTCAGTTATCTAGGGTTTCCCTTTCCTTGCTTCTGCAACAAATTCATAGGTCCAAATTCTCGCTTGTTCTTTTGCTTGATTTTGACAACATATGGATAAGCGTATCCTAGTGAAGAGATGTCATGGAATTCCATCTTTGTTCGGATGTACCAATGCAGGCCACTGTGATATTTCAGAACTAGATGCCACTTAGAGTCTTTGATACATAATTTTGTGTGTTAGGTATGAAAGTTGGTGGTGTACTCCAGCTCTGTTTGGTCCCTCTCTTGACGCATTGTGGTCCATCTCGTGTACTTGTCGTCATAGTTTCCCACATGGTACTTTTGTTCTTTAACAACATTGATAAAAGAGTCCCAAGTGGGATTGAACTCAAACATTCTAAACTCCTTTGTTAAGTTTTTCTCTCAATATTTTTTCCACCAATTTTTGACATGTTGGAAAACCTTAAGGAATGCAAAGGTGATATTTTCAAAAAAAGTGTGGATAGAGAAATACCCTTCTAGTAGACTAAACCATTGATCTAGGGAATTGGCATCAAATTGGCCTTCAAATAAAGGGATATTAAATTTAACTTATACCTTAAAGGGTGTGGCTCCTTCAAAGTGACTCCACGATGATCCATCTGTTGTTGCTGTCCTTTGTTGAAGGATCTGGGCGAAAAATGTCTATGATATCATTCCTCTGTCACGCGAGGGATACTTCGAGCAATAACTTGATAGGATCTCCTATTCCATCATATATATTTTGCTTGGCCATGGGGGGTGATTTGGGTCAATGAGAGTGGGTTTCCCTAAGCTCGACTAGTTCAATACCCAACTATCAATATCCATATCTCATTGGGGACATGCACTGAGAGACAACATAGAGCAAATTTCTCTAATACCATTGATCCAAATTTAAGTGAGAATGAAATAAAAGAGCGTATATATAATCACATACACATGTATTGCAAGGAACAAAATGATACAATAAACTTAGATTATATTAAATGAATGAAACAAAATAAACTATAAAATAAAAGCATCTAGAATGATGGTAGCTATATCTTTGAGAAGGGATGTGGTAGCTATGCTCACTCGTCACAAGTTGATTACAAAAGGGGGTCAAAGGATATTTTTATCATAATCATGAGGTAGAAAACTATAGCATCCAAAAACCTAACCCTAGAAGATGATCCATAAAAAGGTTTGTTGGTCCCAAGGTGGTTAGTGAAGGTGTCAACTTCCCGACGGAATAACTTTTGCATAGCATCTTCATTTAGGGAATTCAGTATCTCGTTGGAAAGGTCTAGCCGAGAAGTACATATTTATTCTATCTAGTCCCGCCTTAGATAAGTATTGGACTATTTAATTGCCAAAAAACATCATTTAAGGCCTCAAAATGGCCCCAAAAGTTTTGGACACAAAAATATGTAAAAACTACCAAACTAGAAAAATTGTCTTGAGCTCGTGGAATAGGTGGGTGTCCATCGATTTCAATATGGAGAATTCCTCTGACCCAAAAAATACCAAAAATATAAAGACTATTTTGATCCAATGGAATAGGTGGGTGGCCATCAATAACCATCTGGATCATAGGTACCCATGTACAAACTCTCATAACCGAAGAAAAGAAGAAAAACCCATAGGATAAAAAATCCTCTCCAAAAGAGAGTCAATCACTAATGTAGGAAAAATGAACATTCAAACTGCTAAGGCTGTGAGCTAAGGCTGTGAGAATAGAATGAAAACCCTTAAAATAGATTGATACTCTGATCAGGAGGATATCCCAAATGACTAAAATTTAAACTCTTCAAAATATTAATTAAAGGTTACAATTGTATAGATCTTGCCGAAATATTTCTGGTGATACCCATTTTGTCAATTTTAGAATTTAGATGTGGAAGTTATCTCACTTTGAAGAATTGACATTTTGAGAGATTACCTCTTGACAAATGGCATGCAGAAGCATTGCTCATCTTTGACTTCCAAAGTCGGGATCAAAATTCAAGAGAGGAATAGAAAATTTTGTTGAGACCATGATGACTATTGAGTTTCGACATCGAAACAATTGGAAGGTCAAGAAGTAGGAGTTGGGAGGATTGTTGGGGAAGTTCTGATGCAAGCTATGACTTCTAAATTTCGACGTCGAGGTTAGAACTGGTTGGTTTCATAAAGTCAGCTTCAAGTCTTCATCAATAGTTACCTTTAGAAATTCGCATCAACATTAGGCTTTGGAAATTCGACACCAAGTCAACGTAAAAAATTGGCTTCGGAAAGTTGGAAATGATAGTTGGGGTCACAGTGATCAACAATTTAGCTTATTCTATGGAAATATAGATCGACGACCCTAGTTTAAACCAAAAGTTACGACTACAAGTTTGTTATTTTAGATCTGACAGGGATTTCACCATTTGGAATCGAGATTTTGATGCCTTCGATCATGGATATGATCGTAATGGTTCATTTAAACATTAAAATAAAAATTTTATGCCCATTTGAGCGCAACAATGGAGGATTGGATGATTGGTATCATTCGATGAATGAATCGTTGTATTGACGGTTATAAGTCTGTATGTTTGAATCTATGTGGAATTGACGGTGAGAATGTATAGATTAGTCATTAGATGGACTCAAAGAATTGTTGGATGAATCGATGTATACGAAGCATCGATGGTTGATGCATGACTTAGCATCTACGTTTGGATCAGAAAAAAGCTTTAGAACTGGAGCATTGGACTGTGTGTTTGTCAAGTTCTTAAAGATACTGCGTAGGTGACATAGTTCTCATTTTGTACGCTTGAGGTATCACATTGGGGTGTCTATCCTTTTTTTGTACACAGTTAGAAATGGTTAGAACTTTAGTCGTTGTCCAGGAATTGGTATAATCTTTTGTTGATAGAATCATAGAGTTGCAGATCCAAGGAAAGATTCCAAGTGAGCTTTGTGAAGGTTGTTTTAAAACCTAGAATTACACCTTCTCTTTTAATATGCAATTTGCATGTGATGCAATATTGGCATAAGTTTTGTTATATTGTACTTATGCATTACACAACTATAATTGAATACTTGTGAGCCATTGTTAAGAAGTTCTCAACAGTGAGAGGAGTCTAGCAGATATCTCTTAGTCTTCTAGGAAGCACTTAAAACTGTTCCATCCATCCATTTGCATGATGCATGTAACCAACATTGGAAGATTGAATAAAAACGATCCCATAGAAGAAAGGACCCAGAGACATAGGCCTTTAGAGTCGAACTACGTTATCAAGTTTCTTCAATTTTTTTTGTTTTCATTTATGTTTACTTGCAATCCATTTATTTCTACACTCTCATTAAAAGTTGTCATTTTAAATTTTTTCTCACAAAGTTAACTTACTGCTTTAAAATCCATGTTGAAGAAGTGAATAGTTTGAAAATTTCACACATACAATCCATGGTTACGAAGATCTTGGGAAGATTTAAGATAAGGTGGTGTCAGAGCTAGTTTAACCATATAATTAGGAGTGTGTGAATGTTAACTAGATCAAGGATTAAGAAAGGATCAGATCAGCTTGAAGCATTCAATCCAGATATCATATCGAAGCAGAAAAATACTTCACTACTAGGTGAAGGTGATCATAGAATTGGATCAAAGAGAACATTTTTACGAGTAGAGATGTCATCCCCAAAAGAAGTTATGAGAGATGGAAATCCTTTTAAATTTAATAAAGAATTCCTTGAAGCATTCATGAGTTTGAAATCAATGGTAGAAGAAATGTAAGATGAATGAAAGAAATCCAAAGGAGTAGGTGGTGGTGACCCTCCTAAACCTCTAGCTTCTTCATATTTTGCTTCTGCTACAAATCATGAATCATGTATGTCTAATGTGTCTTTTTTGAAAGGGGTAAACATAAAGGGAATTTCATAAGGACATCTACCATGAAGAAAGGGGATACAAATATTTCATGTTCGCATTGCCAAAGAGATGGGCATGATGCAGAGCATTGTTGGAAGCCATGTTCGAAATTGAAGCCAAGGTGCGATAAACATTAGAGAGGAAAGAAA
The DNA here is from genome assembly GCA_001517045.1 of Pseudotsuga menziesii. NCBI lineage: Eukaryota > Viridiplantae > Streptophyta > Pinopsida > Pinales > Pinaceae > Pseudotsuga > Pseudotsuga menziesii. Next base: position 2,789,135 of record LPNX010662518.1, read on the forward strand.
AATACCACAAACAAAGTACACAATCTCATATCTAAATGCAGAGATGAGGCAAAAGTTGTCGCCATGGGTCTTCAAGGCAAATTTTATTTTGATTGTGGTTTAAAAGATGAACTTGTTTTTGAAGAAAAGAAAAGGAGTGAGTTATTTCACATAAGAATGATTTCTAAACATACCAATATAGATACCTTATTTGAAAGTGGTTCCATTATAATTCTATGGTATTGTATTAGGAAGTACTTATCGTTTTGGAAGGAAAGCAATCTTTTACGAAGGAGAGAACATGCACCATCTTACCAAGGATGGTATTAGGTATCTTGTCAGATATTACCATATAAAAACTATCTTGTCCATGGATTCTACAACATACATGAATAAGTTTGTGAATGCAGGAAAACATTTGACTTTCATATATGTTAAATGCAATTATTTGCATGAAGAAAACATGCATAGTTTCCCATAAGAACATCCAAGATATATGTTTGTAGCCTATGAATGATCCTCTAGTTATTGAATCTCATGTAAAGAAAAGAAAGAATAATTTTGGTTCAAATTCCTTTCCATTAATATGTTCGATTATGTTTCTTATTTTGTTACTGATAAGTGTATTATGGTTGGAAAAAGAAAGAAGGGATGTAGATGCATGTTGCATTGAAGGGATTTTTACTTTTATCAACAATATTGATTTTGTATTTTCCTTTATGGTGATGGTACATATAGTCATATTTCAAGCAGGAATGATAATGGATACTAGACAAGAGGGACCATGGTGTCCTCATTCTGTTTCTAAGTGATATCAACTTTTGGAGGTCCAAAAGTTATTTAGTAAGGAGGTTTGATCCAAGACGACCTCCTAATTGTCTAAAATTAAAACTCTTTAAATGCTTAAGTAACGGTTAAAATTGTATAGAGATTTCCAAAAGCTTTTCTATGATACCCATTTTTTCAAATTTGGACTTCGTATGTGGAAGTTATCTCACTTTGAAGTTTTGACATTTGGATCGATTACCTCTTAACACGTGGTATGTAGAAGCAGGGTTTGTATCCGACTTTCGAAGTCAAGAGAAAAGAAGATAGTTTTTCTAAGCCCATGTCGGCTTCCAAGTTCTGACATCGGAACAACTGAAAGGTTGGGATTCGGGAGTCGGGAGGATTGTTTGGGAAGTTGTGATGCCAATTCTGATGTAGGGGTCAGAATTAGTTGGCTTCTGAAAGATGGTAGTGAAAAGTTGGCATCAATTCAACATCAATATATAGCTTCAGAAAGTCGACATTAGAAATACAACATCAAGTCAACATCAACAGTCATATTTGGAAAGTCAACAATTATGGTTGGGGTCATAGTGATCGAATGTTCATCTTGTTCGACAACAGAATTGATTGGCAACCCTGGTTTAAACCAAAAGTCATGACCGCAGGTTTTTTTATTTTCGATCTAATAGGGATTTTCACTGTTTGGAATCAAGTTTTTGATGCCTTTGATGATGCATATGATCGTGATAGTTAATTTAGGCATTAAAATTATATTTTATGCCCATTTGAGCACAACACATATGGATTTAAAAACCAGTTCGATTTGTTATTTAAACATACACATTGGACACGATCAAATAAATAGAGGATTGGATGATTGGTATCATTCAGTGAATAAATCACTATATTGATGGTTGTGTGTCTAAATCAATGTGGAATTGATGGTGAGAATGTACATATCAATCATTAGATGGACACAAAGAATCATTGGATGATTTGATTGATGAATCGATGGATGCATAGCATCAATGGTTGATGCATGATTAAGCATATATGTTTGAACCATAATAAGCTTTAGAATTGGATGATCGGTTTGTGTGTATGTTATTAACCAAAATGTCACTTCTCTGTTTGAGTACTGACATCCAATATGTCAGGACACAAAAGGACAAATAGGATTGAAGGAGCCAAAAACACTATAGATGTGCATGATTGTTGATACATAATATCTTGACCAGCTCAATATATTTTTATTTGGAGATTAGGGTTGCACATGCGAGTATTAGAATTGCAACCCGCGTGTCACACGTGAGTGTTTGCATTGTAACCCGCGTGTACATTGAACACACGAGTTTCCTTAAATCAAGGAGCATGTCACATGCGCCTTTCCTATATTAATACTCACGTGTACCTTAATTTAATGTTAAAAATATAAATAATGATTAGTCGAGATCAGTTGAGTCCCTAATCATAACCATCTCAACTATCTCAACCATCATAACCTTCAAAACCTCTATATTTCCCAATGAAAAAATAGAGGTCATGGGATGGGGTTAATCAATCATTCTTAGAAGAGAAAATTTATGCTGGTGGTATGCCTTTAGACATCTTGGAGCAGAAGAACTCAGTGTCCTCAGTTTGCAGAGCAGTCCTTATTTTAGAAGCTAGGTTGTAATCTCACCATTCTCTGTTTATTAATAAAGAAAGTTCTTCTTCCAATCTTTGTATTGTTGCATTCTTGGATATGATGGATTATGAATTGTTTTAATTATTTTATTATGAATATGCATCTCATTAAGCATTGATATATATACAAGATATTGCTGGAATAATTTGTTCTTTGCAGGTGAATTATAGAAGCCCTGGAAGCTTTGGAAGAGACTGAAAGAGGAGAAGATCAATCTTGGATCAACCGTCATAAACTAGGTATGCTAAGTTTCCTTCCTATTCCTATTTCAATTTCTACATAAGCTGATTGTATGCAAGTGTCTTAGTAAGTTGGTAACCCCAGAGTACCTAGGTTACAAGGGTGCACTGTCTTGAACAACAGAATGGGAGACTCCACTAGGGAGTTCAGCCTGCTGTGGGTCTGTTCTTTAGGTTCCCTTACCAGCCTTTGCTTCTTTTTTATTCTGGGTGTGATTTGTATGTTTTTTTTCCTTTGATTTATAGTTTGGCATGTTTAGGACCTTGTTGCTAGTCTTTTTTCTTTGAAATTTTTTTAGCAACACACGCGGGTTGTCTGCATAGACATTTGCGTGTTTCACTGTGTACATGCTGGTTTCCTTCTAGATAGTCGCGTGTTGTACGCAGGTTGTCTGGAAAGACAGTCACGTGTTTCCTGTAACTTTCTTTGGGTTCATTAGGGTTTTCTTGTCCCTATCCTTTGACCATTTGATTGCTTGTGAGGGTTTTGTTTATGACATGACTCTGTGAGTCTGAGGTCTATACGTCACATCATCCACTTGATTTATTCAAGTCCTTGAGATTTTGTGTTTTCTTTTCTTTCATTAGTGAGTGTAGGTGGTCCTCCTGCTTGGTTTGTAGGTTTGAGCGCTTGTGTCCTAGGTCAGTGATCAAGTATTTTAAATAATATATGCTTTGTACTGCTTCTTGTAGTATGATTCTGTCACTCTTCTTTTTGTGGATCTAGTGAGATTTTAAGTTTGATAGTTCTTCTAAGTCAGGGTTTGTTCCAATTTCTTCCTTTTGGTTGAAGTGGGCTACTTTGGGATCTTTTTTCCTCATTTCACTGTTGTATGCTTAGATTAGTCAAATTTGTTCAAGTTTGCATTCATTTGCATAGTAATTTTTGAAGTTGTTTGAAAAGAAAAGACAAAAACATTTTATACTTTTGCATTAGGTTGCATTCAATATTTCTTTTCGCTATTTTTCAAACAAAAATTCAAAAATTCTTAAAAAGAGTCTTGTAGTTTGTAATGCTTAGTTTTAAATTCATTATCTTTTACTTACAAGAAAAGAAAAGAAAAGTTGGCTTGGTAGTTGCATCTTTCTTTGAATTTCTAGCTATTACATCATTTTCCCTTTCTTTTATCTAGTCTATAACAACATACAAGCTTCACACCATTGCCTCTGACTAAAAACAACCTATTAAAAAGAATGACATAATTAAAAAATTACTAGTACGTTTCTCTTTTTTAGGTTCATACACCAACTAGATTAGGCTAGACTTGTGGACTAGGGAGTTTAATTGTCCACAAGTATTTGATTTCAGACGTAGTTGGGCAATCACTAGGTAAATCCTCCTCTATATTGAGTGTCTCTGGGAAGCTCCTCTCACACAAGAGTTAAGCACGAGGTGAAATGAGGGCCTGGATTGAGGAGATAACCCTCTAATTCCTTGTTCAAGTGTAGATCAGTATTTTTACGCATCTAGGTACTTCTATCACTACCATCTCTTGGTCCTCGTGCATTGCTAGTGTTGACAGGGTTTCGAGCTTTTCGACCTTGCCCATGTGTACAAATCAGGCTTTCAACTGTCCCCCCAGACTCTCAGTGTAGTTGCGATAGCCTTTAATCTCTTTGACATTAGGGATCATAGACAGGTATATCAGAAGGCTATTTCTGGTTTACCTTGGATGGGATTGGAAGGTAACCCCGGTAGAAGGTGTGGGAGGGCGGTTGGGTGATTGCTCTGCTTGTGCCTAAGAACAACTATAGGGTTTCCAAGTAACCATCTATTGAATTTCTTCTGGAAGGCATATCTTATACTCGTTTGTCTGTTTGGCTTTAGGAAATTTTTTAGTGAGTGCTGTGTGGTTTGTCTATATTTAGTTGACCTTTAGGTGTGTGAAGAGTCAATTTTTAGCTGTGGAGGACCAACCTCTTAGAAGGTCAAGAAGGTTGCAAAAACTTCCTCTAGCTATTATAGTGGAGCCTCCACCGCCCCCTCAAAGGCGGAGATTAGATACTGTCAGTTCCTTTGAACCGGTAGGAGTTAGCGAAGTTCTAGGTGAACCAAAACTTAGGACTAATCAGGTTGATACAACCGCAGTAGAGATTGAAGACTTGTAGGATAATGAGTTTGCAAGGAAATTTAACCCACATCTTAGTGACTTAAACGATCCTGTGATCGTCCAAGTTCTTCCTTTTACTTCACCTGTAATTGGTGTTCCTGTGAGCAGAGTTATGGCTAACTTTGGAGAGGGTATTTCTACCCCCACTTCAGTCATTTTTGCTGGTGGAGTGCCACCTCCCCCGGTTTGTACTCCTAGACCAAGTGCATCTACTGCACCTTTATCACCAAGTAGTCGAGTGGTCCAACCACTGGCTTCCTCCCATGTAGTAGATCCTTCTAGTGGGGTGGTCACTGGGATTCCCAGTGCACCTTTTGCTTCCCCTCTTTCATGCATACTACTTAGGGTGGTCCTAGTGGATCCCCCTCATTTGTCCAGGGATTCTCGTGGAATGGGGGGCACATTCCCCCATCTGCTCCTTATGTAGGTCCTACACCTGCATATGTGGGGATGCAGTTTGGAATCACGAACTCTTTTGGCCAAGGTTTCCAAACCCTAGTTTCAACCTCATTTATGAGCTCTCCCTTTTCGCTTTTCATCAGAGGGATACCCGTTCCTATCTTTCAGACTCTAGTTTCATATGGAGGGGCTCAAACCACTTATACTGCACTGCACACAAATAATCCACTAGATTACGGGTGGAATCCTTTTCAAAGTAGTCCAACTAATTCACAACTGGAGGTTGGGGGAAACCCCACATTTACGTTTGGGAACTAGGGGGTAGGTCATTTTACCTCCCAAACTCATGCTTTTCAGGCTTCGGTTAGGCCTAAACATCCATTCCTAGGAACGTTAAACTTTCTAGATTTGTCTAAGTTGATGAATGACCCAGTGAAGCATAGTGCCACATGGCCACATGTTCCAAGCAAGTTACCCTCGAACATTCCCAATTTTGAGGGAAAAAATGGTGAAGATCCAGGTTCCCATATCACCAGTTTTCACTTATGGTGCTCTTTCAACTCACTAAACGACGACACCGTTTGGTTGATGTTGTTCCAAAGAAATTTAAATGGTGTTGTAGAAAAGTGGTATATTGAATTTCCCTTTGCTGTGTTTGACAATTTTTGGGACCTAGAAAATGTGTTCCTTAATCACTTCCAGCTTCCTGTCTGGTATGATGCCAGCACATATCTCTTGTCTACCTTTTGGAAAAATAAATCCACACACATCTTGGATCATATCCAATAGTGGCAAAGACATAAGAGGCTTATTAAAGACACCATACCCCCTGAGTTCTTATTAGAGTGGTTCCTAAAATCTTTATTGCCTTATATATCCAAGGATGTATCCAATTCGGGGGTGACCACTGAAGAAGAGGCCATCCTCAGGGTCTAGTAGATGGATTTGATATATACTCAGTATGGGATATTATATGAAATCATACCTGAGGCACCACGATCTACCCATAGTGTCGAGAAATCCAAGCCTAGACCCCATGCCGATGGCGTGGTTGGTTCAATTAATTCTCCCACTGTAGAGTCACTAGCCAAGCAACTCCATGAGTTTTCAGTGAAAAATTCTACAGTGGAGGCAACAAAGGCTTCCCCCTCACCCCAAAATGAATTTTTTTTTGCACAATCCTCCCAAAAGGGCAATCAACAACCCAGTGGGAAAAAGAAGAAAGGAAAGAAAGGTGAGGGAAATCAAAACAAGCCTAAACCCACGAACAATGCTAATGGGGGAAAGAAGGATAAGAAGAAGGTGAAATTCCCCTGCAAGTTGTGCTAGGGAGATCACTTAACTCATCAATGCCCTCTCATTGATCAAGCTCAAAATTTGCTTAAAAACCAACAACTGGTTGTCCTAAAGGATCCATTTCCCAAAGGACATAATGCAACTTTTGTTCCTAATGTAGCTGGGGGCACTCCTGGTGCCCCTGCTAACCAAAAATTATATCAACATGGTACGACCTAGTACCTTACTCCAGATGAGAAACAAAAACTATGATACAGAGGCTCAGGAGAGAGGTAAGTCTATTGGTGAAACCTCTAACCCTCTCACCATCGAGAAACCTGCTGATCCAATGCCTAAAATACTGAAAGGTGTCTTTAAAAGGGCATTTCATAATCCAAACTCTAGGGCTAATTCTAACTACTATGTGGTGGAATATTTTGTTATATTTTTATCATTCAAGCTAGCATTATTATCTTAGGATCTTTAACTGAGAGAATAACATGCACAACAATAAACACAAGAGACAAGAGACATAAAGAATTTTCCTTAGGGAAACCATAAAGGAGAAAACCCCGCAACATCCTTAGAGATAGAATGAGCACCAATGGCAGCAGTAAAACCTGAAAGCATAAAGATGATCTCCACAGCTTGTTCTCTCTCTCACACTTGAGAGAGCTTCTCCTCTCTCACTCATGTGCCCCAATGAGTGAGTGTGTGTGTGATAAATAGAGAGGCTCACTCTCTATTTATATTCTTCCGTTCACTTAATGTCCACTTTAACATGTCAGCCTCACTTAACAATTACTTACTAGAGCCGACATCTCTAGGAGAGTCTAATAACCCTAGTGCCCCACAACTGTGGGGACTTTGCCCTCCGATCAATAAGGAGGGTTAACCTTGACACAACTGTGGGGACTATTGCCCCGACTTACAATGGAGGGTTAACCTCAATGACTTTACATGACTTGTTACATTATTGAATCTCTCGATCGGAACATTGGGGCATGACATGAATTAATTAGATTATAGATACTTCCAGGAATAGAAATCGGAGTAGAATACATAAGATATACAAGTGAATACATTCCGAAGTTACAAATACATCAACACTCCCTCTTAACTAGGAAGGTATTCTCTCGACACAATTTATCAACACAAGTCTTCTTCTTTATATCATCTAGATCATCATCAAGTCATCTTCGTCTTCAAGTCATCTTCATCTTCAAGTCATATTTATTGTCAAGTCATCTTCATCGACAAGTCATCTTCATTATCAAGTCATCTTCATGAAGTATGGATCATCACTGGATCATCATCGAGTCTGGATCATCACTTGATCTGGATCGTCACTGTTGGATCATCATCAAGTCTAGATCATCACTTGATCTAGATCGTCACTGCTGGATCATCATCAGGTCTGGATCATCACTGCTGGATCATCATCAAGTCTGGATCATCACTGCTGGATCATCACTTGATCTGGACCATCACTACTGGATCATCATCAAGTCTGGATCATCACTTGATCTAGATCATCATCAAAGCTGGATCATCACTTGATCTAGATCATCATCAAAGCTGGATCATAATTGAATCATCATCATCATTACTGCTTCTACTATCTCAATCAAATGGTGCTATCTCTTCATTCTTCTCGTCACAGGAAGTTCTACAGAGCCAACCCTTTTTCATGTTGGTTGTAGGCCTAGCCTTCATGTAGGTCTTCAGCTCTTATATCTGACCCTAAGTTAGAATGGTCCGCCCAACTCTTACATCTGACCTCATCTTGTTAGAAAGGCACGTCCAACACTCACATCTGACCTCATCTTGTCAGAAAGGCCCACCACTCACATCTAACCATGTGTAAACACATCACGCCAGAATGGCTCAACACTTACATCCGACCTCATCTTTTCAGAAAGGCTGTACACTTACATCCAACCTCATCTTGTCATAAAGGCTCTGCACTCACATCTGACCTCATCTTGTCAGAAAGGCTCTGCACTTACATTCGACCATGTTCAAAAACATCGCATCGAAAGGGCTCTCAGTCCTAGACTAAGGATTCCTGGTAACCGAACAGGTGCCTCCATTCTCCTAGAGAATGGCATCACCCCTTATATTTGATCAAGTGGGAACACATCCCTCAATCAAATCAGAATGGCCATGCACTCAATTTCTGATCATGTAATACTACATCCCATAGTCATATCAGAGTGGCCCTCAGTCCCAGACTGAGTATTCTTGGTAACTGACCAGGTGCCTCCATTCCAAGAATGGCATTCAACACTTATATCTGATCATGTACGAACCAATCCTAGAATCACATTAGAATGGCTCAGCACTCACATCTGACATGGAAGGAACCAAATCATCTCACCATGACAGAATGGCCCAGCCCTTACATCTGACCATGGAAGGAACCTAATCCTCTCACCATGTCAAAATGGCTCTAGGTCTCATCATTTCCCCTTGGAGGGAACCTCGATCTGGAGAACACCAAGCTTCTCCCTGAAGTACTCAAAATTCACTTTGGCCTTTTCTAGCATAGAATCACATCAGGGCTGATTACGTCCAAGGATAACCCGCAAGCTTCGCCAGGACCGATTACATCCAAGGGAAACCTACATGACTATTTATGTCTAAGCAACCTATGAGCTTCACCAGGATTTATGCTCAGACAACCTGTCTCATTAGCTATGCTAGAAATACCTCTTTTGAGAGATCTTGATCTGGATCACTACTCCTCTATGCATCATACAAAAAATGCAAGTAAGACCAACCAAATCAAATAGTAGTTTTCAAAAGAAACATACTACCTCCCAAATAGAAAGTGGCAATATTTTTTTCCTCAGCTGTACTCAGCGCCATGTAGGACTCCATCCTTCTAAACCAAGAGATCACTCTTGATCCCATACTGAAGTAGCACCTCGAAGTGCTATTCCTATCAATGGCACTGCCTTCCCAATACGAATTCTCATAGCCCTCGAGGTTAATCTTCTAATTCCCCTCATACTTGAGCCCATAATCAACTATACCCTTCAAGTGCCTCACTGCATGCTTTGCAACCATTAGGTGAACATGTCTCAATGTGTTCACAGCAAAGAAAATATCCGATCTCGTATTTGTCAGGTAAATCATCTGACAATACATCGTGGTGTCAACCGTCTCTGATGAGGCATTACTCAATAGCTTTAGGTTCGATGCCATAGGTGTGGTCATGGCTTTGCAGTCCATCATCCTGAACCTCTTTATGATCTCTACTGCATACTTCCCTTGTCTGAGGAAGATTCCATTCGCATTCTGCCACACCTCCATGCCCAGAAAATAGTTCATTGACACATAACAGGAGCATCATTGGTCTTCCGCCTTCAACCTTGAAGCAAAGGTTGGAATCCGCTTTACTCTCAGTAAAGCCTAGAGTCATCAGTAATCTGTCCGTCCTGTCGTAACATGTTGAACCTCAGGATCTTCTGCAGTCACTCCCTCTGAAATGGAGCATCATTCTCCCTCTATCTTTCGTACTCTATGCATTGAAACATTATGTATTGGAGTGACAAGTAGCTTCCTCTGCTACTAATATTCTATGTATCCATCTAGGATCATTGGATACCAAGATCCTCTATCTTGAAATTTTTCAAAAGTTCTTCTTGCACCCATCTTTGAGCTTGTCATCCTCTATAGACTTTCATCTTCAACCTTGTAGAAAAGGTTCAAATATTCATCAAGCTCCTCATGTATGTGTTATCCCATGGGTGTCTTCTGAGCTCGTACAAGGCCTTCTTTCATTTTCACACATGATTCTTCATGTCATGTGTATTTCTATTGGCTGCAAATGTCTCTTCGTAGTCTATGCCTCGTACTATGAATCTTGCCTTGTATCCCATGATGTTTCCATCTACTGCATGATGGAACCACAAACTTCTCTTCAGTATCGATACTACATCCTTCTTCTTGAACTGATCTTCCCTTTCTTCTTGGTTACTTCTTCATAGTTGGAAGGTTCTGCATCAACGATGTCACTGCATTCATCATATTATTCTTCATCTTGAATTGTCATGACTTGTTCTTCGGAACAAGTATCATCCTTCTTTTCTTGTAGGTGATTGTACGCGATCTTTCCTACAAGTCAAATGCACTTATATGGTTAGAAACATTTCATAAGGCATATCATAATGGAAAATTCTTATGCATAAATATGTGATCATGCAACTATTTTAGCCAATATAACATTCATCCATATCTCATGAAAACTTTCTAGATGCCTTCCATCTCTACCAGGACAACATTGAGATTGTGAACTAATCCAATATGTCAGCAAATAAGTTTCATTCTAGATAAGTAGCAATGGAGAGTTGTATAGAACCATGAGATACTTACCCATCACATGCATATTAGTAGTATATTGTCATTAATGCAGACATTCTATCATGCATAATACATCAACTGAATATAAACAAATGCATAACAAAAACAATATCATGAAATGACAATTGAATACTTATATTTATTTGTTTCGTGGGTAGACTCCTTCTTGATCCTTCCGCTTCATCATCTTCTTCATTCATGACTTCATCATTTCTTATCCAAATGCTCAAGATGGATAAGAGGTTCTTCAAGAATTGAGTCCTTCATATTCCTCATCACTTGAGGGATCTTCTTTTGATAGTGAGAGCTTGATCTTCAGTTGCTCCCATCTTCTCTTCTCTTATTATGAGTCGAGCTTCTTATTCTTCCCAGAGTCTGTTGAAAGTAATCACTTCCTTTTGGCACACATTCCTTGAATGAATGAATCCCATGATCCTGGGAGGCCATTCAAGGTGGTTATCACAACTTCTACATTCTCCACTTCTTCTTCTACCACTTCAAGTTGTTCTTTGATTTGAGAGACCCTTGTAAAGTATGACTGTATGGTCTTTGCATTCTGGATCTTCACATTCTTCAACTAGTTTCTTGAGGTCATCTTTCGATTTATGTTCTTCCCTTCAAATAGCTTGGTCAAGGAATCAAACATCTCTTTCGGTGTCTTTAGGGAAGACACTTATGGTACAAGTTGATCTGTGACTGAATCAGCAATGATCTTCTTGGCCTTGACCAAGTTCTTCTTGTGTAAGGATTTTAGCCTCATCTCCCTCTGGAATTGGAACCTCTCTACTTATGTAGGTATCCAATTCATTTTCTTCAGAGAGATCATATCCTTCCATGCTTGGAAGTTGTCAACTTCACCAAGATTATCATCAAGCTAATGTGATATATCCCTTTGAAATGAGAACCTCAAATGACAATAGCAAAAGATTAGATCTTATCGATTTGAGGTGTCCGTCTTGGTACTGAAGCTAGCTGATCTAGGGTTTGTCAAAGAAACCCTAATTTTCAAAATTTGGAATCTTTCAAATATGTTTGGATAGAAATATAGATCTATTCAAGGTGATCTGTCCAATGTACTCCTTTTCTGAAAACAGTGGAGGGAAGCTCCCGGAACAGGAAGCCCTAGTTTACCTCTTTCTTTTGCAGAAATGCCTGATACTGTTTCTACTGTATCTCCAAAATTACTACTCCTCTGTGTTTTAAATGTCGCACTAAGGTAGCCTCACTTGTCCCTATTCCAACACCATAGGTTTCATCAGAATTGGATTCACTAATTGGGACTTATGAGCATTTTCCCAAGGTGACTTGTTTCAAGACCGTTCAACATAGCAAAGTTGTACGGACTTCCACGTGTCACTGTTTCATCTTCTAGGTCTGAAACTTGGACCATAGAAATTTCAGTCCGTGACCTTTCTAGAACATATTTAGAAATTTCATTTGGAAATTTGTATCCTAAGATATAGCAATTCCCCCCAGGTGTCTTGTTCAGGGATGAATTCTGGAAGAGGATGGAACCCTAAATTGGAGGGATCGTTTCTCCTAGAATGTAGCAAACATGAGGCTTAATTTTGGACATAGTGTAAATAAGGATTTTATATTTGGCTTGTGAAAGTTTCAGCTCTTGAGCCTTCTCCAATCCCGAGATATAATGAATGTACAAAACTTATCAGTTTTAGTATTTAGGGGTTTTTCTAGCTCGGGGTTTGTTAGTGCCAGAAATTGTTCCCAGACTACAAGAGAACAAGCCAACACAATCTCAATAATTGCAATAAAATAAAATAGGGTTTTCAAGGTCTTTTGGTTGAGAAGTTTGAAGACAAGAGGGAAAACATTCATAAAATCAAAGTAAACACTAAATCATGAGCATTTGAAGGACTGAGATGCATAACATATAAACCATAATCCAACAGAAAACACAATACTGAGTTTCACCCATAGTTAGCAAGCATTTCAAGCATAAAAACATTAAACAGGAAATGAATATACCAACTGAGTAATTAACACAAATTAGAAATAAGGCCAGTCAATAATCTGAAGGGCATATAGTGCATATATTTCATAGTTCAGTCCTCAAAAACACATCAGAGTCTTTAATTAGCTCATAAACAAAGCCTGATAGCCTCCCCTTGCCAGCAAAAAATCGAACCATTTGTCTTCTTTTAGACTTACATTTATCCTATTCTTCAAAATCAGTTGAATAATTGAACCCTAACTATTTTAAGACTACCTATCGAATAGTTCAATCTAAATCATCCTTATACAAAAATAAAATAACTTTCCAAACATAACTAATAACTGACTTTCTTGACTAACTTTACAAATCTTTAGCTGCTTCAGCAAGTAAAGCAATTCCTTCCAAGGCTTGAGCTTTCCTTCTCGCCTTCAATTGCTCTATCTCCCTGTCTGCAATCCTCTTTGTTAGCTTTTCATTATGTTGTTGCAGGTCCTGGATGGTTTGCTTTAACTCTGTGAACTGACTTTCTGTTTGCCTTGTCCTTTTAAGTGCTTCTCTTGAAACTATAATCAACTCCTGGTAATCACTGTTAACTTCCTCCAAATATTCTTTAAGTATCCTGTTTGCAGTAACTAGCCCATCATTAGCTTCATGCATATATTCAATCTGATACTTATATTGCTTAATGCTTCTTTGTAGGTTTTCTTTTTCAGAATCAAT
>LPNX010662518.1:2802667-2855436 GCA_001517045.1 Pseudotsuga menziesii
ATCCCTTCTGGTGTCCATGGGATTTTCAGTCTTTTATAGATTTCTTCCTCTTCAGTCATAAGTTCTGTGGAGATTACAGGAAACTTTGGATGTTTTTCATTTTCAGCATTGCAGGGAACTTCTTCTTCAACTATTTCCTTCTTCTCTAAACAAGAACTCTTTACCTCATTTTGTTGTTGTTCTTGAAAAATTTAATTTCGAATTTCCAGAAATATATTAGAGATGTTAGTATCAGTCATGACAGATTTTCCTTTTGATTCTATTGGATTTTACCTTTATTTCGATCTTCACTATCATCCAATTTGTCTTCAGATGATGAATCCTCTATCACTGTAACCTTTTCTTTAGCCAATTTGGGATTCAGTAGCTTTTTCATGTTTAACCTAAGTTTGTTTTTAAGTCTTGTTTTAGGTCTCCAGATTGCTGCAATCTCTCCCAACATATTCAGAGTCTTCCATTGATGAGTGATTGAGGCAAACTCAACAACCTTCATTTTTTTCATTTTTGACATTGTTTCCTCATCACAATGAGTGTGAATCTCTTGCTTAGCACAAACCCTAGCTTCATTAGTAACAGGAATTCTAGCCTCATCAAATAGGTATTTTTCATCCTCCTCTGATAGTACTGTAATAGGGATTTGCTTTTGCTCCTCAATATCTACTTTCACATTTTGAATTGATTCTATAGGTAAAACATCTACAACAGGCTCAACTTCTTTAATTTCTGACTGTAAAATCTTGCTATCCTAATCATTAAATCGCTGCTCAAGTTCAAAGTTTTATTTTCCTGTTTTGAAGCTTCTTCTGGTTTATCATTTTCTTCACCCTTGACTGTTACCTTTTTTCTAAGCTTTTAATCAGAGTTTGACCTTTATCTACTTATCTTCTTTGAGATTGTTCCTCCTGATCAGTCTTGAAACCTGACCAAAAAATGAAATGCTCCCAAGTCTTCTCTCTTTTTTGCAATACAGTACTTATGATGAGCTTAATGAGTCCATGGTGAAAAACATATTGCTTTGTATGATCTTGGTGCTCTCTCACGCTACATGACATCTTTTGTAAGATTTTTAGAAAGAATAAAGGTAAATTCATTTTAGACTCAATACTGAGATGCTGGAGAAACCTAAAGTGATATTTGAAAACAAAGGCAAATCTACCCTCACAGGTGACATAGCTCTGCAAGACTTTAATAGGCTCAATCCACTTAGGTTTAAAATTTTGAATTGGAACACCTTTTCCCCAGTTTGCAACTACACCAGGAAGCAAGTATCTTTGAGCATTAAAGGTGAAAGGAACCTTTTTGAACCAAAACTCTCTTTCATCCAAAATCCCTGTTGCTTCAGCTATTAACTCTCTAGTTGATTTGAAATTCAAGGTGTCAAAAGACACTGTATCTTTGTCTAAACATTGAGCAAATTTGTATGACACCTTTGAATGATGACCTTCAATCCTTTTGAAGAACATTAACCATCCTGCGTTTGCAAACAACTGTGGACAATCTAGAAAATTCTTTACCCAGCTTAAGTCTAAGGGTTCCGCCCTATAGGTTTTTCCACTCTTTTTCATATTTACTATGGTTAAACAACTTCTGTCAATACACCACAGTATGACTGTCTTCCAGTCTTAACAAACTGACCTAGAATACAGTATAGGGATCTCCAAAAGGCTCTACTCTGAATTCCTCTCTTTAAATGATGAATACTTTAAATGTATTGGTTAATAATTCATCATTTAACATGGATTAGGTTAAAACTAGTATTCTATCTTTGAATCTGTCATTAGTCATTTCTTTAGAAAAAGCCCCAAATTAAAGACCCTGGTAATGGCACGCGGAATACCTGTTAAGATGACAAATTCGAATGCTGGGAAATTTTTATTTCAATTGTCAAGTGTTGAATTGCATGCTTCCACCTTTCTCTGTCCGCTTAGATAACTCCAGCTAATCGCTCTTGCAAGCCCTAATTCTCGCTCAGTTTCAAAATCTTGATTATCAAGCACTGATTTCTCACCACGATCTTTAATTACTCTTTGTGCAATTCAAATAAAAACATCATTCCATCCATCCTTGTTCCATTATACTCTGCATATCATTAATATATCAACTTCTGCAAGCGATTGCCACAACTTCGCCCCTATGATAATATTCCACCTGCCTTAGTGAGCTATAGAAGACACGTATCAAAACAATCATACAATGTGATTGAAACCTCAAATGTGAGAATCCCGAAGAAATAGGACCAAAAAAATGATGATTTTGACTCGCGTGATTTTCTTGTAGCACTCTTGTGCATCTGTTTTCGTCTTGCGCTACAAGAAAGTCCAAATTAATGATTTCACAATATTAAGCTAATGATAAGAGTTTGAACTTGGTTTAGGAGTCTTAATTTAACTTTTATGCTATGTTTAGACTTTCTAAATCCATATATGCCTTATATAAGCCCCTCAATTATAAAATTAAAGCAAAACTTGTAAAAATAAGCTAAGAAATCAAACATTATAAGAGTTAAAGGTTAAAATTAACATTATCCCTATCAACAAAATTTTCTAGAAACAAAAAGTAAAGGCAAGATTCAAAATATGAATAAAAGTATAAAAAACAATGGAAGACAAAAACATGACCTAACAGGGTCAAACTAGGGTTTGACTTTCCTGGAGTTATACCCAACCAAAAATCTCGACCCAGGTCTCTAAAATTTGATTTTGATGACGAGAGAAATCCTATGCTGGGCTCACTCAAAAATTCTTCTTCTGTAAGAAGCCCTAATTTCCCACACCAAAAAATGGAAGATGCTTGGAATCAATTTCCACTTCGACAGAAAGATGCGCCCTTCAATGGAGATTCAGCCTAGCATACCTTTGCTAATGGATTGTGGAGAGAGACCCAAAAAGTAAGAAGCCATAGCTTCTGCAGCTGCACAATGTCTTATTCTTAGGTTAGGTCTGATACCATGTTAGATTTTTATCATTCAAGCTAGCATTATGATCTTAGGATCTTTAACTAAGAGAATAACATGCACAGCAATAAACACAAGAGACAAGAGACACAAATACTTTTCCTCGGGGAAACCATAAAGGAGAAAACCCCATAACTTCCTCAGAGATAGAATGAGCACCAATGGCAGCAGTGAAACCCAAAAACATAAAGATGATCTCCATAGCTTGTTCTCTCTCTCACACTTGAGAGAGCTTCTCCTCTCTCACTCGTGCGCCCTAATGAGTGAGTGTGTGTGTGATAAATAGAGATGCTCACTCTCTATTTATATTCTTCCATTCACTTAATGTCCACTTTAACATGTCAGCCTCACTTAACAATTACTTACTAGAGCTGACATCTCTAGGAGAGTCTAATAACCCTAGTGACCCACAACTGTGGGGACTTTGCCCTCCAATCAACAAGGTGGCTTAACCTTGACACAACTGTGGGGACTATTGCCCCGACTTACAATGGAGGGTTAACCTCAATGACTTTACATGACTTGTTACATTATTGAATCTCCCAATATGAACATCGGGGAATGACATTACTCAATTACATTATAGATACTTCTCGGAATAAACATTGGGGTACAATACATAAGATATACAAGTGAATACATTCTGAAGTTACAAATACATCAACAGATTTGGCCCAAAATCCTTATACGATGTCTGCATTGGAAGTGCTTCAAAGTTGTCCTGCTCAATGGGATGCCCTTTTAGCAGCTTTAGGAAGTATGGATTCCTCAGGTTTGATGGAAAAGTTCAATCTATCATATGTTAATATGCGCCTTCCATATCATGTGTCCTTGTCAGTAGATGTCGTTCATGGTGGTAAGACCATTGGAAGTATAGTTGTTAAGGAGAGTTCTTCCACATGTTTCATGTATTTTTCTTTATGGAAATATTTAGGTTCCCCAGAACTAGTTTCATCAAACACCTTGCTTACTGATTTTGACGGGAGGTCTTTCCGCTCGCATGGTATCTTATCAGCTTTTGATATTAAGTTGGTAGGGAAAGTAGTGTCTGTTGAAGTTGAGGTGATTGATGCTCCTTTGTACTGTAACTTACTTTTGGGGTGGAGCTGGACTTACGCCATGTGTGCAATTTCCTTGGCTGTTCTTTAGGTGGTTGTGTTTTCGCACAACGGAAAGTTGGTTATTGTTGACCGACTCAGTTTCACTCGGAAGGTTTGCTTAGAAACTAATGAGTCCACTGTACCTTTGGTTGATAATATTAGGCCATATAATTAGAGCTTGGGGTTTGGAATGTATTCATCGTTAATGGGCACATTTGATATCCCAACCCCTATAAACTATCTAGGTTCTACCAATGTTGGGAAGTCCATCGCGACGGTTGTCAATAGAACAAATATTTGGGTCTTTCCTTCCTGTTATGAACCTGAGGTGCCCTTATCAGCAGTGGAAGTGGCTTCTCAAGCTGTTGTTAACACCACTACTGATCCTATCCTGAATCCTTCTATAGTCTTAGAGGAGTTGGAAGAAACTTATCTTCCTGCTTGGGCATAGAACTCTTTATGTTCTGATGTCTGCTTAGACACGGTTTTACCTTCAGATGAAGCCATTTTGGAATCCATGAGTGGGAGAGATAAGATTTGTGAAGGTCTTCACCATAGGTCCTACTTTATTCTAGAGCTCAGTAGAATTGAAAACCAAGAGTTCAACATGAGACTGGCAGCAGATGTTGGTCCTATCAATGTCTCCACAAACCCTGAAGTCGTAAAAAATGTGCATATTAATGCAAACTTATCCTCAGAAGAGGTTTCCATATATACTGCCCCGTTAAAGGAATTTCGTGACGCATGTTACTGGTCATCTATACTAGGCATATATCCATATATCGTTGAACATGGAATCCGAACCTATCTCGATTCTAAACCTATTTGACAAAGACTGAAGAAGTACTACGCCTAGGCTTGGTGTTTTTTCTTGTATTTTTCTTGTATGTATTTTTATGTACTATAGCTAGCTGGTTAGTGTTTCTTATACCATATGGTGATCGTTATGGATGTCAACTGAGTGGTTCGTAGGTTTTGCGGATGGCGCTATTCATCATACTTGTAACCTGGCTTCATCCGCATGGGTCATCTATTCACCCTTAGGACAACTAATTGCCTCTGGAGGTGCTTGCCTAGGTCCTGCTACCGATATTGTGGCCGAGTACAAGGATGCTATTGAGTTGTTATTGGATTCCTTGTCACGTGGCATCACCTAGTTGGAATTCATAATTGACTCTCACAGTGGTGGTTTCCTAGCTCAATGGAGCTTATCAGGTGCGAAACCCTACCTTTTTACGTCAGTTTTTGCACGTTAGATTACTTGAAAGAAATTTTGATAGTATTTCATTTAATCACATTCCATGAAATGAAAATACATTATTGATGCATATGCGAACTACATTCTAGATTGGCATTTAACACACCTTTTGTAAAAAATACATAGCAGATACATTTGGAACACATGCAAATAACCAAGAAATATATATATATATATATATGTAAAAATATTTCCATAGATAGGTCAAGTTTTGATCCTAAGATCTAGTCACAACTGTATAAATATACAAAAAATTTGGATCACAATCCATAAAATTCCCATAAGTATAGGCCCGATCATCAGCATCATCTGCTATATCAACCTCTTTGGCCTCCTTGTAAAATAAAACAGCCCTGGCTACCCTCCTTAAGAGGTGTATCCAGGTGGGAAGAATCCCTACTACAAATTCCTGCATGACAGCAGGAATCTGCTCAATCCATATAGTGGGAATTCCTTGGGTCATCCTATACATATTTCCCTTGAGAAATCTAAGTATCCCTTGGTCCCCACCCTGTACGGGCCGCACAAAGATCCTAGGGTGCCCATCAGGGCGTACGAGTCTAGCATCTGCATTTCAAAAACATAAAAAATGGATTAAAACTCTTATACATATGTATATAATTTTATGATAAAAATTCATAAAAAGCAAAATACCTATCTCTCCCAATCCTCCCCCTGGAGGGAGGACCAGATCATTGTCTCCTTGGAAATCTAATCTGGAGTAAGGAAACTGCTCGAGTACTGGCAACTGCCGCTCCCACCACAGGTAAAAGTCATCATCGTATACACCCTGGACCGATCCTCAACCACCTTGACAGAGGAAAACCTCTCCCCACCTGGTTAGTCTAGGCTGGCAAGGAGAAAATGTTGGAAGTGGCACATCAGGGCTCATGGCAAGCACTCTATCAAAGAAGAATGCTACTAATATGCTAGAATACCCAAAGTTCTTGCAACATCCTCTCTTGCAGTCAGAGAGCTACTTCCTCATGATCGAGATCATACCTGAGCACCAATCAAACATAGTACCCTATACTACACACTCCACTGTAACTCTCATTTGTGTCTGAGTGGCGAGATGTAATGAAGAATATCCTGCAACCTACACTATTGTACTTACCACTTCTTGTAGTGGGAAGCTGGTAATATGAACAATTGGGATGCATGATCCCTTTTTATGACTGCCTGGGGTGCAGTAAGTGTCAACATAGTATTGGACACTCATAGGGTCACCACCCCTACCAGTACCCTTGAGGTTCACAGGAATACCTCTATGAGACAACCTCGTAGTGAAGTACATGTCTTCTACAGTTATCTCCAAGATCTCACCTTGAAGATCAAAAGCACCGAGGTCATGATCCCAATAGCCGATCAAATGCTCAAGCAAGTAGACATTGGCCCTCATTGGAGAAGTGTAGAAGAAATTTAGTAAACCACTTTTCCGTAATGCATGCAAAGTTGGGGCATCGCGGAGAGCATCTCGGTCGATGTCTTCATGATACCATTCCTCCACTCTAAAACCATGTTGAAACTGCCCAATTGACCACTATTGATCATTAGAATCCATCCAATTCTTTTAATTTTTCCCATACTATAAAATTTTCTATGCCATGTAGTACACGCGAGTGTCCTTTAGACAGGTCGTGTGTCACATGTGAGTTTCCCTCAAGCAGGTCATGTGTAGAACGCATGTACACGTTCGTCTTAGTTGCCTACCCACGTGTATTGTGCAACCTTCCTAGGGAAGACCCAAAACATCAAGAATTTTCATAAAAATGAAATTTAGAACGGTTGGAATGAAGGAGAGGGGAAAGATAACCAACCTGACACTTGTGGAATTTGAAATCATCCACTGGTTTGTCCTCGTTGAGCAATCCAAGTCAGAGGTGAAATATTTCCAAAATGGGTAAACATGTTAAATGGTATGTTTTAATTCTATTTTTGAACTATATATAGGAAAAATTTCAAATTTTTGGGTTTCTAGTCTATAGTTTGAAAATCATTTTTATAATTGAACTAATACCATGTCTTTTTCTCCAATGCAACAGGTTCAAAGTCTTTAAAAATTCGTTATCCGCTCATATAGGGTAGGATTTGGGTCTTTCATATGTCTTTATGCATCTATACCTTATCTATTTTTAACCCTAGTATTACCTCTTTGACCATGAACTATGGTGTTTAACCATTTTTACCTCATCTACATCATTGTTCTTCCGTGGATAGGGCCTCCTTTCCATGAGTACCCTAGTTTAGAACACTTTGTTGTCTTTTGGTACTCATGCCGCATTTGACATAGGTTTGCGGGAGCCTTCTTAGCTATTTTTTCATGACAAATTGATCCTCATTATTGGTCTCCTTTTACAAGATATCCATTTTTATAAGGCTCCCTTCCCTTATGGAGTTTCTTTAGGCCCAGGTATGGCTCCTCAAAATAGACTTGAATGCCGAGTAAACTTGTCCGTTCAGGATCGTTAATAATATGTGAATGGGAATCCACATTGGTGGCAGTTTTTCGGACCATGTGGAATAATACAAAAAAGGAGCACTCTCTTTTCTTTGGAATTGAGAAGAGTATTCTCAAGTATAGGTTTATCACTTTTCCAGACCTGAGGGACTAAACTTACGGAAAAGGAATCCTCGGTATGAGCATAGTTTTCTCTTTTTCGTGCTCTGGACCCAAACATGAAAAACATTCCGAGCATAATTTAATTATTTGTCATGATCGTTAAACCATAAAGAACAAAGCATCGAGTTTACTGTTGCAAGCCCCATTTCTCCTAATCAAATGGATCTTTCTGAGTGATCTTTCCTTCCTTCACACTCATAAAAATCAGGCTGTATGATGCTTAAAGATATTGCATAGGAGACATATTTCTCATTTTGTATGCTTGAGGTATCGTATTGGTGTGTATGCACTTTTTTTATATACACAATTAGAATTGGTTAGAACTTCAGTCATTATTCGGTAATTGGTGTATTCTTTTGTTGACAGAATTGTATAGTTTCAGAGTCGAGGACCGATTCCAAGTGAGATTTATGAAGGTTGTTTTAAAACCTAGAGTTACACCTTCTCTTTTAATCTGAAATTGCATGTGCTACAATATTGGTATAAGTTTTGTTGTATTGTCTTTCTACATTAAAAAAAATATAATTGAAGACTTGAGCCATTGTTCAAGAAGTTCTCAACAGTGAGATAATTCTAGCAGAGATCTCTTAGTCTTCTTGGAATCACTTAAAACTATTACGTACATGCATTTGCATGATTCCTATAACCAAGATTTCAAGGTTGAATTAAAATGATCCCACTAGAATAAAGGATCTGAAGACATAGGCCTTTAGAGCAAAACACCATTATCAAGTTTCTCTCTTCATTTTTTTGGTTTGCATTTATGTTTACTTGCAATCCTTTTATTTTTGTGTTCTCATTAAAAGTTTCCATTTTAAATCTTTTCTCACAGAGTTGACTTACTGCTTTAAAATCCTCGTTGAAGAAGTTAACACATTGATAATTTCACACACACAATCCACGATTACATAGATCATGGTAATATTTCATACCAGGTGGTATCAAAGTAGGAATGATAGAGGATACTAGACAAGGGGGACCTTGTGTCCTCATTTTGTTTCTAAGTGGTCTTAGATTTTGAAGGTCCAAAATTTCTCTAGTGGGGAGGTTGAATCCAAGAGGATCTCCCAAATGACTAAAATTCAAACTCTTCAAATTCTTAAGTGAAGTTGATGGTTTTATAGATCTTGCTGAAATATTTTTGGTGAAAACGATTTGATCAAATTTGGACCTCATATGTGGAAGTTATCTCAATTTAAATTTTTGACATTTAGATCGATTACCTCTTGACACATGGCATGTAGAAGGAGGGTCCATATCCGACTTTGGAAGTTGGGATAAGAAGTCAGGAGATGAAAATATAGTTTTGTTGAGCCCATGCCGACTGACGAATTCTGATATTGGAACAACCAGAAGGTCAGGATTATGGAGTCGAGAGGATATTTGGGGATGTTGTGATACAAGCTCTGAATTTTGACTTCTGATGTCAGGGTCAAAACCGGTTGGATTCACAAAGTCGGCAGTGGAAATTCGACATCAAGTTGTAATTGATAACCAGATTCAGAAAGTCGACATTGGAAAGTCAACATCAACAATTAGGTTCAGAAAGTCAGCACCAAGTCAACATCAACAGTCAGCTTCAAAAAGTTGGCATTATAAAGTTGACAAATACAGTCATGATCATAGTGATCGACGATGCTTTTTTAAGCTGGAAGTTATGAATAAAGGTTTTTTTATTTTCAATATGATAGGGATTTTATCCCTTTGGAATTGATATTTTTATGCATTCAAAATTATGGATATGATCGTGATGGTTAATTTAGGCATTAAAATTAGATTTTATGCCCATTTGAGCATAACACACATGGATCCAGCAGCTAGTATGATCTGTTATTTAAATGTACAACTTGGGATCGATCAAAGAAATTGATTATTGGATGATTGGTATCATTCGATGAATGAATCATTGTATTGATGGATGTATGTATGTATGTCTGAATCGATGTGGAATCGATGGTGAGAATGTACAGATCAATCATTATATGGATGCAAAGAATCATTGGATGATTTGATTGATGAATATATGGAAAATAATTGGATGATTCGATTTATGAATCTATGGACATAGAGAATCATTGGATGATTCGATTGATGAATATACAGATGTAGGGAATCAATGGTTGATGCATGATTGAGCATCTACGTTAGGACTAGAAGAAGCTTTAGAACTGGAGGATTAGACTATGTGGTTGTTAGTGCTTAAGATACTGTAGCCGGGTTTCACCATAGCTATGTGCAAAAGAACCTTCCTTCCATCTACGAGATAGAATGGTAGAGTTCAATGGAAAATAGCTAGCTGCAAATAAAATATTAGTAACAAAATAAACAATAAGAAAAAATGACTAAACTAAATAAACAAAAACCAGACAAGTATACCTTCTGTTTTTCTTGAAAATGGGCCACCGTGCCCTAACTTGGAATGGTACTGCCTCTCCACAGGCTTGTTAGTACAGAGGGTGCCTCAACATACAGGATGGGGAGATGGTGGGGCAATGGAATGGTTGGCAAAATGATGGGAATGTTTTGAGAATGATGGCTTCTCAACGTACTCACAAAAAATATATATAGAATAATGGCAGAAGGAATAAGTGAATCTTGTGATGGATACCTCCACACTATTTTATAGTTTTTTCTTGTCCTTTTCTCTCTTTTAGGGTTTTGGACCCTATTTAGGGTTTTAAGCCCCTTTTTATGTTTTTATCTCTTTTTGGGGTTTTTAGGCCCTTTTTGATATTTTTGAGTTTTTTAAGAGAGAATAAGGTTAAACCATAGTTGTGGAGGTAAAAAATGAGGGGAAAAAAGGTAGGAAAAAGGAATATGTATGTGGTTTAGGCCATGTATATCTAGTTGAGAATTGTTTTGCGTTAATAGATACTACATAGGATATAGAGTTCTCATTTTGTGCGCTTGAGGTATCACATCAATGTGTCTGGTCTTTTTTTTGTATACAAGTAGAATTGGTTAGAACTTCAGCCATTGTCTAGGTATTGGTGTAGTCTTTTGTTAACATAGTTGAAGAGTTGCAGAGCCAAGGAAAGATTCCATTTGAGCTTTGTGAAGGTTGTTTAAAACCTAGAGTTACACCTTATCTTTTAATTTGCAATTGCATGTGCTGCAATATTATCATAAGTTTGTTGTATTTTCCTTCTACATTACAAAACTATAATTGAATAATTATAAGCTAGTGTTGAGAAGTTCTCAATGATGAGAGGATTCTGGCAGAGATATCTTAGTCTTCTTGACATCAATTAAAGCTGTTTTGTCCATCCATTTGCATGATGTTTGTAACAAGTATTTGAATATTCCATTAAAATGGTTCCATTGGAATAAAGGACCCAGAGATGTAGGCCTTTATATTCAAAATTTGTTATCAAGTTTCTCTATTCAGTTTTTTGGTCTTCATTTATGTTTACTTGCAATCCTTTTATTTTTGCATTCTCATTAAAATTTTCCATTTTAAAGTATTTCTCACATAGATAACTTGCTGCTTCAAAATCCATGTTGAAGAAGTTAAAACTTTGATAATTTCACACATACAATCCACGGTGACAAAGATCCTAGGAATATTTTAGATCATCCTCTAAAATGAGTCCTTGCATAAAAGGCCTAATGAGGTACTCATTTACAGTCGAGAAAACGTCATATATTGAGTGTCTCTATGGATGCCAATCCATATTGGTGGAGTGCATGGATCATTACCTGATGCAACTGTCAACTAGTCAATATAGGAATTGATGTTGTGAATAAGGTTCACTACAAATACGATCTATCTCGATTAAAAAATGTAAAAATAACTTCACTCAAGGAAGCATTGCATACCACTGCCCCCACAATGTTGAACCAGGTGGAAAAAATGATGGCAATGGATGTCATATATGATGGATAATGTATAGAGGTATGAGATAAAGGTGGAAAAGATGCTAGAAATCTAATCAAGAAATACTCCAAAGTGTTGATATCAAAGAGAGTGCAAAACAAGGCAGTACAATCCATGGAGGAAAACTCCTAGTGACACTCTAAAACAATTTGTACAAGTGGCATGCAATCCACTACTCAAAGGTGAAAAAATGAGAGGTACCATAAAACCATCATGGAAACCAATCCTTGATATGGGTCATGATGAGAAATTCCATGTTAGGTACCCATTTACAATTGATGGATCAACTCATATTCATTGAGCTCATGAGAAAAAAAATCTCAAAGAGGCAAATTAGGGTGGCATGTGATTACTCATTGGAAAGAGAGAAAAATGTTCTTCACAACACTTCAATTGGTTAGAAAATGGAAATTTATGGAATATGTAAAGAAAGAAACTATACCAATAACATCTTACCCTATAAAATGAAAAAAAAAATATGCCAAAAAAGATCCAAAACGTTTGATTGCTAGAAAATTATGGTGATTATGGGAAATGATCCATGATCTCATCCATTAAATACAATAAATAAAAACCGATAATAAACACCTTGATATTACTCATTTACAAAAACATAAACCAGTCACTAAGGGTTTGATCCCTGTAGTGAAAGGCACCGTAATGCCAGTTGACCCCTGGTCCTCCAAGAACTTCCCCCATGAGACCGCCCACCATCTCACAAACCAACATCGCATCCGTATCCTCCAATGAAGTAACAATGAAATGGGAGAGTAAGATCATCTCTAGGCGTATATGGAACCCTAATAACCTAAAAAGACCCCCCAAAAAGGGAAATTACCCTTTGGATAATGGAATCCAACCAAAACAAGATGCCACCATGGCCATGTCTATGTCTTATTAAATCCATAGGACCATGCCCACATATTGATACCACACCATTCATTGTGACCAAAATATTAGGCGATAATTATTCAGGGTTTCCCATGGATGAATCATAGCAGTAAAGTTTGATCCCAAACAAATATGTGATGGTAGTAACACAAAATAGATCATAAGAATCTATGAAGAAACCCATGCTGGAAATGATGACCTCTCTAAAATGATATCATTGCATTTTGTCCTTGTCCAACATATTTAGCACCTCTATATACCCTCCAAACCTCTTCTTACCCAACTCTTCTGCAAATGATGCAGTGATCATGTAGGTTGTAGAGGTTTCCTTCAAAACAAAGCAAAAGGCCATAGATGTAAGATAGACGAATAATACATAGATCACATGGGCCACTAGCATATATGGGGTCGATAGTAGTAGAGGGAAAATACACACTACCACATGATTTGAGAACCGCTTGGATCAATAACCCTTTCAACAAAGCATAGATCTATTTGACTTGGAGGTCCTGAGGTAGTGCTCTGTTTGAGTTGATATGATTTGTTTTAGAGATGGGAGGAATTGAAAAGTATATCCATCCATAGAATCATAGTCGAAAACAATATTCTTTTTCATGTTCTATTTTCCTTTGATTGTATCAGTAAACAAATTCTTATTAGCACGAGTGGGGATGTTGTTAACTCGCAACGTGATCGAAGAATCCACAAGGAAAATTAGGATAGTGAATGGAAATCATATCTCTCACTCTCGGGGTCAATATTATAGAATTGGTTTTCTGAAAAATAGTGCTATCAACAATTTCTAAGACTAAATCTTGGATGCCAACACTAGGAAACAACAAAGGTAATTTGTGGGTTGTGACAAAAGCCACATATCTTTAGATCAAAGTGCCTAGATCTAAAAATGAGGGTATGATATGAATTTCAATGAATTCTAATTTTTCAAATCTTGTCTCCAAAAATAGGAAGTGGATAAAAAATCTTAATACACTCACTGAGAAAATACCAAGGTAGGAATCGCCTGCTCTAATACCATGTAGAAATCCATGAGTAATTTGGACCGCAAATGAGCCTTGAAATGAATAAAAAAAAAAAGAAGTTTGTTTTATTGATCACTTAATGAACTTATTGAATTAAATGAGAAGGTATTCCATTTATAGAAATCAAAGGCCCAGTGGCAGATAAGAATAATTGGGCAGATAAGAACACTTACGTGAGCTTACAACTCACACAAATTGGATGCATTGGAAAAAACTAACACTAACACGACTAATTGAGATAAGTATATGTAAAAGCCTAATGATGAGGTCAATATTAATGAAGTTGTGGCCATATTTGGTCAACTAAATTATATTTATGAACTTTTGTTATTAATAGAATGCCTTTCTTTCTCATCAAAACTCCTATGCAATGCACCTACCTATCCCTTCTACCAATGGAAAACCATTTATCATTAATTTGTAGGACCTTGATTTCCATTGTATAATAATAAATAGTATTTGTACTTCGTTAATATTACTTAATAAATCATGGGAATGAGAGGAAAAGGCGAAGGTATGAAATCCAAGGGTTTGGATGCTAGGATTTTTTTAGATGCACATAAGGGTTTTTTTCTAGAAGGGGTAGCTGAAGCTCTAAGAGGAGGGATTGAGAGTAGCACGGGAATGGAGCTAGAGCATGGGGGATATGTCCCCTACCCAAAGGATAATAGGTCAGATAAATTGGAAGTGAATAGGAATGAAGGGTAATGTAGAATGGAAGGAGAGGGTTTAAACGCTGAGATGAATGTGCAACACGGAGTGGGTGGGGGAAGAAATCCGGGGAAGTGTGCCCCCAAGAAATCTAGGATTGATTCTACATATTAAATCATAGAAGTTGCAGGAGAAAATACAATACATGAAGGATCATGCCTTGCTTGGAAAATTCATAGGGATTTGGCATAAGGAAAATATTCTTGATATAGTGGATCAAAGTTATCTAGATGCCAAAGGGACACTTTGATCTACAACTCATACCAAAAGGGTTTTTTATGATTGTCTTCCTTAAACTAGAATATAGGGACACGATCTTGGAAGGAGGCCATTATTTCTATTATTATGCAAGCTTGTTTCTTCAACCTTAGGGTGAGAAGTTCAATCCAGACAAAGGAGATCTCAAGATAGCGCCAGTTTGGATCCGAATGTATTTGCTTCCAAGCGAATATTAGGAGCTAGAGATATTAGAAGACATGGACAAATATTTGGGGGATTTTGTAAAGGTATCAGAATAGACAAAAATAGTAAGATACACATCATATACCAATATATATGTATATGGATATCTCAAAGGAAATCCCAAAGGATATATAAGTCTAAATTTGAATGATGAAGAATGGTGCAAACACTTGATTATGAGCATATCTCATTTGATTTTTTTCATTTTCATGAGCATGGCCATAATTTTTGGGATTTCCATCTAAATAATCCCCTTCCCCAACAAATGATAAAGGAGGAAAATGATGGAGAAGGTTTCACAAAGGTCACTAATCGTAGGAGGCATGAGAAGTGGTCGACAAGATCAGACCTTGGTAAGAATCTATCAACTTCCAATAGCTTCAGAATTCTAAATAAAATCCCAAATAATGAAATGGAGCCAAGGATTATAGGGGATAATAATGAAATATGGAAGAATACAAAGGAATTAAAAGGTTAATAATGGGGAGAAGAGAAACAACAGGAGCCTCAACATGGTACGTAGGAGGATCTTGTAATAGTGGAAGAAAAAGAGGATGATATGGAGCTAGGGGAATTGAACCTAGATTGGATTGAAGAGGCATGTGCTAGCAAGAGTAAGGGTTACATTCTTTTACAATAGGTTGATATTATCCATGAAAAAATATTGAAACTAGAAACCCCTCATTTCTTTAGGGATATCAATGGTGAATTCAAATGAGAATAAAGGAAAATACAAGGAAACCTTATAAAAGAAGAGAAGGAGGACCAATAGGTAGATAATAACAAAGGTAGGGGAAAATCTAGTGGATTCAAAACAATAAACTATAGTCAAGGAAACTCTTGTGATGGCTCAAATCCTGTCCTAATGAAGCTAATATCGTGGAACATAAGGGGATCAAATAGTCCCCAGAATATGAGACTTTAAAAAAAGAAAAGCAAGAAGGAGAAGCCAATGGTACTGTTAAATTAAGAAAAAAAGTGCTTGGATGAGGCTATGAAGGATATAGGAAGGAACAAATGGAGAGGGAGTGGAGTGATAACGATATATTATCAAGGAGCAACATGAGGTATGGAAATATTCTAGAACCTGAATTTGGTTTGATTGTTCAATTTTTTGGCCACCCAAAGGTCCATTTCAACAGAGTTCCAGATACTGGGTTTAGTGGTGAGAGGGGTGGTAACAAATGTTTACGAACCTCAATTCCACCCACAAAAGAAATATTTATTAAGGTATTTGGTTCATCTAAAAGGATGGGTGGGGTTGAACAACTAGATCTTGGGGGGATTTCAACATGATAAAATATCTGTTGGAAAAGAAGGGGGGTTGCAGAAGGTTGGATTTACCCAATCATGACTTTGGGTATATGATAGAGAGGTTAAATTTACTGGATATGGAAGCAAGAAACAAATTATTTACACAAAAAAAACAAAAGGAGAAATAATTGACACATAAACTCTAGACTAGATCACTTCCTAGTTTTGGAGTCATTAGTGGCTAAAAAAGGAGATATCATGACTCTACTATTACCTTTATCCATATTGGATCATTGTCCAATTATCTTGGTGTGGAGTAGGAGTAGAGGAAAAATGAAAATGCATTTTTGATTTGAGCAGTTTTGGCTCTCACATCTAGATTTTAAGAGTTTGGTGTAGTAGTGGTCAGAAGAAGCCGAGGTTATGAGATGTTTGTGTATGTATTAGTTCTAGAAAAAAACTGAAAGGAATATTAAAGGAGCGGTTGAGATTTTGAAACAAGGAATAATTTGGGAGCATATTTCAGTATAGGAAAAAGACTAGAGGAGTAACTGGAGGAAATACAACTTAGGTGGATGCAAGAAGGATACAATGAGAAACTACAAGAGGAAGAATCCCATGTTTCAAGAAAAATATATGTCTTAATAATTCACCTTAGTCATCTTGTTATCAAATATGGTTAATAATATTGTGAGTTGTAATCACTGTTTGTGCAGGTAAAATAGATCTCTCCTAAGTGGCATGTAAAACTAGACTATTATTCTCTAGTTCCTAGAGGTATGCACTTTCTCATAGTTAAAACCTAACCTAATGTAAATTGAATACAACACACTAAACCTGAATATAAAATCTTTGTTATGACCAGGAATGGAAATTTTATACAAAATATGATAACATAATTATAAAAGCTTTGTGATGACATGGACATAGTTAGAGAATGTGTATATGAACCTCTACACTAAGATAATTTACAAATGAAATAAATGAGCGATATGAGTATATACGAGTACAGAAAAGTAGCACTAAAACAAAAAGACAAAGAAAAGCAAGGAGATGGAAAACTGGAAATGGAATGACACTTATCTCAACATAACAGAGGAGAAACCTAGACTTGAATAAATTAATGCAAATATTGGTTTCAAGAGTTAGCTTGAGCATCCTAACTCAGGTTTGTCTGAATATGCAAAACAATTCATAGGGGAGTATATAGAAGTTTTTCTTGAATATAGAGGCTATGTAAATGTGCAACTAAATAGTATGCCTAAATCATAATCTATTCTAGCGAGTAGACAAGCATAAAGAAAGGTAGGAATGCAAAGTTTTAACTTAATTCCTAAAAATGATGAAAAAAATAAAAATACTAAGAAATGAGAATTCAATGATATATTCTAACAATTCTATAAGATAGGATATCTGAGTTCTATTTATGCATAATTCCTATAAAACTAATAGGTCCTCTACTGAAGAATCTTTAACAAATACTTCCAATGCTTTAAATCAACTAAAATGGACTAGATCACTTGTGAACATAGAAAATGAAAATAGAGAAGAACAAAGTCAATGATTCTATTAACTAACCATGCATCCTATACTAACTAAGATAAACAAAGTAAGGTAAAATTTCTATGCACATAAGGCTAGATGCAACTACACCTACAATATGTGGATCAAAAGGATCAGGTGGTGAATTTAGAAAACAACTTGTACCTTGAATTACTAATCCTCAATACTCTCTATGATGTCCAATACAATGAAAAAATATGCAGATACAAAACCAAAATGAAATAGGGAAAATCACAAAAACTGGGATACACATGCCTAGGATAGATAATCAAACAACCCAAAATAAAAATTTCATCTACTACTAACCATATATCTATCTATCATAAAACTGTATATCAAACTCCAAATGGTAACCTACAGCAAAATAAGATCAAATGTCGATTCACATGTCTACAAGAACTAATGTAGTTAAACATAGTAAAATATTTATATTAAGTTAGAATTTCAACTACTCACACATATTCTATGTATAGAACTATGTCTTCTACTAACAAAATTCACACTAATATTAGAAATATTTATACAATGTAACACATAACCAGTTGGTTGCAAAATATTAATAGAATACCAAGAGAATTTATAGGAACTTGACCTGTGCAATAGATACAAACAAAACAAGATTAATTAAGAAATTTAACACGCATAAGATACAGAGAAACGTCTTCCCAGGTGAGTGGGCCCTTCCACCTGGTAAAGGAGATGTAGGAAAGAACTTATATCACAACAAATTACAAAATAACACCAACCATTTTAAAGTCAACTTATATGATTGAGGTTCCAGGATTACACTAACATCAGGACAATATTGGAACCAGTAAATTCAACATCATAACAGTACAAGTATTTCTCTCTATATCCCATCATATATATATATATATATTTTGTTTAATTCTAAAAGTAAGAAATAAAGCATTAAAGAGTAGTTTACTCATTGCAATTGATGAATTAAGACTCTCTCTTGGTACACTTATGTGTCTTATCCTCATAATGTGATGCATTTGAGGGAAAGACTCTTAAAACTAAGCCACGGTCCTACAAGGAAAATTTTAGGGGTGAAATTCAACCCATGGGAGAAATTAAGGGAGTTAGAAAAAATTAATGAGCAAATTTTAATATGAACAGTTATTTTTAAATTTTAATACATTCACCAAATATTTATTAAACAAATTATAATTAAAATACAAATAGCCCTCCCCTTACTAATGAGGGAGGAAAAAAATAATGATTTCTCCCTCTCAAATATGCATAAAATCCTCCATTCGCCCTTGATGTCCAGTCAAATTCATATTTACTCCTTCCTTCGTCCCCTATTTTTATTGGTGGAAACTTCCAACATTTATTTATCCCTCCATATTTTTACCTTTGACCCAACTTTTTACCTTTCTTCATGCAAAAACCCCTCAATTTTATACAAATATTTATAACTTATTGTTACCTTTCTTGGCGCCCAATATCCCCCAATTTTCTATAATTTTTTATATCTTTTACATGTCTTAATTAGATCGACCAAATGATATTTTTGGCCAAAATATAGTATTCATCATCCCAAATGTATCATTTTTTTTCTTTCTATTCAGAGATCGGTCTTCACCCAGTGGTAAAGTAAAATGTACTTGTTGTTTATGGCATTCTTTTTTCTACAGTTTTAAATTGTTTTGGGTTATAGTTACATATTACTAGTTATGCAAGAGACAATCATGCCAGAAATATTAAAACTCTACTTATTGTCATGTTCCATACAAATTTAGTGATAGTTTCCAGGTAGTTAATTCTATTGACAGAATGGCCTCTTCTCGTGGCAAAAAGGTCAGACTTTTTTCAATCAATGGATAGTTGTGAGTAATTTGGTTGACTTTTGGATCTTTTTTTCACTTAATGGATAGTTCACTTAATTTTTTCACCTCATCTTGTGTTGTTGGGATTAATAAGGTATTTTTTTAATTGAAATATGAATTATTCATGCTTTTGTATCTCATTGTTCTATAAATTATGGTAAGTTGAATAGAAGGTTATGAGATTTGTATCCACTGACATTTGATTTCGATAACCAATTTAGATGTGTCTAACAAGTTAAGATTTGGATTTTTTTTTTCATTCTTTGAGTCTTTGATTACATGAGTAGAAGACCATTATTTGTTAAGGCTTTTTTGTTTGTAATTCACAAGGAATTTTTTATTATAATATTTAAAAAATCTAATACTTTTTATTAATTTGAATAATATATGCATATTAAAAAATTATAAGTTTTAACCCAACATATTAAAATCCACGGGCTTCCATCAATTTGTGAACTTCTTTCTCTCCGGTGAGTGCCATCTAATATTTCTACGGTTCCAGTGAAAACCTAGTTTTTTTTTAAATATATTTCGAATATATATGCATAAAACAAAAACTACTTCACCATGGTATGTTGTGTTATGCTATGCAGTACAAGTTCCATCTAATTTTTCTAAGATGCCATCTAAAACTTAAATTTTTTCAAATATATTTACTATACATGCACAAAATAAAAACTACTTCACTGTGTTATGCTATGCAGTATAAAACAAAAACTACTTCACCATGTTATGCCATGCCCTACAATTTTAGGGTTAAAAAACTGCCATGAAAACTGGATGGACAATGATTTTTTTAATTAGTTTATGCAACTCTTAGATTTTACATCTTATCTAAAAAAAATAAGTATATATGCACAAAAGAAAAACTACTTCATGGTGTTCTGTCATAAAACATGGACGAAACATGGATGGAGAATGGATTTTTTTTATCAGTTTATGCAACAATCAAATTTTCCAACAATATTTAAAAAATATATATTTTAATAGATATACACAACAAAAACTACTTCACTATGTTATGCAGTACAACAAATTGCTATAAAACCTAGAGGGACAATGGAATTTTTATTAGTATATGCACAAAACAAAAACTACTTCAATGTATTATGCAATACAATTTTACGGTAAATAAATACCATGAAAACTGGATGGAAATTTTTTTTGATTAGTTTATGCAATCCTTTATTTTTTCAAGTTAGTTTTTTAAAATATATTTAGTATATATATACACAAAACAAAAACTACTTCATTTTGTTATGTAGTGCAATTTTACGGCAAAGAGCTGTCATGAAAAATGGATGCACAATGATTTGTAATTAATTTATTAAACCCTTACATATCATTATGTTATGGAGTACAATTTTACACTAAAGAACTGCAAAAAAAAAACCTGGATGGACAATGGCTTTTTTATTAGTTTATGGAACCCTTAAATTTTCCAACTTCGTTTTTTCTAAAAAAATAGTATATATGCACAAAACAAAAACTATTTTACCGTGATATGTAGTACAATTTTATGGTAAAGAATTGACATTTTTATTAGTTTATAACATCCTTAAATTTTGGAACTTGGTTTTTTTCAATATATTTAATAAATATACACAAAAATATTAAATATATATGCACAAAACAAACAATTTTATGGTAAAAAAACCACAATAAAAAATGGATGGATAAAGGAGCTTGCAAATCCCTAAGGTAAGCCATTTATGCACACTAGTTTCATAGATACCACTTACTATTTTTAGTCTTATATGCAACTAACTCTTGATACGATATAATAGCAATGCAATAATGAATATCTACTATTCAGCTAGGAAAATAAAATATTGTTTGGGCTATATAAGCACCTTTGTAAATTATAGTATGGATTTTTATGTCACTTAAATTGCATGCAAGAGCGTTTCAACCCTGCTCCATTTATCCAAGTGCAGTTCATTTGTTTGTAGTGGTTATCATTAAATATATATGATTGGCTATCATTTAAAAAAATATTTTGATTCAATGTGTGGTTATTATTTGTAGTGGTTATCATATATATATAGAGAGAGAGTGAGAGATTGGAGAATTTTGAATTTTGAGAGATTAAAAAGATTGGAAAAATATTGTAAAGATTCCAAGCAGGTAAAAAGAGAGTATTTCATAAGGGTTTAATATATAGGATTATTTTAGTACCAAAAAAAATTATTCAATGGTTACACATTTTTAGGTTAAAATTATGTTTTGAGAGATTAAAAATTATGCCTTTATTATGCATGTATGTGTGGGATTAAGTCTTGTTTTGAGGATATGTGTTATTGTGCCAATTTGGAGTGGGATAAGTTGTAGTGATTTTGCATCATGCATTTCTTTCTTTCTCATTTTAGAATTTAGATGAGCAATATTATGTTTTCTAAACCTATTGGCACAAATTATTTCTATTGGAGTAAAACAATGCAACCCATATTTATCACTAAAGATATATAGAATATTGTGACTAGAAGCTATGGTTTTCCTTCTAATCAAGAATAAAAAGTATTGGATGATAATGGAAAGAATCCTTAAAAGAAATTATATAGAAATATAATGAAGCATTTTCTCTCATAAATAGTGCATTTGATGAACCAATATTTTCAAGGATTTATATCGCAAAATCATCTAAACAAGCATGTATTATATTAAAGAATACATATGAAGATTAAGTAGTAGACACTATGAATAAATTTAATGTGAAAATTGTATGTGCAAGTAAATGATATTGATGATGTTTAAATTGAGTTCGAGAACGATGAAAGAGTTTGAAGGATAACGATAGGGTTTTAACAATGGAAACCCTAACCAATGAAGATCACAATGTCCAATTAGTGGATTATTCTGATGACTCAATAGAGACCATAAATGTTTTTGAGCATTTTGGTTTAGGGTCCCATGAGAGGCTTTTGTAACTTTAATTTTCATCACAATTGATTGATTCCAATCATATAGTGCCAATGGGGATTGGGTGATTTTCATTTAATAGATCTAATGAGCTATCAAGCTCACACGAGGATCATTGTCAAAACTCTTTATGTGAAGTTAATCACCATGCCAAGGTGGCAAGGTTATCCTATCATATTGATCTTAGTTATGGAAATGCATATATCGAGGTGGCTAAGAGTTATTTTCATTCACCCAAGGTTAGAGATAATTTATTGGGATTTCGATCCGTAAATTTCATGTGATATTCAATGTTTTTCAAGTTTCCAATACTTTTTTAGAGCAAAGGAGATGAGATATATAGCTTACATAATCATAACTTTATATACAATAATTTTAATAAGAATGATGAAGAGACTATGAAGGATTGGGGTTATGAAGGTAGCATTTGTTTGGTAGAAAAATGGATTTTGAAACTCTGAGAAGAGGAGGTGTAGGTGTGTCAAAGGCAATAGAAACAATTCCACCTTAAAAAAACTAGGAATATGCTTAGGAGGAGAAAATACAAGGTTAGTATGGTGGCGAGGGAGGATATTGAGATTAATTAGGTTTTGGATTTTTCAAGTAAGACCATTGTGGAGAAGTTCCTATAGCATCACCTTAAGGAATATGTATATAATATATGGTTCTCTATTCTAGATTACAAACCCATCATCCATGTACTTGCTTGTGGTTATATTGTTTTCATCTTTCAGTCAAAGGAAGACACCCACAAGATTATCAAAGGATGATGGTTTTAGGGTCGAGGTCAACTAAACCTCAAACCATAGCACCTATGTTTTGATTCCAAGGATGAGGTGATCACAGTTTGTTGAACCTCATTTTGTCAGTGTTTTTGGCCAATAATATTACATATTTAACACATGTTTTGTTACCTTTTGGGTATTTTCTACCATACAGTGCAACATTCAGCAGTAGGTATGGCCATGTTTTGAATTTATGCAAGTTATGTTTTAATTGTGTTATTTCATGATTTTCCTATTTAAATTCGATGATATGATATATTAGTGTATGAAATTTTCATTGCAGGATATTGGTCTTCAATAGGTATTGCATTCATCCTAGATATGCGCAGAGCATATCCAACACATTGTCCATCTCACCTTTTGAACCACCTAATCAACCGTGCATTGCTGATAGTGGAATCCTGAGCGTTAAGGGCATGTAACAGCCATAAACTATTGTGACCACGTGCCAACATCTTAGCATGAGCCTCCTTCTGGAATATCGCTCACATGATTCCATTCTTGACACCTAGACGCGAGCTCTGATTAAGATTGAGTTCATCTGCCACATACGTGCCAGAACAGAACCAGATTTGTGAAAGCATAAGAAAATGGCATATGTTGGTTATCAGTTTGATTACCTGTCATAATGACTCCTTTATCTTAAGAGCAGTCAACCACTAAGGGGTCGACTTGCTCGCCCTCTATCAAACAATGTATATAAATAGGTGATGTTATGCAATTTAGGGTGGTTACTAGTCTCTTTTAATTGATATATGTAATCAATTAGTTTGAAAACTCTGTAATGATACCTTTTGATTTAATGAAAGTTCTATTACATTGTGCATGATCATGTTCCATTAGCAAGGCATTACTCTGTTTGCTGGAAGGGCCCCTCGACCACCAAAGTTTTACATTTTTGTGTATTCTTCGTTATTTCCTTTCTTTGTAACTAGTATAGTCTTATTTATAAGTTGTTTATGCAATTTCATTTCTGTAATCGTTTATGTTAATTACTTTATGTAGCATAGATTTCATTTTAATATCATGTTGATTATGTAGTCTTCCTTTACAAGTTAGCAACCAGTTGCGCCTAGAATAGTTTCCAAATTCCTTTTTAAATTCTTTACAGTTTATTGTTTGATTTTTAGATCAGATTCTTTTGATTAAGTCATAGTAAATTTAGTTTATTTATTTCTGTTTTTATTATGAATTTGCTGAAAGTGTATTTTAGTTTGTTCAATGATGTAATTTCCTTTTCAAATTATGAATTAGCTTAGATTATATTGCTATGAAATTTAATCATGAAGTAGGTTTTTCTTCTCTTCTACATTTCATTAGCATATGCATGAGACAGTTGCCCTCAGTAAATCATTTAGATTCACTGTTTTCTTGAAGTTTTAGTATTTTCTTCAAATAGACTGTCATATAGACAGCCTGTTCTGCCCATCATCCAGACCCTCATTTCAGTCTTCCATTCATCCCTTCACATCTTGAGTTTGTTTAAAACCTGTTTTCTTAGCTTCTCGATTATGATTTGATCATGGTAGCTAGGTAATATTTACGATAGTCATTAAAACCTTAAGTTAGACTGTTGTATTAAGATTGATTCCTATTTACCCCCTTTTCACTTTATGTTTAGAACCATACCATGTATTTTAGTTTATTATGTTAAACTTGTAATTCTACCTGTTGATTTGATTTATCCTTTTGGATTAGTGTTTACTTTCTTGCAGTCTTGTCTATATTTTTTAGGTTAATAGTTATTTGTTTATAAAGTAGATCATCATGTTTAATATTGCTTGCAATTGGACGTTTCTTAGTCTCCATATCTTTGTAGAAATTAAGTTAGATCTGATTCCCTTTAGTTTCTTCACCTTATTAGAAAGCCATTTTGACACTTCTCCTACTCCTATTCCACTTACAGTGAACCCTTACCCTCAAAATAATCAAGGAGAGTGGAATTAGATAAGTAGTATACATTTACTAGTTGCAAGTATAGTTTGTAGAAAGTGGATTCAGTTGTTGTAAATTCTTCTTTGTACAGTCAGTCTCTAAAAATAGTTTGTCAGATCCTCTTGTAAAGAATAGTTCATTGTCATAACACTGTCCATATCTTTATCTTTTTAGTAATTGTTTGTCACATAGAGTAGTATAACTTGACACTCTGCCTTAGTTCCCTATTTTTGTTATCCTAATAAGTTGGATTTTTAAGAGTTCAACTCAGTTTTTTGTTTTGAAAGATCTTTCAATCTTTTGTTTGCTAAACTATTACCATGATACGTTAGTGACATTTCTACCTTCGTATATATTTTGTGTCAACTCTAAGCCTACCAACCCCGGTTGATAATTAAATATTAGGTGAATTAATCTAGTCGATATTTTACCCAAAATTTTGGCGCCGTTGCCGGGGAGTTGTTTTGTAAGGTAGAATAGATATAGGCTGGTGGAGGGGGAGCGGTAAGATGAGAGGTAAGAACCTACGCATCTGTTATAATAGGCGCCCCCAAATCCAATAGTAGCAGTAGCATAGGAAAACCTAGATATTCTAAGGATAGATTTGTTAAGATAATAATTTTTTATTAATTTTTTTTTGTTAAGTTTTTACAGGAAACATAAAACCCCAACCATCAACTCATTAGAAAGGCATTGAAAAAAAACAAAAAAAACACTTATAGGAAGTAGTTCTGTTGGAAACATAAAGAGACTTTTTCGGGAGATCATACAGGGGAAGCCATAGAAAGAGAAGAGATCC
This sequence comes from Pseudotsuga menziesii, assembly GCA_001517045.1. Taxonomy (NCBI): domain Eukaryota; kingdom Viridiplantae; phylum Streptophyta; class Pinopsida; order Pinales; family Pinaceae; genus Pseudotsuga; species Pseudotsuga menziesii. The sequence continues at coordinate 2,828,673 of LPNX010662518.1, forward strand.
TGGAAGGAGGTCCTGAGGGCCTCATCCTTGACAAGGTTCAAAGGGAACAACCACTGGGAACCCTTGAACCTTCACAAAATGAAATGATACAACTTCTTTGGTAGAAGAGCTGAACTTCATTAATTTTGTCAATCCTGCCTAAGTAAAAGCTCTCTTTGGCAACTCAATAAACATAGTAACCCCACAAATTGAAACATCCACAGTAGAATCTACTATTCCTATAATACCTAATAAGAGAATGGGTGATTGGAGGAAGATTTATTCTGGAAAAGAACATTGGGACATCCCATTCTCACCTCGAAAGAAACCTTCTAGGTATACTCACTTTAAAAACCAAACTTACATGAAGAACCAAGAAGAAGAACGAGAAGCAAAGAGGAATCTCTGTCCAAAATGTAAAACTAAACATCATCGATAGGAATGTCCATTAAAAAAAACCTCTGCATGTCATATTTGCATAGGGGACTCTTTGAATAAATAAAGAGTCATTTCTAATCATTTCTTTGCAGGGGACTCTTTTCTATGTTTTCGAGAATAAAATAAATCATCTAACAAATGGTTTTGAAGCTTGGTTACAAATGGTCCTTTCTATTTATTTGAACAGCTTATGAGGTACTATCTGAAAAAGAAAGTGCTTTAACAAAACTTTGAGTTTTTTCTTGTATATCATTTTCAAACTATTTATTTTATGATTTTGTTATGCCGGTGTTTTGATTCAGATATATACATTTCTGATTATTTGAACAGTTGCTCAAAAGACTTACTTTAATTATCATGTTCTTCAGAATTTTCATACCTAGAGATTACTACCTCATCTACACTTGTTATCAAAAATTGACTCTTAAATATTTTTTTGAGAACAATCCAGGATAAGTGGAATCTCTGCTTGTGGGGAACATTATATTCTATAAAGAAAATAGACTGAAGGCCTAGGAATACCTCTAAGTTATTCTCTTTTGACATGATCTATAGTTAAGGATATTTTTTGAATTTTTTTTATATAAATCATGTGTTTAGTAGGGCTTAGTGTGCTCTAGTACCAATCAACTTCCATATACTCAAAATATTTATACAAGGCAAACCCATTGGGGTATTGAACAGTCCTACTGGTAGCAGGTCAAAGCTAAGTAACAACTTACAAGGAAGTTTGATAAATGCAAGTAAAACCGTCGAGGTACTGAACATGCTCGTTGGTAGCGGGGCTATGCTTGCATGGTACCAAGATAAACCCGTCAGGGTACTGAACAGGCCTGCTGGCAGTAGGGCAATATTAGAAAAAAGAGACCTGGTTAATGCACCACTAGGCACATGGTTCAAAAGAAAAATGATATATATCGGAATACATATAAATAGGCCTATTGTTTATGATGTCATTAAAGAATAAACGTAAGATGACCTTGGATCCAACAATCTAAATTTAATCAATATCTAGGACATGATTATCCTAGGAATGGGACCCATAGCTACAAACTTCCACAAATTTGAAGGTGAAGCTCATGAATTCTTGAGAGGACAAGATATCTTTACAACAAGGCAAGGATGGCTAGTTTTCCCTATGGTACTTTCATTTATATCTTCATCACACATGCTAAATGATCAATTTACATATCTACAAATTTGAGCACTGTTATTTTTTTAAATGTATCTATTTGAATCCTTTCCATTTATTAGTTAGTATTTCTCTCTTTTATATAATTACAATAGCATAATTGAAATTTTGTTAATTTATTTTGAAAGTTACTTAGTTTTCTTGTATAGCTTGAGGACATGCCATATCTTTGGTTTGGGGGAGGATTAGACTATTTGTCTTTATTTTCTAAGTTACTTATAAGAGACTTATTGACAAATGACAAAGTGTTTGCAGGATAATAAAAATAGCGAAATTGGCCTTAAAATCTTAGATGAATAAGGAATAATTCTATAGAATTATTTCATATGACTTTTTTGTGACTTGGAAGCTTAGGAAAAGCCACATTTAGCAGCAGTCCGATCCAACAAGCTCATTTTTACAGAAATATGTATGACAGATCATATGAAGGTTTGAATGTCAGTATGAATAAAAATTCAAATGATGAGCTAAATAAAAATTCTTATATTTTTTGTATCTATGGTTAAGTGTCAGCTTAATTCGTTTGGGTAAAAAGCTGAGCCATATCATTAGAGTCATGCCCACAGGATATTATGACTAATCTTGATTCATGATAGTACGAATTAAATCTAATATGATTTTATTATACCTCCATATGGATATGATACGACCATAGGGTACTTCCTAGTCATCATGACTTTGCCATCACCATTATCCTCTTTTTTCTGCTTGCACGCTTAAGTTATCAAATAAATCGACCTTCTTGATTGAACTAAGGCTATTGTTATGAATTTGGTTATACATCCATATTAAGTTACATGTTCAACCTGTCCAAAGTTCACTTTGGACATGGTTGAACGAACTAAACTTTAAAAACTCATTCAATTATGCATTTTTGATGGCACACGTTTCGAAGATTGCCATAATGGCACGATCGTCTAAGCATGCCAAAGTTGTTTGCATGATCATTTGGTAGGTTGAATGCGGCATGTTTTAAACCAACACTATGTGGACCTTCTCCCATTCCATCGCTTTCATTGACCGTTATCACTGTAGAGCATTTTAGCCACCTTTCTTTGCAAACCCTGTATTCTCTGCTCTGCTTCAACCATGCCGAACCAATTTGAGCCGAAAAGTTACCAAGATCTATTTCAAATGACAAAGTTCAGAGAATGCAGGGAAGTATTTTTTTGCGTCGGCTGGAACTCATTCCTCCATCTATTGCAAGGATACGATGAAGAAATATTATTTCTTTTTGCAATGGGGTTCGAAGGGAGAACGGTGAGGGTAGGACATCTTTCCTTCCAAGTCACAGAGGAATCGATTGTGCACACCAGTAAGCTTCCTTGAGAAGGCGAGCGATGGCATAAACACTGGTTTGTTCCATGGGCATCGTATAACTTTTCCCTTAAGCCCGAATTTCGGTATGTATTAGGCGTAAAAGGTTATCATCATAGTTGGATAAAGATGGAATACATCAATTTGCTGACGTTCATTATTCATCTAGTTACCTGTGAAGGTAAGTTTAACGTTTTCAAATCCTGTCATCTTCGGTTACTGGCGCATTTCGTCGACAATAGATGTCTAAATTTCCATTTCTTTTTCCTTCATAGCTTAGAAAAAATGTTGAATCTAGTCATAAAGAATACCATTCATTCGAAAAGTAGCTTGTACCGCCATAGTTTAATCAAAATTTTAATCCTAGACCAGCTCAAGGAGCGAAATCAACCTTGGGAGACTTTTGTATTCAAGGTGCTTAACCCTCATCTTAACATCCACAAATGATCCCATCATTTTCATCATGATTCAAGTCAAACCCTACCTGTAGAAGAGGAAAACCCCAACATCGTCCACCTTGAGGAAGATACCTTAGAACCTAACTCATCTGCACAGAATACCCCTGCTAGCCTTGTGTCCACCGAATTTGTACCTTTCTCACGACCTCGCACCAGGAAACAAAAGGAAAAAAATGTTCAGCGTATGCTTTGGACCAGTACCCAGACCGTAGTTCAGTATGATGTGCATACCAGTCATTCAGATGATGTGGCCGATTTAGAGAAAATCGACCCAAATTCATCCTTGTTAACTTTAGTTAGTCTTTCTGCTGAATTACTAAAGGATGCCGATCAAAAGAACATTCTTGCATCTACCCAGGATATTAGCCCTGTAGAACACATTCTTACTGTTGATTTGGATCTGCCATCAAGGGAAATGAGTCCTCCACAAGATTCCAACCAGTGCATGGAGCCATCTACACCACCGAATCCAACAATAGATCAATTAACTTATGAGTTGACTCAATCAATGAAGCAGAATGAAGCACATGTTAAGTTGATTGCAGATCTTCATGAGGAAAACAAAGAATTGCGGTTACAGATTAAAAATATGGAGGACCTCCACAAGACCGCTAGTTTATCACAGATGAATCACCAAGCAAGGCGTGCCCTTATGAAAGCATAGGATAGGAAATTAAAGTTCAAACCATCCGCTTAATCAAAGTCGGAGGCAGCTGCTGACGCAACTCTGCCTCCTTCCTAATGCTATCTTGTATTTTGACTAGTGGGACCTAGAATTCCTTCAGTTTGGGGGAATGTTGGCCCTCATTTTGTCACCATTTTCGGCTAATAATATTACATATTGAACACATGTTTTGTTACCTTTTTGGTTATTTTCTACCTTATAGTGCAACATTCAGTAGCAGGTATGGCCATGTTTTGAATTTATGCAAGTTATGTTTTAATTGTGTTATTTCATGATTTTCCTGTTTAAATTCGATGATATGCTATCTTAATGTATGAAATTGTCATTGCAGGATCTTGGTCTTCAATAGGTATTGAATTCGCCCTAGATATGCGCAGAGCATATCTAGCACATCATTTAGCTCGTCGTTCGAACCGCCTAATCAACCGTGCATTGCTGATAGTGGATTCCTAAGCGTTAAAGGCATGTAACGGTTGTAAAATGTTGTGACCACATGCCAACATATTAGCATGAGCCTCCTTCTAGAAGATCGCTCACATGATTCTGTTCTTGACACCTACATGCTAGCTCCGATTAAGATTGAGTTCATCTTCCATATACGCGCCAAAACAGAACTAGATTTGCGAAGGCATAGGAAAATGTCATATGTTGGCTATCAGTTTGGTTATCTATAATAATTACTGCTTTATCTTAAGAGTAGTCAACCACTAAGGGTCAACTTGCTCACCCTCTATCAAACAATGTATATATATAGGCGTTGTTATGCGATTTGGGGTGGTTACTAGTCTCTTTTAATTGATATATGTAATCAGTCAGTTTGAAAACTCTGTAATGATACCTTTTGATTTAATGAAAGTTCTATTATGCTATGCATGATCATGTTCCATTAGCAAGGCATTACTCTGTTTGCTAGGAGGCCCCTCCCCGACAACCAGAGTTTTACATTTTTGTGTATTCTTCATTATTTCCTTTCTCTGTAACTAGTATAGTCTTATTTATAAGTTGCTTATGCAATTTCATTTCTGTAATCATTTATGTTAATTAATTTCTGTAGCATAGATTTCATTTTAATATCATGTTGATTATGTAGTTTTCCTTTACAAGTTAGCAACCGGTTGCGCCTAGAATAGTTTCCAAATTCCTTTTCAAAGTCTTTATAGTTTATTGTTTGATTTTTAGATCAGATTATTTTGATTAAGTGATAGTAAATTTAGCTTCATTTACTTCTATTTTTATTATGAATTTGCTCAAAGTGTATTTCAGTTTGTTCAATGATATAATTTCCTTTTCAAATTATGAATTATCTTAGATTATATTTCTATGAAATTTAATCATTAAGTAGATTTACTTTCTGCTCTTCTACATTTCATTAGCATATGCATGAGACAACTGCCCTCAACAAATCATTTAGATTCACTTTTTTCTTGAAGTTTTAGTATTTTCTTCAAATAGAATGTCATATAGATAGCCTGTTTTGCCCATCATCCAAACCCTCATTTCATTCTTCCATTAAAACCTTCACGTCTTGAGTTTGTTTTAAAACCTGTTTTCTTAGCTTCTCGATTATGATTTGATCATGGTAGCTAGGTAATATTTATGATTTTCATTAAAACCTTAAGTTAGACCATTTTATTAAGCTTGATTCATATTTTCCCCCTTTTCACTTTATGTTTAGAACCATACCATGTATTTTAGTTTATTATGTTAAATTTGTAATTCTATCTTTTGATTTGATTTATCCTTTTGGATTAGTATTTACTTTCTTGCAGTCTTGTCTATATTTTTTAGGTTAAGAGTTATTTGTTTATAAAGTAGATCATCATGTTTACTATTTCTTGCAATTGGACATTTCTCAGTCTCCATATCTTTGTAGAAATTAAGTTAGATCTGATTCCCTTTAGTTTCTTCACCTCATTTGAAAGCCATTTTGACACTTCTCCTACTCCTGTTCCACTTACAGTGAACCCTTACCCTCAAAATAATCAAGGAGAGTGGAATTACATAAGTAGCATACATTTACTAGTTGCATGTATAGTTTGTAGAAAGTAGATTCAGTTGTTGTAAATTCTTCTTTGTACAGTCAGTCTCTAAAAATAGTTTGTTAGATCCTCTTATAAAGAATAGTCCATTGTCATAACTTTCCATATATTTATCTTTTTAGTAATTGTTTGTAACGTAGAGTAGTATAACTTGATAGCACTCTACCTTAGTTCCATGTTTTTGTTATCCTAATAAGTTGTATTTTTAAGACTTCAACTCAGATTTTCATTTTTAAAGATCTTTCGATCTTTTGTTTGCTAAAGTATTACCACGATACCTTAGGGACCTTTCTACCTTCGCATATATTTTGTGTCAAATCTAAGTCTACCAACCCCGATCGATAATTAAATATTAGGTGAATTAATCTAGTCGATATTTTACCCAACACAGTCCTGCTGATATGTATCAAACTTTCAAAGCTCTCTATGGATTTATGGTCAATGGAGGGTATATATTCAATTGGTAACAAACTGGAAAGATAATAATGGCTGATAACTCATTCAAGGAGGAATGCATAAGGATGATAATCCATGTTATAATTGAGATTTATATAAGGAGAGGGATCTTTGAGATCATATATATACTTTATGGTGATAAGAGCTATACCCAGGTTTTGGACTATTCAAATGTGCCATTTTGGTGCATCTCATGTCATACAGATGGAAATATTTTTAAGAATTTCAATTGTGTTTTAAGAAGTATATGTGGTGAAAGTATTTTGGTCATGAATTTTCTCGATTTGGAAACATCAAAATGCAGGGACACATAAGGATTGAGAATAAGGGTGAAAAGGGTGAAAACCATGTTCTTGTTACCATTTCTTTGCACCTAGGTTCAAATCGATGCTTGGCAGAAGGAGTAAATTGTAATCCGAGGGGAATTGATTGGCCTAATGGAGACATGGTTGTGGGAGATCCCATGGGGAAAAACATGGAAGTGGCTGGTGGAGATTATTCTACCATTTCTATTTCAAATTATAAAGGTAAGAAATCTCATCTTTATGAGGTTTCTAATTCCTACTTTTATACAAGAAGAGAGGTAGATTGGCCAACCTCGACCAAGGGAAAAAATTATCCAGCTGTCTTCTAAACAAATATTAGTAAAGTTATGAGGTGTTTTTTTGGGTTAGAGATTTTTGAAGGATATAATACTAATGCACATGTCACCAATTTGACATTTGTAATGGTCAAACAAAAAAATCCACAATTAATGATTTCAAGCTATATTTGCATTACATATAGGATCACTGAGTGGTATGGTTGAAAATATATTTGCCTTCATTTTCATTCCATAGCTAAAGTAATTGAAGAAGACCAATCGAGTACTCTTTACACCTATTATAACATCATTGTTGATTTTGATTCCCACGTGGATGCTAAAATAAAGTAAGCATTTTAATGAACAATGAAAATGTGAAGAGTTCTCATTTTCCTTCTTATCTCCTATAGAGTTAGTGAATTGTACAATAGATAAGAGACCTATTACTTTGAAAACCTCTTCTATCATCACTCTCAGCTATTATTCTCACAATGGATTCTATTTCAATGAGGATACACGCGTGATTATCCTCCAAATGAACTAATGGTTTTTCAGAAATAAATTGCAACAACTGAGAAATATTCTCATCTATGCATATTATGTTTAAGAGAATAAAAAATATGTTTAAGAAATATGAACTTTTCATAGTTCCCAAGGAAATGAAAAGCTATGTTACTAGAAACACAACCCCTCCATTTCCTTGAAACATACAAGGAAACTTTTACAGAGTGGAAATACCATAGAAATTTCTTGGAAATTCCTGGAGATTTTTCCTATGACATTTTAGTTTCTTGAAAACTTTTTTTTAGATGTCAAAGTTGTGTCCTTTAGTTAAGTTACATTTCAAACAGAAAATAGTATTTCCTTATATTTGACTAGTGAGGACCATGACTAGAAAGTATGATCAAATGAAAATAAGTATAGGCATGCAAGGAAGGAAAAAGGATAGAAAAGGGTAAGGTTGAGGTGGCAAAAAGGAAGCAAAATGAGGGGACGAGATTCTCCTAGTATGAAGTTCTTGAATGCCCCTATGCAAAGAAAATATAGAGAAATTTAGGTTATATTTTACCTTCCCTGCTCAGGTTTAAATTGACGATGATGATCTATCTCTTCCTATAATATTCTTTCTAGAATTTCAAAACAGTTTTCTTTGGTATTATTTTTAGCTCGAGCATTGATGAAAAACTAAGTAAGAACTTGATTCTCAACAGTGAGTTTCTCAAGTTTAGGCTATAAACAATGGATTTTCCTGACTGCATCATATGAAATTTTCCATTGAGTAATTACAATTTGAATATAAAGTTCTTGAAAAGAATTCTGAACCTTTGACCTTTCATTTTCCAAATTTAGTTCTTCTAAACCACTTTTCTTGGACTTAACCCTATATTTTATTTATCTCCTTTATCTTCCTCATCAGCGCTAACATGGTGTTATGGAGAGAAACTTCCTATGGCTTGGGGTGTACCAAAACATACAGATTTGACACTAGAAATTAATCTTTCCCAATATGCAAGAGAAACCAAACATTCAACACTAAGGGATACCGAATCATACCTTATTCTGGATGGTTGAAGTAGATCCCCATTAATCTTTCCAATTCACGCTTGTATTAGAAATTCGTTCTCAACAACAAAAAACAAGACAAGCATGATATATAATATTGTGTTAGACCTACTCTAGCATATATATTCAATGATGCATAAATAGTTAAACACATACATGGATTCAACATTCATATTCAATTGCACATAATTGGGCAGGAAAAGATATTTCTATTAATAAAATCAGAGATTACAATAGTGACAACCTCTGTCGGCACATCTACGAATCGGAGAAACTGAGTCCTCCACTTGGGCCTCCACCACCTCAATCCTCCATCTCTCGATAGCAAGATCACAAGAAAAGGAAATACTGGGAAGAACACAAAGTGCTCCAAAGGGACAAAGCGATGCAGACTCAATTATATGAAAACTATGGAAACAATGGACTATAGTTTACTTTCTCTTCAATTCCTCCTCTTCAATCTATCCAGGGGGTTCCTTATCTAACACTCCAATGGGGTAATGGAGGGTCAAATTTGAGCGATCTCAAGGCATATGGAAGGCCAAGATTCAAGTGGTTTGGACTCACATGAAGGAAAAATCCAAAATTATTTGGATTTATGCACACATCTCGATGTACAAGGGTTTACGGTCAATACCCGCATGTACACGTGAGAATAGGTTTAAAAGTCATGTACAACAATAAACAAGGTTTTTTTAGGGATGAACTTGGAACATCAAAGGATAATATAAGTCCATGGGGTCTAAAGAGTCTACAGATGGACAGGGAAGGCCATCAACATGTGATTAACTGTGTGTGGTAAAATCGGTTATAACAGATGCCCGCTAATGTGTGAGGTCAGAGGGGTAACATGATGGCCGAAATACATTATAAAATCCATCCCAGAAGTGGAGTAATGAAGACCCAGGTGGAAGAACCAGCCACTCATCAGTACAATACAATGATAAATATCTGCATATGACTGTAAATACATAAAGTAGTCCCAAATACATAAGAGTACAATGGCCATGAATAGGCATGATATACAAAATGTGACATTTGTGGTCATCGCCATGTACAATATACAATAGATCAGAATATTCATGATGAAGATGTATAATAGATCAAGATATCCATAATGGCTGAAGATACACAATGGAACAAGATCTCCATAATAGCTGAAGATGTATGATATACACTGGAATCAAATCACGAGAGATGAAATCTCATGAACACTGGCACGATCAAAGAGGTAACATATATGTAATGCCACCTAGCTCGAAGGTCTTCTACATGAACCACTATGAGTACATGTCCTACTATGTGAATAGATGTGTCAAGGTTGAACATAGTAGTCCATCGTTTGATTACCGGTCATTGATGTATACTGTTAACAGATGCGAGATCACCCACTGATAATGAAAATGGGAATCAAGGTACTAGAGTCCAATCTAACAAGTGTGAATAGATGTGTTGAGGTCGAACACTTGGAATAATCCATCGATCAGGGGACATTGATATATTCCCAAAACTGTCGATGGTGAGAGAACCTACCATTGATAACTATAAGTCTCAAGGAACTCAAATGACTCTAGAATCCTATTCCATAATAAATGATCTAATGTTGATGGAAAGGATTCCAGTGGAAGAAGGGCATTAAGGCATCCCCCATCAACCAACATGAGGTACTCAACAACACTGTATAATGTGGAAGAACAATATGTGTATGAACCAGTAACAGTACCGGGAATGGCCGATATGAAAAGTCAAGATAACTAAGGAATGAATGACTCGGGCTTCAACTTCCTTCGAACAAGAGCATAAAGGTGAATGGTGACTGAAGGTAGGCAGCATGGAATCGATAACTAGGACATCTCTGTTACATAGGAGGCATCAATAGAGGCTCCATAGGGATTGGAAGCTTAACCAGTCGGTGGTGATAAACTCAGAGTAATGAGTACAACTCCCAAAGTCAAACTAATACCCAACCAACAGATTCGGATATATAGTGCTTTGTTTGAAGGCGACATGACTCAACTGCTGCCAAAGATATCATCGTTTCATGTCCGAATTTTTTGGTTTTTTGATTTTTTTGGAAATTTTCAGATATTTTTAAAAGCTTGAAAAAGAATAAAAGTGCTTTATAGTACAAATCTAGAAGGAGACAAGTGTCAGGGGGATAAGCAAAATAATTCCAAGCAGTGGAACATGCCTATGCTCAATGCAATGATATATGTGTAGGATAATGACACTTGGGGGAAGGTCTCCTCCTAGTAAAAGGGATGATCAAACTGCAAAAGATACATAAAAAGGCTCTGCTTAGATAGACATGAGACAAGCTCGAGATATATGTCTAATAACTCAAAGTCAGGGAGCTGGAATAAAGCTCAAGAAGGAAAGCAAAAATCATGGAAATGAAATTACAACTTGATATATACAAGGGATTCCTAAGGGAGATGGCCAGCATAAAGTTTAAGAGGAGTATGAAGCTCTTGTTCAAAGAAATGGTAGGACTAAAATGACTCCCACAACCTAAAGGAGAGATGTCCGCATGGGCACCAAATGCAATATGGGATCTAACTAGGGTACCCATGTATGGGAAAGCTCTACCATTCACATAACACCACTTCTAACAACAGTAAGAAGGCTCTATGACATCATGGAATGGGTTTGTACCTAAGGTTAAGATGAAACGGTCATAAGGTCATGCAAAACGTAGGATGATGTGAAATCCTAACCTATATGCTAGTTTAGACATGATACCTGTAAAAGAAATGAACGGGTCAAATTATTGGTCAAACCGTACTTAAAACGGTATCCTACAACATCATATTAGTCCAAATGGTCCAAAATGGTCAGAAACGGTAAAAAACTATAGGAAGTGGGTAAAAATTTCAAAAAAATTTCTATAAAATATTGAAAAATAAAAATTTTCATACCATTTGAATTTTTACCCACCATAGTGAATTTGAGTCCAGAAATTCAGAAGCGAATTACGAGAGCATCGTCCGGCAGAATCACTCCGTGTTTGATCTAGGTAAATTCCCTTGCCCCTGCCTTTCATTTTCATGTAAAATTTTTAAATTTTCACGGTCCATTTATTTTTTTAGGCCATCCCAAAATGTGTGTTTCAGCCCACGCGGAAATCAGGTCTTTTTTTGTGTATAGGGCTGGGTATACACGAAAAACACCACGATACCCACGCACATACGTGGCTGTTCTAAACATAGTCGCGTACAGGGCTGCAAATGTGATTTTCAAAGGTGAATACTAATGAAACTCAAACTTTTTTGTGCAGGATGGTGTTAGAATGGAGAGAGAGGGAACATGGTGATGTTGAGGAGGCATTCTAAGGAAATATAATGGCTCAACAAGTGCTGAGGGCTTGTGGGTTGTATAAATTTTGGCGCCTTGGCAGCTTAAGAGCCAAGCCAAGACTACTCTAGCTGCTAATAGACTACTGGGATCCAAATTCTGAGACCTTTCAGATAGATGGAATGTCACTCAACATTGAGGTTGAGGACATATATTTTATCACATGTTTGTCCTGGAGAGGGGAGATGGTGAACCTCTGATCCCGTGGGATAGGAGGTGGGCTGACTATCGAGGAGTACATAGTTGTGTATTTACTTCCCGATACTGAGAAGGTTGGGTGTCAAATCCTGACAAACGCAGTGCAGAACCTGGGGTTGAAATCCATACTATCGGCATTGGGCAGAATCACAGGTTTAGCGTCACTCCACCAAACCTCAAGGCCAATGATGTTCTATACAATAGAGTGTTTGTGACCCACGATATATCACTGGAGTACTTCGCTGGTAAGCAACATGAAACAACAACTCAGTGACTGCAAGATGGGCAGGGTACAAAAATTTGGGTTCGATAGTATACTAAGTGCATTCATTTTTGAGAGGGTGTCAGGGCTAAGTCCTAGAGTTGACATTTCTCCACACGGAGTTAGGGATCCGGCTCAGCTACACTGGGCCAATGTCATGCAGAGACTGGGAGGGGGAAGGGTGGCCAACCCCTACCCAATAGACTTCTTCCTCTGGTGGTGGAGACATATCATCGCCATAGATGACTACTCCTATGCAGGGATAGACTTCTGCCGATACCTGGATATGCCCATACCACCAGGATAAGGATATGGAGCCATAGGTAATGAACCCCAACTCACTTTTATTTTTTTGAGTTATTAGATTTTATTTTTTTGTATTTTTTGATATATGAAATCAAAAGACATGTTTTTGGTGTGATGACACATAATGAAAATCTGTCATGTACATGCATATGTGGGACCATGACAGCCAGAAGGATTTCCTCTTCATCGACAGTGTGGAAGAGGTGATGAGATCATGGGTGTGGATGCGAAGCAGACACTTCAAAGCATCCACACAAAATTTGTTCGCTTAACACAGAGGGTTCCCATGGCACAAGTTGAGGACTTTCCTGAGGCTATGCAATGCCAGGTGGTTGGAGTACCACGGTCATGGGTTCTATTATTTCATCAGCTAGCTAGAGACGTGGTGTGCTACCATGATCAGCACCCTCCTCCACCTCAGGCTTAGAGACCTAGGTGTATATTTTGTATGGCTGTGTAGTATATTTTGGTGGCTTGGAAGCCCCAATTTTGTATGTGACACTTATGTATTATGACGTCACCTTTTTGGACTTAATGAAAAATATTTATGATGATTGATTTTATTCTATTTACATGTGTAAAATGTGTTTGTGAAACACTTATAATATGTGAAACAAATGCTAGTCTAGTACATAGTTAGCATATGAATCAACAACTTGATTAAAATTTCTTGGAATGTGAATGCATGTTATACTCTCAAATTGTTGTTCTAGCAATCTTACACGCAAGAATCTTCATAACAATATTCGATCCCTAACATGATACAAGCCATTGAGTTGTGAAACTACTAACTACAAATCAATACGTACCTCAAGAGAAAGAAGACCATGTGAAATGGAATCCCACAACAACTCAATCACATCACTATATTCAGCAACATTATTCGATGAAGGCTGTAAACATATGCCTCTTAAAGACAACACTTAACCCATAGGAGTATATATCACCCAAGTTGTTGAAGCTGAGTTTTGAGTGTGGTGGCTAGCACCATAAGTGAATCCTATGTAAACGGAAGACTCCATTGACATCTTCCATAAAAAATGAAAGCTAATCAACAAACCTGATCACCATAAGAATACCTAACTATGCAATGCAAGAAATGTACAATAATATACAAAAAGTCAGCCCTGGCTGAAGATCATGCATAGTACATTTTAAGATAGAGCCCATTCCTAGGCTCCGCCAAGGCTGTCCCTTCATACTACACCAACTCATAGGAACCTTTCTCTAATTTGTGCTTAACCACGTAAGGACCATGCTACATCAGGTTGAAATTTCCTATCCCCAATGGTTCCTTAGATTGATCCCACAAAAGGACCAAGTCACCTTCGCTAAAACTCCTAGGACAGACAAACTTATCGTACTGGACCTTAATGCGACATTTGTTAACCTCAAGAGCCACTAAAGCATCTTGACACTTCTCATCAAGCTACTCCAAGTGGACTAGACGTTCTTCCAATGCAGAAGTCTCTGGTAAAATCTCCACAGCTAGCTTCAAAGAAGGGATTTCGCATTCAACCGGTAATACTGACTCCACCCCATGCACAAGTTGATAGGGAGAAAAACTGGCGGCAGTCTTAAACGTGGTTCTATAGGCCCACAAATCAAGATACAACATGATATGCCAATTATTCTTGGTCTGTGCAATGGTTTGTTGGAGAATGGACTTAAGTGACTGTTGTAAAGGACAGTTTCCTATGGCTAGGGTTTAAGAGGCCATCAACGTACTAGGGTTGAAAGGTGGATGCACAATGTTCAACAAGCACATATAAGCAAGTTTTAGAGATTAGAATGGTTCATACCTTACCCAAATGAAGGTTGATCCAAGCAGCCCTTCAATTCTCTTCTTGCTCCTCTTGCTCCTCTTGCTCCAAGAGACCTGTAAAACAAATTATACCTTCTTCAAACCATTATGACCACATATAAAGCAATGATAATCAAATAAACATGAAATAATAATCTGATTAACATCAACATATGATCATAAACAGAGATTCAATCACACATTGAACAATTATTTGGGAAGAAGAAGTGTTAACCCCAAAATCCCCCACATAGCTCTCAATGGCCTACTCCACCCAAGGACACCATCTCACAACACTCATTCCACTCCATAAGACCTTCCATTTGACCCCCACACCTCCAAAAGAGCCCAAGGATGAAGAAAAGGGCTAAAAACCCCCAAAAAGAGCCCAAAATAGCCCCCTAGGAGCTAAATCCCTCAAAAAGGGGCTAAAACCCTAAAAGGGGCTAAAGTTAGGGTAGAAGGGGCTAAAGGCCTAAAAAAGGGGCTAAAGCCTTGACCAAGGGATTAAAACCCTAAAATCCCTTGGAAAAACTATAAAAGGAGGGTGGGGGGTCACTCTCAAAACACTCCTCACTTGCCTATTGTTATGCCACCCATGGATGCTTTGAGACTTTTACCTTTCAAACCACCCACTCTCCCTCTCCTCCATCTCCATCTCATCAAGCCATTGCTTCCCAACCAAGAGAGAGGTGCTCCCATGAGCTAGGGCATGGTGGCCCATTTCCACCTAAGTGAGGTATAATTTCTTTTCATGGTTGTTTATTTGTTTTGCTTTCTAACCCTCATTTCTATTTGCAGTTTTTTCATTGACATTGTTTGTAGGTTTGCCATTGTAGTAGCTTAGGTTGTTTGCAGGTTTCAAGGAGGCGGAACCCTAACCCATTTTATGTAGAGGGGTTCACAAGGGCTTCATCTCTCCATTTATTTTCTGTTATTAGCTCTTAGATCTAGTTTACAGTAGCTTCCAATTGCTTATTCTTGTTTAGATTAGCTTAGTTTAATTCGCTGCTCTGTTTAAGCTATTTTGCCTTTTGTTTTTTCCTATTTTCAAAGGGTAGGAACCTACCCTTGTGCCCTATAGGCACAAGGGATCCATTCCAGCCCCTGTAGTGAGGAGAAATTCTCACTACAGCTTTGGCGACTCCACTGGGTCGATCCCACAGGATCCCTGGGCCAAAAATTTCAAGTTTTCAAGTTAGTTTTTTTTTCCAGTTTTTACCCTAGTTTTCCAGAAATATTAGGTTAGATCTATTTGAATATGCTTTATTTCCTATTTTAGTCAGTGCTGAATCCTCTACTAGGCCAAGCCGAGTCAGAATGACCCCAGTACCAGTTACCGTTGGCCAGATCTGACCCTGTATCACCAAAAAACCCCTTTCCGGAGCAGGTCGCTCTTATCGGGGGAAAAGGTGAGACTGAGGCGCTCTTAATTGGAAAAAAGGCACACCTAGGGTACAATTAATCCTCAGGTAGGCGTGACTTCATCCTAGGAGCTTAGGTTGCAGCTATTTTCAGATTCTGTGTGACCCCCTCGCTCATTTCTGGAAAAATCTTGCGGCCCCCTCGCAGAATTTGGTCAGAAATGTGTGGCCTGTCACACAGAAGTTGTATTTCAGTTTAATTAACAGTAATTTTCAGTTTCATAGGATTTTTAGTGTGGCCCAGCCACCTCTGTCCACCATTGCAGGTCTCTTTTAATTCCAATTTTTATTTTCTGCAAATAAATGCATGAACAATGTGTATATGCTAAATCAATCATTAAGGCTTAATAAAATCAACTAGTTTAACTAAAAGTAATTTAAAAATAACCATCTTGCTGCCCCCTTCCTCCTCTACCTAGTCATCACCCTCTGAGGTATTCTGGGATATGACGAAGGGAAAGCTTGTATAGATCTAGGAACTCCATGGTATTTTTCTCAAACCACTAAAACCAGCTGACCTAGAAGGTAGAGGGGGTAGAGAAGGAGGGCTTCTCACGGTGCTAATCATCCTCCCTGTTGACCAAACTAGCACTTGGGAGGTGACCCAAGGATCTACGGATGGGCTTAGTCCCATTGTGTTGATATCCCAACACCTTCTCTTTGTTGAAGAAGAATATCACTGAGAGGTAGACATTTAGTGAGGCCAACAATTCAGGGTTAATCACCATACTTGCTTACAAATTTCTGTTTATGTTTGCATACAAAACCATGATATGAACTCTACCATGAATTCATAAACCATATTGCAAACCAAATACCAGAACAAACAAGAAAACCAACACACCATACCCAATAATTAACCCAACTCAGTTCATCACGCTGAGTAAGCCTTAAAATTTACCAAATTTACACTAAGTTCAATCAATTTTGTAGTCTTTGAGGACATAAGTCCCTGACTGCTTCAACTGTGGGAAGTACTTGGGATTTGCCTAGAAACTCATTGTGAGGAGTACCACAAGAGCCCCAAAGTAGCTGGCCCCTGAGAGGAATTGCCAAGCGAAACAGGCAACAACCCCTTCCGATTGAGTAGAAGCACCCGTGAGGAACAAGCCAAGAACTGTCTTCTGGTAGTCTTGGTGGCCGAGAGACCACCTTGAGCCAATAGGAAGCCATTGAAACTGGGGTCCAAATCTCATACCCACCAGTTTCATACACAAAAGCGAACACAATTGATCCTCCATGTTCTTCCTCACGCCTAAGAGGCGAACCACCACCATTTGGAACACTCAGTCGGCACCATCGTAGCCCTTCTCAGTGATCTCCCACACCATCAGAGGGACACATAGCCTTCGATTCTGATTCAGACCCATATCAGTCCGAACTAGACCTCCACATTGCACCATCAATCCCCATGGCTAGTGCAAACCTGAATCCATTTTTCGGTCTAACCTTAGAAAGTGGACCCATGTCCACATCACAACCTGTCACCCACAACGTGGAAAGTGGTCCAAGCACAGTCATGCAGACTGTCATTAACCAATTTCCACCACCAATAGTGACTAGCCAAGCTGGCCCAGTGGTAACACATGGGGGCAGTGGCCCCTCCACACACACTGCCCCCCCTGCCACATAGGGGGGTAGTGCACCGTCCACCTACATTGCCCCTATTTTCACACATGGGGGAAATGCTCCTGCCACCCATACCATCCCACCCACAACACTTGGGGGCATTGGCCCAATCGCCACGGTGCCACCACAAGCACCCCCAGCCATGCAGATGCATTATGCACCTGCAAACCCCACCCCCATTCCAGCCCCATCCCACATCAACTTGGGGTCAAATATTCCCTTCATGGCTCATCTAAACTTGCATGACTTGGCTAGATTAATGAATGATCCCATTCACCACCAAGCTTTTTGTCCACCCATGCCAACTAAGCTACCATCAGACATCCCAAAGTTTGAAGGCAAAGCCGGGGAATGTCCCCAAAATCATATAATGACATTCCATCTATGGTGCTCATCTAACAGCATCGTAGAACACTCCATTAGGCTGAGGCTGTTCCAATGCACCCTTATAGGTGCCGCAGTCAAATGGTACATTGAGCTGCCACAAGCCAAGTACCCCGAATTCAACTCCCTAGCATTCATGTTCGTACAGTATTTCCAACTCCCTGTCAGATATGATGAGGGGGTGGAGATCCTGTTATCCTGTCACCAAAACACCGCCACTCACATAACTGACCATATCCATGAGCGGCGGCAATGCCGCAGCTTATGCAAAATCCAACTAGACAACAAGATCTTCTTGGATTGGTTCCTTAAGACTTTGCTCCCACCCATCGCAAAGGACGTCGCATCTGAAGATCCCCAATCTGAAGAAGAGGCCATATTGAAGGCCCAACAATTTGATCTCATTTACACCCAGTCTGGATACTTGTACATTGTCATTCCAGATGCTCCCCATCCAAGTACCTCTTACAACGACACACCGGGGTCATCCCATGCAATGGACGGCATCATAGGGTTAGTGTCCCAACAACCACAACCTCAACTGACACCACCTGCCGTTGCACCACAACCAAGCAACACTACTAATGTTTCTTACCAAAACCAAGCTCCAGACTATGCTAGAATGATGTCTCAGTCCGGAGCAATAACCTCTTATGCACAACCTGCGCCACCACAATAGGCTCAGGCCATGGCTTGGCCAACACAACAGTATGTGGGGAAAATGCCCACATTTGTGGCACCACCACCCCCACAAATATACTATGCACTGCCAGTAAAACAAGTTCAAGCCCCCGCCCCCACCCGCGCTCCACCCGCCCCATTGGGACAAGTGTTCACACAACAAAACCGTACCAACCATCCTGCCTCCAACAATCAACAAGGGCAAGCTAGAAACAACCAACCCCATAACTAAGGCAACAATCAACTGCAAGGAGGCAATCAACAACTGAATCCTCCCAATAATGCCGCGGCTAATCGACCAACCCCAAACCCCCCACGACAAAATCCATTAAGATGCAATGCACCGTTGCACACAAACCAACCATGTACACTCTGTAATGTCTATGGGAATTACACATTTGAGTGTCCCCTCATGGCTCATGCTAATAAAGCCATTCAAAATGAGGCCCAATAGGCCGCCAATGCCCCCATTGAAGCCCAAACCAACTAGGCGCCACAAGGACCTCCTCCCATGGTGCTTTAAAACCCACTACCAGTCCAAGGATTGGTGCAAACCGCTCCCCCTCCCCAGGCCAATCCCAACGCTTCGGGGGCACCGCCTATTGTTGAAATAGTTGTCCACCACCTGATGACCATGACCACTGAAGAGGTCAACTTATAGACTAGACAAATCAGTACGGTACCACCACCGAACCTACCAACTCATCAGCAGCATCCATGTCTAAGACAACTAACCTACCTCTCTAGTTAGCCCCGTTCCCATTCCCCCCCATACGCAGAATCACCAATAATGCCACAACTAGAGCTGTAGTTAGCTATAGCGTTGTGGATGATTTGGCCCAAACGCCAACCACCATGTCCACTCTTGAGGTACTTAAACATGCCCAATGCAGTGGAAATACTTACTAGCCACTCTAGGGGTAGTAGACCCCTCCGAATCCAAGTTAATCATGTTTGACACAGAGAATAGAGAGCCGCGCATGCCCTCCACTATTGCCTTCCAAATCCCAGTGTCCATCCGGAACTTGGTCGTGCACTGATGCATAGTGGATGAGAGGGCATCCACGTGCGTCATGTCTACCTTGGTTTGGTAGAAGCTTGGATCACCAATTCTGCAACCGTCCTCCACGACTCTGTGGGTTTATGATGGACATCCCACTAAATCCCAAGGAATCCTCCCCCATGTCCCCATCACATTAGCCGAGAAGACAGTCTTGATTGACATCAAAGTCATCAACACCAAATTGGACTACAACCTCCTCCTTGGGAGGAGTTACATGTATGCCATGCGAGCCGTTGCATCAACTGTCTTCCACCTCATGATGTTCCCCCATGAAGGGAAGATTATGACGGTTGACCAACTCACCTACCATGATCCGTAAGGGTTAACAACACCTGCTAATGTTATCCCTACCATCACCACCATTGAGCAGCAAGGGGTGACCACACATGCTAATGTCATCCCTGCAACCAACACTATGGTTGAAAACACACTAACCTCCCCCCTATCGGATGTGGGCCGTGGGTTGTTTACCGATCCCACCATGATGGATCCTTTCCCGTTGGTGTCACCACCACTGACAAAAAAGAAAACTATGGAATTGTGCATGGTCTCATCAAGCACCGCTGCACCCTAACAACAACCACAGCCGTAGCCCCAACCACAACCACAACATCGTTCGCAGCCACAATGCCAATAGTAGCTGCAACATCACTCGCAACAGTAGCATTATGCGCAGCCGCAACCACAACCTTACCCCCACATGCAACCAGCTAGGAGTTATGTGGGATCATCTCTAGTCCATACAATTCCCTTCCTCTCTCCCCCACTTGGTGTCATGAGCAAGCCGATCATGGCCACCTTAAGCCTACCTAACTTTATGTTGGGGATCCCAGTGTCATACCTAGATCCACCAACTCAACAAGTAATGCCTCAGGTTGTGTTAACTCCGGTACAACCTATTGCGGTTGAATCTCACCCCCCACCCAGTCCACATAAGCCAACCGTCGCACCCACATTTGCACCACCCCAACCCAAAAGGGCCAGGGGAAAGAACACCAAAGCCACTGTAGAACCATGACAAGTCCCACCTTGTGCCGTCTATGAACAACAGGGCCATTCGACTCAGAATTTCCCTGAAATCCTAGTGATCCGTGAGCATCTAGATGCCATGGATACGAACAAAAAAATCCCTATGGTTGAACTGCCAACTATGCCACTAGTCAAGAACAAGGCATTAAGGACAAACCATGCTTGCGCCCTTTGTGGATTGTATGGACATTACTCCCACCATTGCCAAGACCTACCCGAATTTCAAATGGCTCTCGCTGACCTCCGTCACCATTCCCTTGAGTTTGAGATCACCTTGATCGAAGAAGTTCACCCACCATCTCCTTCGTCCGACACCATGTCCATTTACATGATGTCTAGTTCCCCCGAAAAGCTCATCCCCATCTCCAATGATGGTCCATCAGACCTGTCACTTCATTGCTTCAACAACGACGAGGAGATACTTGAAGCTTTGACCTCCCCGGAATACCCATGGGACGACATGCACCATCACTTGTTCTTCCTCCTAGAAGAGCTTGTGTCGCAGTCCGACCAGTTTTCCATGGAGACCAAAGATTTCATCCTTGGGAAGGTTGACTGGTTCAAGAACCCAATCCTAGCACCCGATGCCTTCAAAGAAGGGAACATGGCAAACGTTTTGCCAACAATTAAAATTGACATCTCAACCAACTCTGAGATCGTTGAATAAATCATGCTGGAGGCATCTTGCTCCCCAGAAGAGGTCGATGCCTACACCGCTCTCTTCCAAGAATTTTGTGACATCTTCACCTGGTCATACACTGAAATGTCCGACTTAGATCCATCCATCGTGGAACACCACATCGACACTTGGCCTAATGTAGCACCTGTCTGTCAGAAGCAATGGCCCATCCATCCATCCAAAGCGGCCATGGTGAAATCCAAGATAGAGAAGTTGCGCACAACCAGCTTCATTTATCCCATTGCATACACAACTTGGGTTTCTAATCCTGTTCCTATGAACAAAAAATAGGGTACCATTCGCGTTTGCACAGAATTCCACGATCTCAATGGCGCATGTCCCAAAGACAACTTCCCCACCCCGTTCATCGACTAGATCATCGATGCATGCACCGGACATGAGGCCTTCTCCTTCATGGATAGATTTTCTGGATATAGCCAAATCCAAATACGGAAAGAAGACCGTTACAAAATGGTATTCACAACCCCATGGGGCACATTCACCTACAGAGTCATGCCCTTTGGCCTCAAAAATGTTGGAGCCACCTTCGAGTGCACCATGACATATTGTTTCCATGATTTAATTCACATCATCTTGGTCTACTTGGATAATCTCACTGCTCGATCATGAAAACAAGCACAATATATAGACGACTTGCAACAAGTCTTTTTACGTTGCCGCAAGTACAACATCCACCTAAAGCCCCTCAAGTGCATTTTCTGTGTCCCAGCAGGCCGTTTACTCAGATTTATCTTCTCCCACAAAGGGATAATGGTAGATCCCCTCAAATTTTAGGCCATCCTTGATCTTCCTTCCCCATGAACTCGGAACCAACTACAAAGCCTACAAGGAAAGGCCAACTTCCTTCGCTGCTTTGTGCCAGAGTATGCAAGAAAATCCTATGGATTCATCTGCCTGCTTCACACAAAAAACCCCTTTGTTTGGGATCAACAACCACAAGAATCATTTGAGGCACTCAAACAAGCCCTAGCTTCTGCACCATTACTCTCACCACCAGATTTCACTCGAGACTTCATCCTTTATGTGTTGGCCTCAGAAAATTCCATTGCTGGAGTCTTCGTCCAAGAAGACGATGCTCGTCATGAGCATGTGATTTACTACATTAGCGAAGCTAACAGGACCCCCATTACGATATTCACTCGAGGAGAAATTAGCCCTCGCCATTGTATTCTCGGCTCAAAAATTGTGCCACTACATCATTGCCAACCATACTCGTGTAGTGGTTGATTCAAACCCAATGCCGTACCTCTTAAGCCGCTGCCTTCTACAAGGTTGAGTAGCCAAGTGGGTAGTTGTCCTCCAAGAGTTTGACCTAGAGTTTGTTTCTCCAAAAAGCATGAAGGCACTCACACTAGCCACACTCATGACCGATCTGCCCCCATTAACCACATCATCACCCCCCATAGATGATCTCCCTGATGACGTCCTATTCATCATATCTACTGATGACCCATGGTATGGAGACATCCTTCTTTATTTATGAATGAAAAAGTTCCCAGCGCACTTCTACCATGAGGATAGGTGACGCATCCAACATCAAGCCATTCGCCACTTGTTGATAGGTGACGCATTGATACCATCCTACACCATTGCCTCACCCATGATGAGGCCGAGACCATCCTCAACGACAGTCATAGCGGAGCCTGTGGTGGTCACCTTTTAGGCCTAGCAACTGCCCAAAAGATTCTGTGCGTCGGCTATTTCTGGCCCTCCATCTTTGCTGATTGCATAGAGGCAGTCAAACATTGCTACAACTATCATCTTTTTGCCCCAAATGCAAGAACCCCCCCCTCACCATTACACCCCATAGTCATAGTCGGGCCTTTCTACAAATGGGCAATCGACTTCATGACAATCAACCCCATTTCGCCTAATGGTCACAAATACATCATCATGGTATTCGATTACTTCACCAAGTGGGTCGAAGCCATGCCCACATTCAATTGCAAAGCTGAAACCGCAGCACGTTTCTTCTTCAACCATGTCATTACACGGTTTGGTGTCCCCAAACAATTAGTCTCCAACCATGGGGCACACTTCAAAGATGCCGTATGGGATGAATTATCAACCACGTTGAAATTTGAACACCAATACTCCTCTTCCTACTACCCTCAGGGAAATGGCCAAGTTGAAGCAGTCAACAAAATCATCAAAACAATGCTCCAACGGATGGTAGGAAATCACAAAACTAACTGGCATCACATGCTATTCTTTGCCCTATGGGCTTATCGCACATCCACAAAAACCACAACCAGTTTCACCCCTTTTCGCCTAGTGCATGGCGTTGAATCAGTGCTCCCTATAGAGTGCCAAATCTGATCTCTCCGCCTTGCGGTGGAACTCCTTCCTGATACTTCACCTTTAGAAGAAAAATACTCCTCCAACTCGAGCAAACCATAGAAGACTGTCGAGCTTCCCTCCAAGCCATCAAAGCAGCAAAAACATGATCAAAGATCCAATATGACTCCCATGTCCACCCTCGCACCTTTAGCGAAGGTGATATGGTTCTAGTATATGACCAACCTAATGATAAATTGGGCAAAGGCAAGTTCGAATCAATGTGGTATGGCCCATACGTCATCCACCATTGCCTTGGAAAATGGGCATACACCCTCATAAACTCTGATGGACAACTCTTGGAGAACCCATGCAATGGGATCTACCTCAAGAAATTTTACACTTAACATCACCAATGAGTCACTTCATTTTCTTTTTCTTGTTTTCAACGCTTTTTAGCAAAAATCAAAAGCAGCACCATCAGCTGGTAGTCAAAAGTCACCCGAAACCTGTTCGAGACACCTCTCACACCTTTGGGATCAAATTTCCATTTCCTTATGAGACCATCATCTCATGTTTAATAAGTCAATTTTGGGACCATCTCCCACAAGTCACCTTGATTCACGATCCATGACATGACGATGCAAGTGTCTACGGACCGGTACTCGTATCACACTGCTCGGTCGCAACTCATGCGAGCGATCGAGCCACCGCCCGTTAAGGATTGTACCATACTTTTATTTTTTTTGTATTTATAATTTTCTTTTTTCACCGCACCTTACGCGGAAATTTGGACCATCATCCACAAAACCCTTTGTTTTTATTCCATGTATTTGACATAGAAGTGTCCTCGGGATACCGCCCGTTAAGAAATGTAATTTTACTTTTTATTTTGTATTTATAATTGTCTTTTTCACCACACCTTACGCGGACATTTGGACCACTGTCCACAAAATGATTTCTTTTCTTGCACGTATTTGGCATATAAATGCCTCTGAATTTGTACTTACATCACATGTAGTCAAGTCTATCCACCCCAACACACACACACGCTCTCCTGACCTCTGTCCGAGAGCCACCTCGGTTTGCATGCCTCTGGTGCAATGTCTCGTAGGCCTCTGCCGCGATTTATCCAACGCATGTATTGGTATGTTTGAGAGCCTTCTGCTCCGTCCATACTGCATGGATGACCTTTGGACCTCTATCCACCACCCTGACATGGGGCACCACTCATGCCACCGCAGTTGGTTGACCACATTAGAGTTTCATTAAAGCTCTTTTCTAACTCCTTAAAACATGAAAAGATCACCGAGCGCAATTGCTTCCTTTCCTGCTCGCTAAAGTATAGGAAAGGGAGTCTACATCATCTCGTTTATCTCCTTTTGAGGACCGTGTAGACCATCTCACAAAAAGGACCTCCTTGGCACACTCAAGCCAAGACCGTTCCCCTCTGCATAATTTTGTGCTTTCTCGGGCAGAGGGGCCGCACTTTACAAAAAATCTTACCAACAGTTGTCGTTAAGCTCTTTTCCAGCCATCTCAACAAGAAAAGATCATCGAGCAAACTTGGTTTTGTTCATGCTTAGAAAAGTATCTAAATGACCATCCAGTCAGTAAAGGTTTAACCTTTTCTGGCCTGATTGGACTACCAAAGGTAAAGAAGTCTCTCATCCCCTCCAGGATGGGCAAGCTATCCTATGTATACTTTTATCCTTTTTCGAGCAAATGAGACTACCAATGAAAAAGAGCCCCCACTAGAGTCTTCTTCGTGCTTTCAGACTCTTTAAAATTGAAAGCACCATCGAGCACTTACCTTCTCAGGCTCGCCAAAAATCCATGAGATAGTACCACAACGGTGTCCTTAGACACCACCCCACAGAAAATAGTTTGGAAGCATCCCCACATTGGCTCGCCTATGTTCAGAGTACTCTGCAATGTGTCTTCCTTGGATCCCATCAGTATCAAAAGTGTCCACCTCCTCCAAGTATTTCCCATCTGCAGCGACATTCCCGGTATTACAGCTATGATCCCATTCCCATGAGTTAAGTTTCATTTGCTGCCTGGTCCGCCCTGCTGTCATAATCTGAACAAAGGAAGTTTGAGTCTCCCTCTCCCCTCCTGCCCCTGTTCAGTTGTTTCCCTTCCCTCCCCTCCCCCCCAATTCAGTGAGTCAGTCCACAGATTGCTTCACACCTTTTAGTTATCCCTTGCGCTCCTGGTCATGGAAGCATCATTGCCTTGACTACGGGTAGGTCTCCCTCCCTCTGTCGATGCTAACACACATATTCCAGAGGATAAACCCATAAATCCCTGTACCTTGGTTTCATTTACATCATTGATGAGTTCCTTGGACCACTTGAGAGGATTCCTTAGTGCCTCTTGGGATGGTTGTGTCTCACGTGCTCGACTTCAACTTCATTATTGCACCGTTGAGATTCATACAGGGTTTGTTCTGCACAGTACTTGGTCAAAGACCCCGGATGTCACCTGACTCTAGCACATTGGTGAGTCCACTTGAGGGACCTAAACAGGTTATGTACCTTGTGATTTCTGGGTTGTGTTGGAGACAGTGATCAGAAGCCCCAACAGTGCTTCGATATACCTTTATGATTGATGCAGCATACTTGTACCGCAGAGACTCTGACTCTCAATCAGCGAGTCCACATAGCTATGTAACAAATCTAGCAGACTATCAGTCATGAAGATATAGCATCCGATGATAATGCCATGGGTCCAATGTACCAGATCAGTATTGTATTCAGCCTCACATGGAGGAAACCATCATTGTAACATCAATTGTATATGATTGGCTCTTGTATTTTAGAGCATAGATCAAATTTTTCTTTTGACATTGTCACGAGCATGGGAATGCCCACCTCATCCATATACATGTCACACATTTATTGTATCTCACCCATTGATGGGAACCAAATTAATACAAAA
>LPNX010662518.1:2864149-2880596 GCA_001517045.1 Pseudotsuga menziesii
GGATGGACTTCTCACTTATAAAGGTAGAATTTATATTCCAAATGTAGCAGATTTGAGGAGAGTTGTTATGGATGAAATCCATCAAGCTCCATATTCTGGTCACCCAGGATATCAGAAGACAATTGCTACAGCTAGAAAGCAGTACTTTTGGCCAGTTATGAAAAAGGATATGGCTGAGTACATTTCAAGGTGCATGAAATGTCAACAGGTAAAGGTTGAGCATCAACATCCAGCAGGTTTGTTGCATCCTTTGCCAGTTCTAGAATGGAAATGGGAAGTTATTTCCATGGATTTTATTACAGGATTTCCGATGACTTGGAGACAACATGATTCTATCATTGTTGTGGTAGACAATTTGACAAAGGCAGCACATTTTATACCGGTTAAGTCTACATATGAGACTGGCGACATTGCAAAGATCTTCATGAAGGAGATATTCAAATTGCATGGATTGCCGAAGGAAATAGTCTCTGACAGAGATGTCAAGTTCACTTCCAACTTTTGGAAGGGGTTGTTTGTAGATTTGGGTACAAAGCTAAACTTCAGCACTGCATACCATCCTCAGACAGATGGGAAGACAGAAAGAGTTAATCAGGTGCTTGAAGACATGCTTCGCATGTACATAATGGACAAACCAACCAAGTGGGAAGATTACTTGCACTTGGTAGAGTTTTCTTATAACAATGGACATCAGGAATCCTTGGGGATGAGTCCGTATGAAGCTTTGTATGGAAGAAGGTGTAGGACACCAGTGACTTGGGACAATCCAGTGAACCGGATTGTGCTTGGACCAAAGTTGCTCAAGGAAATGGAGCAAGAGGTCGTAAATATCAGGCAGAAGCCGAAAGTAGCACAGGACAGACAAAAAAGCTATGAAGATAAGCATAGGGTGAACAGGGAGTTCAGTGTTGGGGATAATGTTTACCTCAGAGTGAGGGCAAGGAAGAGTTCCTTGAAGCTTGGAAGTTGTGCCAAGTTTTCACCGAGATATTGTGGGCTGTTTGAAGTGCTTGAAAGGATAGGGCCAGTTGCATATAGAAATGCATTGCCTGCTAGCACTAGAGCTCATAATGTTTTTCATGTTTCTTTGCTTAAAAGATATGTACATGATCCTAACCATGTGATAAATTGGGATGTGATTCAGGTGGAACCCGAGGGAGAGTTCCGAATCGAGCCAATGCGCATCCTCGACAGGAAGGTCACAATGCTCCGGAACCGAGCCATAGGTCAGGTAAAGGTGCAATGGGATCACTTCGGACCTGAAGAGGCTACATGGGAGCTGGAGGATGCTATGCGATTGGCACATCCATTTTTGTTCAATTCTGCGGAACACTGAGGCGATACCAGTGTAGCATTTTGTTCAAATTTTGTAAAGCACTGAGGACAGTGCTATTGAAGGGGGAGGGGAATGTAATGTCCCAGTTTTGACCATGTTACATTAGATGTATATGATGTAAATATTATAAATGATCACGGTGTGGAGCTAAAGGCCAAGGCCCCACCATTGATCGGTTATGCTATGTTTTGGGATTTAAATTGTCACTGATGGTATATCGGGGCATGCGGCATATATTATGTTGGTCATCATGTAAATGTGCATCTATAATTAATTGAATGAACACAACCAGCTACGATCGCAGCAACTTTTCACAAGGATAAGGTGTGGGGAAATTTGTCAAACCTTGGGCCATTTAGGGAAATACCCATGTGTCTTCTCCCCTTATTTTTTTTATTCCAACCACCTTCATTGAATAATGGCTGTTGGTGGTTGAAGTAGTTAATGGATTTGGGAAGTGGGGTGGCAGGACTGTCAGTCCTCACCCACACGCACACTACACCCCTGTGGACTTCACTCACGCAGGCAATTCCACTCTCACCATGATTTTGTCTGTTTCTCCTCACGCACAGGCTTTGGGCGGTTTTGGTCTCACGCAGACACATCTTCCTCTCCATGAGTTGCTAAACACCCAGGCACTTCAATTTCGCTTCCTCTCCATTGCTGTGCATTCTCACGCAGAGGGATTCTTTCTCGTTTTTTCATCTTCATGCACAGGATTTTGCTGGATTTACCCACGCAGTAGTTTTCTTCTGTGGATTTGTGAATAGTGAGGCCGTATCCTTTTACTCATAGGAGGATTATGGGTTATGCATTGCTGTTCCTCACACACAGGTCAGGAGATTGTAAATTCCTTCCCAGCGTGGTCTGTGTAATTTCTTCCAGTGACTTCGTTTCCCAGGACGGGCTGTGTTTTCCCACACTTTTGGTTGTGGCTGTTGTGGTCTTTCTTACATGTTGGGGACTATTGTAAATTCACCTGAGATTCATTTTGGCCATGATAGGGCCAAGAATGAATCTGAATTCATTTTCCCTGTCTTAAGCTGTATCAGCTGATTGATTTACTGAGTGAAATGGTTGGTCTTCGAACTGTGTAGGGAGAAAGGATGTTGGCTTAGATTTGCTTGATAAACCTGTTGGCTGGAAACCACACAGACAGAGCTAGAGGGCTGGCCTTATTCTCCATCACCCCTGAATAGCACTGGAAGGGAATGTAGGGCTTGAGGGACTGTGTAGCAGAGAAGGGACTGATTCCTTGTGTTGGGTGTGTTTGGGTGTCTTAGAGGTCAGGCTAGTTCTGGTGTAGGTGTTCTTGGCTCTGCAATGAGCGCACCAGCTTAGCATTTAGCCTTTCCCACTCCTTGATGGCCTGATAAACCAAACTGTGTTGGCTTGGCTATGCTTGTGTATGCTTGGCTATGTGTAAGCCTGCTAGTTCCCTTATTCCTTGGAGAATCATGCCCAGCTCGAGGGTGGCAGCATTGCTAAGAGATTAAGGAGCACGTTGGCCTATGGTTGGGTGGAACGTTGCAGCGACGTAGCTGGTTGCGGAGAGAAGTTACCATAAGATAAGTGCTCTTGTTCATTTTACTTCTGCAACCTTATTTCTGCTAATAAAAATGATGAACATGTTAAATGCATGCATGCCTGAATGCTGTTGGTTTCCGTTATGTAAGAGGAATGATTGGTTGAATGTATGATGTTTCCGCTGTGTCTGATAGATGATTGCATAAGTGCATGTGTTTACTTCAACCCATTTTCCTTCAGCATCCTGTTTCAATAGTTTTGTGTATGCATATGTTCATGGGGCTCTTAGCCCGGGTGGTTTAATCTTGGGTTGCGTCCTCTTCACCGGTCAGAGGCATGGGGATGTGACAGGTGGCACCTCTTGACCACATTAAAGCAATCTTTAAATATGGATGGCCAAAAATAACATGCTCACAAAATTTTTTGGGTTGTAGAAAGCGCAGATAAATGACCACCACACGCCCCTCCGTGGAAATCATTAAGCACGACCTCATCCTCCTCATGAGTTAAACAACACCGTAAAATGGAATCAACCCCACGGTAGTACAAAGTATCCTCCACTATGAGGTAGTTCTTCGCTATGGGATGTAGTCATCGTCGCTCATCTCATGAGAGGTGAGTAGGAACCTTCAATGTTTTCAAATAAACAATAATATCTCCATACAAAAGGTCCGTGGTTGATATGAGAAAGATATTCTCATCAATAAGAGAATCCTCATGAACCTCTTCTTCATCCAAATTTGGAAAATCTGATACGAGCTCAGCAAATATTAATGATTTCTTCAATTTTACTGAAACAAACTCGAGATCAAAATCTTGCAATATCACAATCCATTTATTATACTTTCCCCCAATCATCCTTCTGGTGAGGACGAACTGAAATGGATTGATGTGAGCTACGACCAAATTTTGGTGAAGGAGGATGTAATGCCTTAAACTCTGAACTGCATGGATAGTGGCTAAGTCTAGCTTCTCAACATGGGAATAATGAACTTCTGCATCAATAAGGTTTTGGCTCAGATAATATATGACATGCTCATGGATATCCTCTTCCTCCTGAACAATTACCATACCAACCGTCTCCTGAGACACGGCCACATAAATAAAAAAGTCACGGCTATAGTCTGGTGGACTAAGCACGGGGGCCGATGCCAAGGAATTCTTAAGAGCATTGAAAGACTCCTAGGCTCACTCATCCTAGTAAAAAGGGGTGTCTTTCTTCAACAAACGCATGAAGCCTTTGGTCAAATTGGCAAAGTTGACTATGAACCTTTGCAAGAATTTCTCCATACCTTGTAAACATTGAAGATGTTGAATGTTATGCATGGGAGACAATTGAAGTATTGCCTCAACCTTCAAGTGATCAAGTCTAATACCCTCCTTAGACACGATGAATCATAGTAAACGACCAACCTTCACACAAAAGATGCAGTTTTGAGGATTTAATCGAATTTGATAATGACAGAATCTTTCGAAAAATAATCACAAATGATAAGGATGACACACTCTCAAATGAGAGTGAGCAACTAGATCATCCAAATACAATTCAATAATATTTTTGAGATCATGAAAGGCAAAGGTCATGGCCCATTGAAATGTAGCTCTCGCATTTTTAAGGTCGAAGGGCATCTTCTGATATGCAAAAGTTCCCTAAGGAAAAATAAATGCAGTCTTATGTTGGTCCTCATGTTTAATCTGTATCTAATTATATCCAGAAAATCCATCCATAAAAGAAAAATTCTCACTTCCTGCACACTCATCCAAAATTTGATCAATAAATGGTGTAGGGAAATTATCTTTAGGACAGGCTCGTTTTTAATTACAAAAATCAGTGGATATGTGAATCACTCCCTGCTTCTTACCCACTAGAATGGGATTTGAAACCCACTTTGTCAAGGGAATGGGATAGATAAAACCAGATTTGAGCAGTTTCTCTATATCTGCTTTAATAGTGGGTGCTTTCCTAGGATTGACGACACACAAACGTTGTCAAACCGGTTTTGCATCCAGATTGGTTTTTATTTCATGTTCGACAATGCGAGGGTCTATTCCTAGCATTTCCTCATATGACCAAGAAAAAACATCATGAAACTCTTTGAAAATCTCGGTATACTCTTTCATCTCATCGGGGGAACAATCTGCCCCAATGTAAACGTTCTCAATATTACTAGGATCACAAGAAATGTCGATAGGAATCATTGGTGATAGGTTAGCCATGTTCCCTTCAGCAATCTAACTAGGAGAGCTTAATTGGACCACGGGGCTACCAAATTTCTCTCTTAGAATCTACCTAAAGTCATCACACTCTAAACGGTCAAGCTTAGGGAGGAAATATGATCTATGGTGTAGCTCTCCCCAAGATTGTTCTATTCTAGACATAGCCTCGAGAATAGCTTCATTAGATGGAAAAAGATCATAAAGACAGTGTTGAGAGTGAGATGACTCTACTGGCCAAGCAGGAAGCACATAAAGGTCCTCCTCTTCCATACGCGAAGAGGAAGGACTAGGATCTATAGCATGATCAAGATTCACTTGATACACCACCAATGTTGTAGGAAATGACACGTCAATCTCATCAGGTATAGAATTATCACTCGAAGTACTCAGTGAAGGAAGAATCCAAGGATCCTCCATATCAGAGGTGTGAAATGTGAGTGAATTCAACAAGGTCGAATCCCTACCAACACTAGACCCAATCATAAGAATGGGCGTAGGAAAACTAAAGGTTCCCATGAGAGAAGGATACATACACACACCCACATTCTCAGTTGCCGACTGAGAATGATCAATAATCGGGATAGAAGCTCCTGATGATGCTTTCACACTCGAATTCTAGAAATATTTTTGATCAACAGTAATGATATTTCCATTCAATGGAAAGCAAACCACTTGGAATAGGGAAGAGGCTACAGCTTGCATATTGTACATCCAGTTCCTACCCAACAACAAATTTTAGTCAAGGGGCACATCAACCACCTTGATCTCGATCACAATAGTCTTCCCCCCTAATTGGACCTTTAGGGAAAGAAGTATACCATGCGGCTGAAATGATATTCCATCAAAAGAAGTCAACATGTTCACATATTTAGACAACGTGGGAGAACCTAAGCCCTTCAAACAAGACAAAGACATCACGGAAGTGGCAACGCCTTCATCAATCACAATGTGCATGATGGTGTTATTCAAACACTCTACATGAATAAGAAGAGACACATAGTAAGGCAAGCGAGAATGGATTCCATGAGTTTCAAATTTGATCACGGAAGGAGAACCATCATCACCCACCCTAAGAGTAGACAACAAGGAATTTCTTTGCAAAGGAGAAGTCTGAAGTACTTCTAATGCGGACATTGCACAAGGATTCTGGCCCAAATCCTCGATAATTGAATAGTTCTGGGCAGCTCGATCTTTAGGATCGTGTCTTGAGTGCTTCAATACTCCCTTAGGAATGCAAGGAGAAAATTCAGGTTTATCAATTTGAAAAGAGCTCTCAGGTGGAGTAGGTTCTTTTCCAAGGTCAGGTTGTGACGAACCATAGTATTTCACACGAGTCACAACACTAGTAGCTTTCACCATGTTGATGCATCTATGACCACTAGTGACATCCGATGGGTTTTGAGTTCCACTAGATGCACTACCAGGATCAACGGTCCTCGAGTTAATGTTTTGATTATTTGGTAAAGGATTAGTAAACATAGCTGGGCCCTGTGCTATGAACTTCGAGGCATATTCCATATGAGGGCACAAGTGAGTGAGGTGGTCATCCCCACACAACTTACAAGGAAAATTAACCTTCCGCTTAGACTTCTTGTCTCGCCCAGCATTATTATTGTTTTTATTGTTCCTGTCATTAGCCCCATTATTATTATTATTCCCACCCTTCTTATTATTTTTTCTTTTCTTTTTATTCCTTCTAGGTTGCTGGTTACCTTTTGGGTTCGACTCCTGCACAGAAAGTACATCCGTTGAATGGGTATGATGGGATGAAGCCGTAGCTTGCCCCGGTGTAAATTGGTTAAGCGATAACTGGATCACTTGTTTCATAACCGAATCCATATATTTGGTACTTGGAGAGCCAAAAATACCATCGTCATGTGGCCCGGGTTTGAACTTAGGGTCAAAATTGTAACGCAGAGCATTAGGTATGATCTCATAAAGGAGCCCAGGATGAGCATAAATCAAGTTCAACTACTTGGCCCGAAAAATAGCTTGGTCCTTGTTTTTCACTCTGGATGTGGACACATCCTTCATGATATAGGGTAACAACGACTTGAGGAACCACTCTAGAAGAAACTTTGGTGGTATAAAGGCTTTAATCATCATCTTTTGTCTATACACTCTTGAATATGATCTGAATTATGGGTGGCTTTGTCTTGCCAAAATGTCGATAAGAGTTCGATGCCAGCGTTGTAACGCATGGGTAGCTGGAAGTGGTTAAGAAAAGTCATAGTAAGGTCATAAAATGAATAATATGTACCCCCAGGTAACTCTATATACCATTTCACGGCAGGACCCATGAGGGTGCATTGAAATAGTCTTAAACAGACAGAATCATCAGTCAAGGAATTCGAAGAGCACCAAATATGGAAGGTTGTAACGCGCTCACCAACCTTACCCTCAAACTTTGGGATGNGGGGGCATTGAAATAGTCTTAAACAGACAGAATCATCAGTCAAGGAATTCGAAGAGCACCAAATATGGAAGGTTGTAACGCGCTCACCAACCTTACCCTCAAACTTTGGGATGTCTGAAGGAAGTTTGGTACGAACTATTGGCCATGCCAGGTCATGAGATATGGGATTGTTCGTCAATCTAGACAGATCGAGTAGATTCAAAGTCGCAAGAAAAGAGAGCCTACGTTGAGTCGGTTGGTTCCATGCTCCCTGAAAGGACTGGTTCGCATAAGGTTGACTGCTATATACACCAAAGCCTTGGCCAGTGGGATAGTAAAATCCTCCCATTTGACCCATATAGGGTTGCATGTAAGGATTGTGATGTGGAGTACCTTGAGACTGGGGCGCTACAAAGCCATAATTAGATGACTAATACATGGGTTGATACCCAGACCCATAGGGTCTGTAGGTTTGTTCGTAAGATGGTTCGTAAGAAGGTCCATACAATTTTCCATAAATCGGACCATGGGATGGTCCACGGGAAGGTCCATGAGATGGTCCATGGGAAGATACATGTCCTGCTGACATGTAAGAAGGCACATGGCTAGTAGTAGAAATCTGGCCAAAAGGCCCACTAGAGTTAGGAGGGGGATGCATGGTTAAAAATAAATTCGAAGGGATTGGTGTAGAAGATGATGGAATATGTGAAGGAATACAACTTATGCCCCCAATATTCACATGTCTAGGTTCTGGTCCATGAATAGGAACACTAGTGCTAGGCCTAGGATGTGTGTGTGAAGGAAATTCCACTGAAGGGATGGAAGGTCTAATGTGACTAGAGCTACCAAACCTCTCCACCTAGAAAGGAATGGAAGTGCCCCTAGGCGCATCAAAAGGGTCGACACCTGATATGTCATGAGGTGCTATACCGATATTGGGAATATTAGGAATGCCATACCTAATAATTCTAGTGTTAGCAGGTGCGTGGTGAGTCTCATTGCTTGGAAGCCAATACCAGTGATTAGGGTGCGTGGGTTCTGTGAATCGTGAAAAATATTCTTGTGAAAGCCTAGCCGAATGACGACCAGACCCTACCGGAGTCTCGTATGTGCTAGGGGGGTCATCTTCCCATACATTATGAGGAAGATTAGGAATCTCTATAATCTCATGCTTGTGATCACCCATAGTGTATGAATCAAAGTGAGAATGAATCCGCCCGGCCTATCTGGTTCTCTCTCCCAAACGAGGAGGAGACATGGAAGTCATAAGTCCTACTAAAAAATGAGAATAGTGAGGTGCCACCCCCGAATACACAATGAATCAATAAAAAGAAAAGACTTGATCTAGCTACACAACCCTAAGAAATCTAGTGTGCACAGAGCATACACCTAAGAAAATATAAATCCAAATCACAAGCAAACCAAGGGTAGGATAAGTGAGCTCTTGAATGAAGTAGGTATATCTCTCCTAGGAGAGGCTTGAGACTCCCATACACAACAAGTGGAGTTTCATAACCAATTATAGTGGCCCTCAACTTCAATGCATATAGCGACTGTGCTATCCGACCCCTACCTAGATAGGACACCTACATAATAACCTCTGCAAATACCCCCTCGATAACCTAGGTAAGGCAACTAAGGTAACCTCAATATAACCAATTCTCAGGTGGATAGTCGCAGGAGGGATTGATCATATGGGCAGGGTAACAAAGATCGAAGCCTGAAAGCACAACTGGTACCCCAAGGGTGCACCAATCAATAGCTCAAAGGTCCCCAGATACGAATACAATCTAGGAAATATCTCCGGTGTGACCAAGGGTCATCCCAATCACAATTGCGTGCACTGCCTCATGCTTAACTCCTTTGTAAGAGGATCACCCTGAGAAACACTAATTATATCAAGGGTTTCACACTCTCACCTGGACAGACACCTACTTATTTTGTTTAGTGGTGTTGGAGAATCGACTCAAAATGAACTATTCCAATACCCTAAAACCTATTCTTGTTGATGCACCCTAAAAAAGAAAAGAGTGTAATTCATTTTGTTAAGCGTTGATTTTAGTTGGTTGTGATTACTCAAAGGGTAAATGGGCATGCAACCAATGAAGTTATGACTTAGTAGTAAAGTAAATATGCACACCTAACAAGCAATGCCAAATGTAATGTGTATAATGAAGAACAGGGTATGCCACTACATGAGATGCAAAATTCTTCTTTCAAATGTATGTGCAGACATTCTTATATGAACATATAACTATAATAGCAGTAAGCAAACCTAATGCAAGTATCGTGCCAATGCAAAATGCAAGAGATGCATAACTATGTATAACCAAAAATATTTTTGTATTTTTTGTAATAAATGAGATATGAAAGCAAATAAATAACTCTACAACCCCTAGACCCTGCAACTACTCACAAACAACAGCCAAGCAAGGCACCAAGGTAAAAGAGACCTAATGCACTAATCTCAAAACAAAAAATGGATAAATGGATGACAAGAACAAAACTTAAAAACAAACTAAAAGACGTCTCTGGTCAGAAACAGAGGGTGTATACAGACTCCAGAAGCATCCAAGAAGACTCAGCAATCATCAAAACTCACCCAGCAACACTTAATCCTCCAACAAAGGCTCAAAATCAAAGCATACATGACTGTTCTCAGTAAACGGGCGTACATACATGATTGTTCAAGGAAAACACGCATGTATATGTGATTGTGAATGCAAAAACTACGTACTGGAAGAAAAAGGAAAAAAAATAGGCTAGATAGACAAGCTAAGGAAAAATTCACTTCTTCAGGACCCTATTGGGAAAACATGCCCCCATTACTGACACAGAAACATAGAAATCAAGAGCACTTCAAGTTCATTGAATACCAAAAACCCCCAAAGAGAAACAACTAGGAACGTCCCCAGTATGGTCGCCAATTCTATTATGGAGAGAAACTTCCTATGGCTTGGGGTGTACCACAACAAACAACTTTGACACTAGAAATCAATATTTCCCAATATGCAGGAGAAACCAAACATCTAACACTAAGGGATACTGAATCATACCTTGTTCCAGACGGTTGAAGTAGATCCCCGTTGAGCTTTCCAATTCACACTTGTATTAGCAATTCACTCTCAAAAACAACAAACAAGACAAGCATGATATATAATAGTGTGTTAGACCTACTCTATCATATATATTCAATGATGCATAAACAATTAAACAAATCCATGGATTCAACATTTGTATTCAATTGCACATAATTGGACAGGAAAAGATATTTCTATTAATAAAATCAGAGATTACAATATTGACAACCTCTGTCGGCATGTCTACGAACCAGATAAACTGAGTCCTCCACTTGGGCCTCCACCACCTCAATCCTCCATCTCTCGATAGCAAGTTCACAAGAAAAGGAAAGCTTGGAAAGAACACAAAGTGCTCCAAAGGGACAAAGGGATGCAGACTTAAGTATATGCAAACTGTGGCAACAATAAACTATAGTTTACTTGTTCTTCAATTCCTCCTCTTCAATGTATCCAAGGGGTTCCTTATATAGCAATCCAATGGGATAATGGAGGGTCAACTCCGAGCAATCTCAAGGAATATGGAAGGCCAAGAGTCAAGTGGTTCATACTTACATGAAGGAAAACTCCATAAGTATTTGGATTTATGCACATATCTCGATGTACACGGGTTTAAGGTCAATACGCACATGTACACGCGAGAATAGGTTTAAAAATTGCGTACAACAATAAACATGGGTTTTTTAGAGATGAACCTGGAACATCGAAGGATAATATAAGTCCATGGGGTCTAAAGAGTCTGTAGAGGGACAGGGAAGGCCATCAACATGTGATTAACCGTGTGTGGTAAAATTAGCTATAACACATGGATTGGTCTAGATTGTTCTGAGAATACTATTGTTACCTTATCACATGGATAGAATATTTTTCCTTGAGTCAAGCTTTGTGTCATTATTCTAACCACAAGCTCTATAGATGATGTATGTTTCAATTTATGCAAGGGTTTCACATTGACATGTTCTGCAACTTTCAACTCGTTTATATTGATAGTTACTTCCTGCATTGTTGTAGTTTTTGGAACATTTGCTTTTCTGGTAGCTTCTTCTCTTTGTTCTCTTAGTCACCTCCTCAATATTATGTTAGGAACTATGTGTTTATTATCTAGTTTATTCATTAATTTGGCTGACCAAAGAAGTTTCTTGTTACATTTATCAATTTTCCCAATTTTTATTCTCAGCTTTAGACGTTGTGGCTTCAAAATCTCATTTTCACCTTTAAAATATATTTCAAGAATGTCATACTCCTTGAATGCCTTCTTTAACTTGCGATTATTCCTCCTAATCTTGTGAATAAGGGAGTGAGGGTCTGAAGTAGCAGAGATATATTGAGGACTCCATTAAGAATGTCGATCCTCTAGTTGAGGAAGGGGTTTGATGATGGTATTGTCCCCTCAATTATCATATCGTTGCTAAGTCAATTTACGCTCAACCCTCTCAATACCAAGTGCATTGGTTTTTGCATTACCTTCTACTTCATTAGGGTTTCTTGGAGATAAATTATTCCTTTCAACACGATCAAGTAGTCTGTCTTGGTTAATCCTATCTATGAATTCAGAAGGATTCCATTATATTTCTGGCTATGAATTCTTTTGGTGACTTTGCGAGATATGGATTCTTGATTGGATGTTTCTCCTAACTACATGACATCCTTCCCGGGTTTAAAAATTAATCCCTCAGCTTCATCAAAATTGTTAGAATTGCTATTCCATTTAGATCATCAAATAATGAGTCCAAATTATTGATTCAATGAATAGGAATGAATTATACAAACTGAACAAATCAAATCTCACAGGAAACATACAAGTATTACTCAGAGAATTACAGTATTATCTTCATTCCATAATCCAGTGTTACAATAGTGTTACATAGGAAAAGAATTCAAATCATTAGGGATAAATTCAAATCTTCCAACTAGATGTGACTAAATCTAACTGAGTAGCTAACTAAATATTTCTCAATCAATATCAGAGTCCAAGTGGTTAACTCTAGATGTCAAATCAAGTCACACAATCAGTTATAATCAATTAACTCAGTCTAACTAAAGTGGTAGGTGAGGAAAATTGCCTTATCCACATGCAATCATGTCTAAATGGTGCTAACTGAGCTGATTGTGATCTAACTGAAAGTAAATGGAAAAAAACTAAGCTTAACTAGTTCCAACTCCAACTAACTGAAGGAGGTTGGTGTCAGGACTCCCAGTGGCTCCTAAAATGTAGGGAATGGCCTAGAAGGCACCTAAACTAATGCAGTCAAGTGCAATCAGTGGAATTTAGCTTCTATCTGTGTTCCTCACACTCTAGTAACTGGTACATGTGGCCTCATTAGTCCAAGTGGACCCAATGGTACTAGTGGACCCAAATAATTAAATAAAACTCCTAAGTTAGACTAAAATAATCTAATAGACAGTTTGGTTAAGGGAGGATTATAAATCCTAACACCACCCATGAATCCTAGCTTGGACAACTGTGGGCCTTGGAAACAAGGCCATATGTCACCCATATACAATATAAAAGATAAAAAAATTCTTCTTAATAAATCAAGGAAATAGGGGAAAACCTCATGGGAAACCCCCCCCTCAAGATAAGCAGTGAATCAAGAAACCAAGTTTTGAAAAAAAACTTTGTTGCAATTTCCAGTAGCAAATGCAGTATCTTGGTTCTTCTGTGCAACAACATCCTGAGACTGTGCATGTGAACCTCTAAATCCAAAATAAACGAATATGTCTAGAGGAATCTTCCTCTTTGGAAGAAGAAGAACATGCTCAGCTAAATCAGGAATATAGACAGCTCCAAGATGAAAAATGGACCCATGTAAAGCAACTGAAATCAACTGATAAGAGAGAAAAAGTTCTTGAGAATTCAAACCATGTTGGGAAA
This sequence comes from Pseudotsuga menziesii, assembly GCA_001517045.1. Taxonomy (NCBI): domain Eukaryota; kingdom Viridiplantae; phylum Streptophyta; class Pinopsida; order Pinales; family Pinaceae; genus Pseudotsuga; species Pseudotsuga menziesii. The sequence goes on from LPNX010662518.1 coordinate 2,877,577, forward strand.
AACTAAGAAACTAATATATTGTAGCCTTGAACATCAACCCATGTGAGGTAAAATCAGCCCCAAGTGTTAAGAGCAAGTGTCCAGGCGAATGTAGAATGTCTCCATCTTTACTAGTTCTGTGAGGAGATGAGCATGTGATCAAATAGATAGGTAGAGAAGCCCTGGGATTGTGGAGAGAAAATGCTTGAGCTCCATAATCTGATATATATTCAGAAATAACCAATGAATCACAAAATATAATATCAGCAAACTCAAAAGAGGAACTAACATCAAATCACCAGCAACAAGTTTGAAGAAGACTTGCGGTACTTGATTTGTCACACCAAAATTGATGAAACTAGCTACAAGCATGAATAAAGGCTCTTGGAACTTAAAAATTGAACCAAATAATATCATATCAGATACAAATAATATCATATTAGATCCAAATAAGTTCATATCATATCCAAAATTTTTCTCCATTGAGATGGTAGATGCACAATTTTCTCCTTCAAAATTATGAATACTAGTGCATGCAATCATGTAGGAATTTTATGAAAAATCAAGATCAAATGGAGTGAATGGATCACTCCTAAAATATGATATCATTTCCAAAATATCCAGAGATACATAAAATATAATATCAGAAAAATCATGAAAGAACATTGACATCAAATCACCAACAACAACTGTTGATGTATTTGTAACTTCGGAATGTATTAACTTGTATATCTTATGTCTTGTACCCCGATGTTTATTTCAGGAAGTGTCTATAATGTATTTGAGTCATGTCATGCCCCGATGTTCCTATCAGGAGGTTCTATAATGTAAACAATTCATGTAAAGTCATTGTGGGTAACCCTCCTATTGTTCAAGGGTTAAAGTCCCCGCAGTTCTGGGGCACTAGGGTTATTAGACTCTCCTAGAGAAGTCGGCCCTAGTGAGTCATTGTCAAGTCGGGAATTAGTATAAATAGAGAGTTAGACTCTCTATTTATCACACACACTCACTCACACTCAGTTTCAGCGCATAGCTGAGAAAGAAGGTGCTGGGGCTAGAAAGAAAGAGACCACTGCTGTCGGGACATCATCTTATTTTTTGGGGGGCTTTGCTATTTGGTGTTGATTCTATATTTGAGGAAGTTGTGGGGTTTTCTCCTTTATGGTTTCTCTGAGGAAAATATTTGTGTTCATTGTCTTATGTGTTTGATTGCTATGATTCTTATTCTCTCAGTTAAGATCCTAAGTTAATGCTAGCTTAAATGATAAAAAATCTAACATGGTATCAGAGCTAACCTGAGAACAAGACACTCTGCAGCTGCAAAAACTAGGGATTCCTACTTTTTGGATATCTCTCCATAAATTTTCAGCAAAATAAGGTTGGACCAACCAACTCTCCTCCCTAGGGCGCATCTGTATGTCGAAGCAGAATATGATTTTGAGCATTTTTAGTTTTTGACCCAACACTGGTGCCAGAAATTAGGGATTTCCACAGAAGTGAAACTTTTGAGTGAGCCTAGGCCTGGATTGATCTCCTCCTCAAAATCAAAGTTTAGAGATCAATATCAAAGCATTTGGTTGGACAGAACTTTGGGAAAGTCAAACCCTAATCTGCTCCTGAACCAACATTGCAGAAATTTAGCTACAGATCCAGATCTGACATCTTAACCTGGTAAGATCTAAATCTTTTGTATTTCCATTTGAGGTTCTCAGTTAAGATGTCTCATCATACCAAGGTTGATGAAAAACTTGAGGGATCTGATAATTTCCGAGCCTAGAAGTATAGGATCTCCCTAGTCTTGGAAGAAAATGAGTTGGACTCCTACATCAATGAGGAGATTCCAGTTCCAGAGGGAGATGAGGCTAAGGCCTTACACAAGAAGAAGTTGGTTATGGCTAAGAGGATTATTGCTGATTCAATCAAAGGTCACCTCATACCACAGGTGTCCTCCCTAAAGGCACCTAAATCTATTTTTGATGCCCTAACCAAATTGTTTGAAGGAAAGAACATAAACCGGAAGATGACCTTGAGGAACCAGTTGAAGAATGTAAAGATCCAGAATGCGGAGACGATACAGTCATACTTCACAAGGGTCTCCCAGATCAAAGAACAACTTGAAGCAGTAGATAAATAAGTGGAGAATGTAGAGATTGTAATGACCACCTTGAATGGTCTTCCTAGGACATGGGACTCTTTCATTCAAGGGATCTGTGCTAGAAAGAAGTTAGTCAAGTTCAACAGACTATGGGAAGAATGCTCTCAAGAAGAAGCTTGGATAGCAACTCGAGAAGAAAATATGGGAAGTGAAGATCAAGCTCTCATAGTACAATCCAAGAAAACCAGATCTAGCCACCATAGAGGTAAGTACTCTCATCAAAGGAATAACTTTAGAAATCCTAGAGATAGGTCTAAGTTCATTTGCTATACATGTGATGAAAGAGGACACTTTTCTAGAGATTGTCCTAGAAACAAAAGTAGCTCTCACAAGAAGAAGGGAAACAAGAGAAGATATCATGCTCATGCTGTAGAGGATGATGAACCTTCCACAAAGAGAAACAAACAAGACAGTGATGATTCTTCAAGTGATGAAGAATATGTTCTGATTTCCACTCTCATGGGAACTATCACACATGGCAGCAATGATTGGATTATAGACAGTGGTGCTTCCAAACATATGACAGGATTCAAGAAATCCTTTGTGAAACTATTTGAACATGACTCACCTCACAAGGTGAAACTCAGAGATGACTATTAGTATCCAATAGTAGGTAGTGGTGAATCCTCATACAAGCTAGACTCTGGAAAGTCTATCAAGATGAAAGATGTATTGTTTGTACCTAGACTAAAGAAGAACCTCCTCTCCATATCTACATTAGATGCAAAAGGAATGAGGGTTGCATTTTGTAGATGGCCAAGTCCTCATGTGGCCAAAGGGAAAGTCATTCGATGATGCAGTAGTGATTGGGGAACAAGAAGGAGGACTATACAAATTGAAGGGCCAACCAGAACAAGCTTTGGTTCATGACTCGGTAGAACCAAAT
>LPNX010662518.1:2880652-2974288 GCA_001517045.1 Pseudotsuga menziesii
CTGTAATACCCCCAGTTTTGACCTAGGTTGCATTAAAAGATACATGATGTATATGTTGTAATTAATCGTGGTGTGGAGCTAAGGGAAAAATCCCCACCATCGATTTGGTCGTGTTATGTTTCAGCAATTGGGATCGTTGCTGATGGTATATCATGCTATCCGGCACATACTAGTTTTGCATCATGTAAATATGCACATTCATTAAAATAAACCTGCAGCCAGCTACGGCGATGCAACGTTAAATGAAAAGGGCATGATTTCCTAAGGTTAAGGGGGGGTGGGGGGGAATGTTAAACCATGAGCCTATGGGGAAAAGCCATGTGTCATCCATTAAAAGCCCTGATTTTAGTTGGGTAGTTATTGTTGGGTAGAGGTGGTGGCAAGTTGCCCCCATGCACTCTCCACCAGCTGGTTCAGTCACCCGCGCAGGCTGGGAGTGGTTTCCTCACGCACTGCTTGGTATCCAACCATTTTTGTTTTGTCCACTCTCTCCATCGTGGGCTGTTCATTCCTTACATAGAGGGGAGTTAAAAGGATCCATGATTCTGTGTGTGGGGTTTCGTTCTCCTCTTCCTCACCAACTGTTGGCTTGAGGATTAGTTCTTCCTCTTATTCATGTAGAAAGTCTGTGTTTTGACTCCACCATTGTCAAACTGTGAAATGTTGCTGTGGTTTTCACTGTGGGATGTTTTTCGTGGTTTCCTTGGTGATATGTCTTCCCTTGTCTATGTTGAGGATCGATTTCCTGCCCGTGTTCCTGTTGTAGTTGTCCAGATATTTCATTATTAATCGTGGACTATGGTTTTATTTTGTGGTTTGTTGGCTGAGTTTCCTTTGTGATTTGGGCTGCTGTAGATCGCTGTGGAATCATTTTGGCCACGATAGGGCCAAGATCTATTCAGGGGTTTGTTTTACCTTGTCAAAGCTATAATTACTGGTTTTGTTGCATGCATGCAGTGGTTGGTCTTCAGATTGTGTGGAGTGGGATTGAAGGCTGGGTATGCTTGAGAAAACTGGGTTTGGGGAGCCACACATATAGAGTTAGATGGTTGGATTTCTTCTCCACAACCCTAGAAGAGCACTGACAAGGGAAGTCAGGGCCTGAGGGACTATGAAGCAGAGAAGGGACTAATTCTTGGTGTCGGGTGTGTGTGGGTGTCTTAGAGGTCAGGCTAGCTCTAGTGTAGGCGTCCTTAGCTCTTCCATGAGCTCACCATCTTAGCATTTAGCTTCTCACAGCTCCTTGATAGCTTGATAAGCCCTAGTGTGTGGGATTGGCTGATTTGTGTACCTTGGCTATGTGTAAGCCTGCTTAGTCCCTTATTCCTTGGGGAATCATGCCTAGCTCGGGGGTGGCAGTGTTGCTGAGAGATTGATGAGCACACTAGCCTATGGTTGGGTGGAATGTTGCAGTGATGTAGCTGGTTGCGGGACAACTTCTTTATAAGATGAGTATTCCTGCCTGCAATTATATTTGATGTCTAATGAACGATGATGAACATGTTGAATTCCTTAATGTATGTTTGCTTCCGCTGTGTATGTTGAGTAACTATGCATCTTAGCATGTTTTATGTTTTAACCATTTTATTTCATCATTATATGCATGTTCTTGTTCATGGGGCTAGTTGTCCAAAGGTTTTTGATTGTTAGGTAGCGTCCTCTTCGTCGGTCAGAGGGTCAGGGACGTTACATGTGCATTACAGAGCACTACCACTTGCAAGTAAAGCTGTTGAAAGTCTCCCATAAATGCAGACAAAATATGAAGGTGTATGCAAAGGATGTGTGAAAGGGAAGAACACAAAGAAGACATTTCCAAGTAGCGAGAGCAAGGCAAAAGGAATCTTGAAATCATCCACTCCGATGTATGCGGTCCAATGTCATCCAGTTCACTAAGCGGGTATGTATACTATGTTTATTTTATTGATGATTTTTCTAGAAAGGCATGGATATACTTTATGAAGAACAAAGATTAAGTATTCAGTAAGTTCAAGGACTTCAAAGCCTTGATCAAGAATCACACAGATAAGAAGATCAAGACCTTTCGATCAGATAATGGAGGATAATTCACATCAAATGAATTCAAAGAGATATGCAAAGACTCAGGGATTAAGAGGGAGTTATCCACTCCATATAATCCAAAAAAGAATGGGATTGCAGAAAGAAAGAATAGAATGATCATGGACGCAGCAAGGGCCATGCTTCATGATCAATGATCTTCCCATGCATCTATGGGCAGAAGCTTCCAGAACAACGGTGTATGTACAGAATCGTACTCCACATAGAGTACTTGAGAAAAAGACACATGAAGAAGTCTTCTCCAGTAAGAAACCAGAAGTCAGCCATCTCAGAATATTCGGTTGTCCTCTATACATACACATCCTGAAAGAAAAGAGGACGAAGTTAGATCCTTCAGGAAAGAAAGGTATATTTATGGGATACTCTGAAAGATCAAAGGCTTATAGAATATACTTCCTAGGGTTCAAAAATATTGACATTAGAAGAGATGTAACATTTGATGAAGATTCAACCTACATCAAATCTAGGAAGAGATCGGCTGAAGAACCTGAAGAAACAAAAGCACCCACAATTCATGATACAACCATGAACGAAGAAATTCAAGAAGAAGATCAATAATTAGAAGAACCTCAAGAACCTGTAGATCCACCTCAGGAGAAGAATCCTCATAAGAGGAAACCTGCTTGGGTAAGTGAAATTATCCAAGGTGCAGAAAGATATGGAGCTCCAGAAGAAACACACAGAGGAAGAAAGAGAACTAGGTCCTGCTCCAGTTATGTAGCCTTGCTATGTGACATTATTGATAAAGAAACTTCCAACTATGAAGACGCGACATAAAGGAAAGAATGGAAGGGGGCTATGATCGAAGAATATCAATCGATCATGAAGAATGATGTTTGGGATGTTATCCCAGGACCAGAAGGGAATTCCATTGTAAATTCCAAATGGATCTATAAGATCAAGCATGTTGCAGATGGAAGCATAGAGAAATATAAAGAAATATTCGTGGCTCGTGGTTTCTCCCAGAAAGAAGGAATAGATTATGAAGAAACTTTTGCACTTGTAGCCAAATACACTTCCATCAGATCAATACTTGCTCTGGCTGTAGTGATGAAATGGAAAATACCCCAGATGGATATCAAGACTGATTTCTTGAATGGTGTAGTAGAAGAGGAAGTGTATGTGGAGCAGCCACTCAGTTTTGAGATACATGATAGGAAGTCTCATGTGTGTATATTGAAGAAAGCCTTGTATGGTTTGAAATAGGCACCCAGGACATGGTACAACAAAATTGATGGCTTCCCATCCAGTTTGGGATTTACCAAGAGTAAAGAAGATTCCAACCTTTATTACAAGGTTGAGGATGGAAACCCAATGATACTCCAACTGTATGTAGATGATTTGTTTGTAACAAGTATGGATGGGTTGATTGCTGATACGAAGAGGAAACTTGCTGCCAAGTTTGAAATGAAATACTTGGGTATGATGCACTATTTCTTAGGCATGGAGGTGTGGTAGAATATAGATGGAATCTTCCTTGGACAAGGGAAGTATGCAGTGGATATTCTGAAAAGATTCGGGATGATGGAATGCAAGGCCATAACCACACCTATGGCATCGAACCTGCAGCTATTGAGTGATGCTTCATCAGAAGCGGTTGATGCTATGATGTATCATTAGATGATTAGGTCCTTGATGTACCTAACGAACATGAGACCAGATATTTGCTTTGCTGTGAACATCTTGAGCTAGTTCCTGACAGATCTGAGACGTGTTCACTTGATTACTGCAAAGCATATTTTGAGGTACCTAAAGGGTACAATTGATTATGGGATCAAGTACGAGGCAAATACGAAGATTAACCTGGAGGGTTATGTTGATTTAGATTGGGTAGGCAGTGCCATCAATAGGAAGAGCACTTCAGGATTCTACTTCAGTATGGGATTAGGTGTGATCTCTTGGTTTAGCAGGTAGCAGTCCTATGTGGCACTAAGTACAACTGAAGCAGAATATGTCGCAGCTTGTTCAGCTAGTTGAGAGGTAGTGTGGCTGAGAAAGCTACTATCTAATTTATTTGATCTCCAATTGGATGCTACTTGTATATATTGCGACAACCAAAGTTGTGTGAAGTTGCCAAACAACCCAGTGTTCCATGACAAGTCGAAACATATCGAGATCAAGTATAACTATATTAGGGATATGGTGCAGAGAGGAGCAGTGAAGCTCCAATATGTTGCGATGAAAGAATAGATAGCTGATGTGTTGATGAAGCCATTAGCCAGAGTGAAGTTTGAGTACTTCAGGGAGAAGCTTGGTTTCCTCCAGATTGAGGTTCCCTCCAAGGGGAAATGATGAGAATTTAGAGCCATTTTGACATGGTGAGAGGATTAGGTTCCTTCCATGGTCAGACATAAGGGCTGAGCCATTCTGTCATGGTGAGAGGATCTAGTTCCTTCCATGTCAGATGTGAGTGCATGGCCATTCTGATGTGATTGAGGGATGTGTTACCACTTGATCAGATAGAAGGGATGATGCCATTCTCTAGGAGAATGGAGGCACCTGCTCAGTAACCAGGAATCCTTAGTCAAGGACTTAGAGCCCTTTCGATGTGATGTGTTTACACATGGTTGAATGTAAGTGCAGAGCCTTTCTGACAAGATGAGGTCGGATGTAAGTGCAGAGCCATTCTAGCGCAATGTGTTTACACATGGTCAGATGTGAGTGTTGTACCTTTCTAACAAGATGAGGTTGGATGTAAGTGCATAGCCTTTTCAACAAGATGAGGTTGGATGTAAGTGTTCAGTAATTCTGGCACGATGTGTTTACACATGGTCAGATGTGAGTGCTGGGATTTTCTGACAAGATGAGGTCAGATGTGAGTGTTGGGCATGCCTTTCTCACAAGATGAGGTCAGATGTAAGAACTAGGAGGTTCATTCTGACTTAGGGTCAGATATAAGTGCTGAAAACCTACATGAAGGGTAGGCCTACAACCAGCATGAAAAAGGGATGGCTCTGTAGAACTTCCCGTGACGAGAAGAATCAAGAGATAGCACCATTTTGAGATAGAACTGATGATGATGATCTAGACTTGATGATGATCCAGATCAAGTGATGATCCAAATGTGATGATGATCTAGACTCGATGATGATCCAAATTTGATGGTGATATAGTGATGATGATATAGCAGTGATGATCCAACATTCGTGATGATTCAGATCCCGTGATGAAAAATACTTGAAGAAGAATATGACTTAGAAGAAGACTTGAATACGAAGGTGACTTGAAGACGAAGAAGAATTGAAGACGAAGAAGACTTGAAGATGAAGACAACTTGAAGATGAAGATGACAAGATGATCTATTCAATATAGAGAAGAAGTCCAGTGCTGAAAATTGTGTCGAAATAATACCTTCCTAGTTAGAAGGGAGTGTTGATGTATTTGTAATTTCAGAATGTATTCACTTGTACATCTTATGTCTTGTACCCCAATGTTTATTATAGGAATTGTCTATAATGTATTTGAGTCATGTCATGGCTTGATGTTCCTATCAGGAGTTTTTATAATGTAAACAAGTCATGTCAAGTCATTGTGGGTAACCCTCCTATTGTTAGAGGGTTAAATTCCCCACAGTTTTAGGGCACTAGGGTTATTAGAATCTCCTAAAGAAGTCGGCCCTAGTGAGTCATTGCCAAGTTGGGAATTAGTATAAATAGAGAGTGATCCTCTCTATTAATCACACACACTCACTCACACTCAGTTGTAGATCATAGTTGAGAAAGAAGAATTTTTTGGGGCTAGAAAGAAAGAGGCTACTACTGTCAGGACATCATATTACTGTTTTTGGGGCTTTTCTATTTGGTGCTGATTCTATCTCTGAGGAAGTTGTGGGGTTTTCTAATTTATGGTTTCCCCTAGGAAAATATTTGTGTTAATTGTCTTATGTGTTTGATTTCTATGCTTTTTATTGTTTTAGTTAATATCCTAAGTTAATGCTAGCTTATATGATAAAAAATCTAACAACAACTTCGAAGGAGAATTGCGGTACTTGATTTTTCACACCAAATTTGATGAGACCAGCTACAAGCATCACTAGAAGCTATTGAAACTTAAAAATTGAAAAAATTAATATCAGATCAGATCCAAATAAGATCATATCATATAACAATAGGTTCATATAATATCCAAGAGTGTGATCCGCCAAGACGGTAGATGCATAATTTTTTCCTTCTTCAAAACCTTGAGTATTTCTGCATGCAAACATGTAGGAATTTGCTGGAAGATCTAGATCAATGAGAGTGAAAGGATCACTACTAAAATATTATATTATTTCCAATATATCCAAAGGTTCAAAAAATATAATATCAACAAACTTATGAGAGAAAACTGACATCAATTCCCCAACAGTAATTTTGAAAGAGACTTTTGGTGCTTGATTTTTCACACCAAAATTGATGAGACTAGCTACAAGCAACACTGGAAGCTCATGAAACTAAAATATTGAACCAAGTAATATCAGATAATATCCAAATAATATCATATCATATCCAAATAGGTTCATATCATATCCAAGAATGTGCTCCACCGAGATGGTAGATGCACAATTTTCCCCTTCTTCAAAATTCTGAGTATTGGCGCATTCAATCATGTAGGAATTTGTTGGAAGATCTAGATCAATGAGAATGAATGGATCACTCCTAAAATATGATATTATTTCCAAAATATACAAATAATTACTTATCTTCATACCAACAACATCATTAGAGTCATGGAAATCAAATTCCTCTCCCTTTTTTGGAGCAATCAGTGGTAAACTATGCAAATAATTTATAATAGAAGAATCACAGGAGAAATTTTGCATAGAATGGAAGGAGAGTTTTTATTCAATAAAATATATTCGAATGTCTTCCTCTGGATTAGACATATGATAATATGAGATATCATATATCTCATAAAATTTCGGAGCAACAGGAGAAGGAGTCACTCCAAGGAGACTTTATTCAATTCAAATTGACTGTGTGGAAGATTATGCTTCTTCTTCAAATTGAACAACTTGATCAGAGAGAGTAGAGGTTGATACTTCTGAATAAATAACTCTTTTGGTTCTGAATGTGCTCTCCAAATTTCTATAATAATCCTCATTGTGCTTCCCAAAGGTTCTATCCAGAGATCCTTTGGGTATTCTGCAGAATCAATAAGGTAGCGCAAGCTAGGAGAAACGACCATACCTATTCTTCCAAAAGCTCTATCACCATCATTTATCTAGTCATTCTCATGTTTATAAGACTCTTTACTGAGTCCCATAGATACCTCATAGAGACCTTCTCTCTTTAGAGATGCAAACATCTTCAACTTCCATTCTGAATATCTTGTGGATGGAGTAAGAAGAGGAACTGATAATCTCGAATCCATATGAAGTTGAACCCGCAAAATATCACTGTAAAACCAAAAATATTTGAACTATTATATAATCATGCCTTCCCTCTTGACTTGAACAATTTCTTAGGGTTCATAACGCTTGCATCACCACTCTGAATAAATTCAGAGGAAGCAAGGCACTCTTTGCGGGACTTCTATGGAAACCTAACTACTTTTGGTGCTCAATGGAGAGTAGACAGACATGAAGCTTTCTTGAAAGGGCTCTAATACCATGTTAGAATTGATGTGCCATTTATATCATCAAGTAATGAGTCAAATTATTGATGCAGTGAATAGGAATGAATTATACAAACTGAACAAATCAAATCTCACAGGAAACAGACAAGTATTGCTCAAAGAATTACAATATTATCTTTATTACATAATCTGATGTTACAATAGTGTTACATAGGAAAAAAATTTGAATCATTAGGGATGATTTCAAATCTCCCAACTGGATGTGACTAACTCTAACTGACTATCTAACTAAATATGTCTCAATCAATATTGAAGTCAAAGTGGTTAACTCCAGATGTCAAATCAAGTCACACAATCCGTTATAATCAGTTAACTCATTCTAACTGAAGTGGTACGTGAGGACAATAACCTTATCCACATGCATTCATGTCTAACTGGAGATAAATGAGCTGATTGTGATCTAACTAAAAGTAACTGGAAAATAACTAATCTTAACTAGTTACAACTCCAACTAACTGAAGGAGGTTGGTGACGAGACTCCCAGTGGCTCCTAAAATGTAGGGAATGTCCTAGAAGGTGCCTAAACTGAGTCATGCAAGTGCAGTCAGTGGAAGTTAGCCTCTATCGATGTTTCTCACACTCTAGTAACTAGAACATGTGGCCCCATTAGTCCAAGCAGACCCAATGGTACTAGTGGACCCAAATAATTAAATAAAAATCCTAAGTTAGGCTAAAATAATCTAATAGATAGTTTGGTTAAGGGAGGATTATAAATCCTAACAAAAATATTTGTCTCTTTCAGTACTAGGGTAAGTATCATATAGATTATCATTCAGATCCTCTATGATCTTGTCTATCTCCTTTTTCTGTTGTGAGTTACCAAAGAATTCAATCTTTGGAGGTTATTCATGTTTAATCGACAATTGTTCAACTATTTTCCCTTTAGAGTGGAATTTATCTCTAGACATTGTATATGAATTTTTCCCTACCACAATAGTGACCCTTTTCCTTTTTGATCTTTTAACATGACCCTTTTATTTTCCTTTAGGGTTTGATGTGGTGTCTAGGAAAGAAACTAGGAAACTTTCCCAATTTTGATGTTGTTTCTTCAACTCAACTTCAATGAGGAGTCAAATTAGCCCATGAATACTATAGGCTTGATTATAGATTTTATGCAGGATTTGAAAAAACAAAATAGGGGAAATTCAAATGCTGATGAGACTAGAAATGGAGAAGTAGTCGGATATGATAAGGGAGGAGGTTGGCATACCTTCCTTCACATGTCAAATATTTCTTAAGAAAAAGAAGTAATTGAGGCCATTCCTCTTTCATCTAATACCTCATAAATCCTTTCTCCCAACTAACAAATTGATACTAATATTTTAGGAACCTACCAGACATTGACCTCTCCATTGGTTTATTTTTAAACTAGCGTTCGCCTGTTCTGGGAAGCTTGGTAACTTTTTCTACCGATTTCTCATAATATTCAAGTTCTAACATTTTAATTCTATCTCTTTCTCCATTTAAGGTGAGATAAAACTAGGTTGTGAGCTCATCGTGAAACCCATGGAATTTCATGAAAAATGCAATCCATTCGCCTTCTTGCAACAAGTGCTTTGAATATTGATATTCATGTATGTTTTTAAGTGCTTGGAATGAGGAAGTTCTGTGTTAATCAACACCCATGGTGACAAACAAGGTAGGTGGTGAAGAATAATGAAAATGAAATGGGAGTGTGAGAGAACGAGGGAGAATGGTGGACAATGTAGCTAATAATAGGGATATGGATGAAATACAGAGATGACCTTCTCAAATATTAGAATCGGTTAGAGACCAGTCTTATTAGTCTTAAATCATAATTATTAATACGCATGTAGGTTATATGGTGGAGATGGTAATGATGACTGGGAATGACATCATTTTGGGTCAAATAATAATATAGCATGTAACTTTAACGAAGGTGGTTATGTACTTTCAAGTGGTTTATGTTATGAGTGGATGAATCATTAAAGGATAGGGATAGTTGGATAGTGGTAGTGGATTATATAGATAGGTAATGTGAAAGTAAAATCAGGAAGAAATAGGTTTTAATTTTATATTCCAAAATCATTCTTCATGTAAAAATTATTTTAAAAAATTAAGAGAAAATCCATACTTGGTCACAAACCTTCTCTGTTGCTCCTCCTGAAATGAAGAAAGTATTCGTGAATATAATGGACATCTGAGAAGGATATGAGAACATCAGGATATTTCTCATATTACTTCAATACCAAATTCTCCACTCATTGAAATAACATAGTCATCTACAGGTGTTTCGGTACTAGTTTCGGTACTGATGCAAAAAAACATAAAATTTGTTTTTTTTTCTCTTTGAAACCGTCATAAAAATTTTGAAAGATATTTTGAGGCTATGAGAAACTTATGAAATATTGAAACACTCCTTATTTCACTTCAATGACTAATGGCGATGTTTGAATTTTGCATTTTACTGGAAATACTAGAAGTTCACTTAATTTTGCTTAAGCATGTATGCAGACATTATTTGGGATTGGGATTATGAAGAAGGATCAAGTACAATAATACATGATATTTTAGGGTCACTCAATAATGTGCATGTATAGGGAATAGGGATAGGGATAGGGAAACAGGTGGCCAAGGAATTGGGTTCCAAATGTTGAAATTGAGCCTAGGAAAAGATGAATATGCCGACACACAAAAACCTCTTCTATTTTCATAACACTAACTGCAAGATTACTCTTATCTTATTTCCTCTTTATTGAACCAAAATACCAAAAGTCCATTGAATTCTGTAATGAGAATGTCAACTAGTAGTCTTCACTATGAACCATACTAAAGCATAATTTTGACTATGTGAATGAATTTGAGTGATGTCGAACATATAAATAATTGGGTTATCAATATTTAAGGGGTGTTGTTAACCAATGCGAGGCATCTCACCATTGAGGTCAATGGGTTCCAAGGTGCCATAGTACACCCCACGAAGTGCAAATAAATGTGTTTATGTCGAGTCCCTTTGTGAGATATTATGCTTATAATACAATTATGCATTCCTACTCTCATCAGCAATGGGACTTTCCATTGAGGCATGCAAGTCTTAGGGTACTGAAAAAAGTCTCTAGCCTTAGTCCTAGATAGGTTGTTGCAGTCGATAGGATAATGATTGTTAGAAGGAAGGCCATGAGAATTGCTTCATCATCTAACATGAGATCACATGAATTGATTTGAAAAACTAGGAGTAAAATCAACAATGTATTACAAAACTTCAATGTGAACTTTGCCTACTTATTACCCGGTTTTCGAGCAAGTTCAAGCCTATTTTCCCTAGCAAGCTAGTTTTGACAGCTAGACATTTTTTATCTTTACTTTTATTGTTGTTGTTTTCCAAATAAATACATATGTACATATGAATATTCAAGACAAAAAATATTTGCATGGAAGGGGGAGAAGGAACCTCCCCATGAACTACTTCTATCTCAGGCTACTGCATCATATTATGAACACAATCTTCTCTATAAATGGGCTTATGATACCCCTTCAGTGTATTCCATTCACCACAAAATAGACCTAAATTGCATCTACTGTCTTAATTTATACTAAAATTCCATTCTCAAAAATATTTTCAACTTCATAAGGTCCCAACTAGTGGGTAGTGAGATTACCCTTAAAGTTTTTGAATATGGAACAAAAAAAGCAAATCCCAATCACATGTTTAGAAAGGTTTCTTCTTTATTAACTAGCCATTCCATCTAGATCTATGATATTTGACCAACATAGTACATTGGATGGCATCCTATCAGATATCATCCAACTCGTTCAACTGCATAAATCTTTGTTATTGTGCTTCAGTTTAGTCTAAACACAACTGCACGACCATTCGAAAAGTCTTCACTTGAAATTCAATGGGAAGGAGGACTTGCTTACCATATATTAGTTCATAAGGTATGTGTCCTGTAGTGTTTCTCCAAGTAATTCTATAATCCCAAAGTTCTTCTAGAAGTATGTCATCCCAATCATTGTAATGCATCTGAATGGTCTTGGTGAGGATGGCCTCCAACACTTTATTTTTAGATTCAACTTGTCCATTATATTGTGGGTGATATGGAGAAGATTTGCAATGCTTGATGTTGTATTTATCAGTAACAAAATTCATCAATTTGTATGTAAATTATGTCCCTTGGTTAGTCAAAATTTCTCTAAGAACACCAAAACATGTAAATATATCCTCAAAAAGAAAGTCAACACAACATTTTCATTTGTTTTAAAAATGAATTTTCTTCTACCCATTTTGTCACATAACAAATGCAAACTAAAATGTACCTTTTCTTCTGTGACATTGAAGAAATTGGACCTAAAAGTCCAGTGCCAATTTTTCAAAGGGTTCAATTAATACATGAGTTCATTAGGGCATTTCATTTGTTTGTGTTGGTCTTCCCATTCATTGTCAGCTGTCACAACTCTTGACATAGCTGGTTGCATCTTTGAAAAGATTTGGCCAATAATAACCAATATGTAAAACTTTATAAGCAGTTCTTTTATCTAAAAAATGACCCCCATAAGGCCCATCATGGAAATATTGAAGGATATCATGCATTTCATCTTCTCACACACATATTCTAATGACTTAATCAAGACAAGTATGGAAAAGATCACCTCTAATCCAGGAGAAATTAGCACTCAATTGTAGAATCGTTATCTTTTCGTGAGATGGAATATTTTGTGGTAGTTTTCTTATAGCAAGGTAGATTTCTATATTTTCAAACCAAGGTGTATGAAAAACCACACCAAACATTTCTGATAAGGAAAACTATCATCTACAAGAATAACCTCATCATGTTTATGGATTTTGGAAAGAAAATATGCTACCAAAATTTCCTCTCCAACTCTATATAAAATGGTGATATTAAATTCACGTAACAAAAATAACCATCTTGTGATTCTACCATTAATAATAGGTTTGTTCATTCGAAACTGAATGGCTGCATGATTTGTATGAATAGATATTTCAGAATTATGAAAGTGGATTTAAGCGAACTTAACATCTTTTTGCTGCTCTTTGATTCTTGGAAAACCTTCAACATGTCTACTTTTAATAGTCCATAAAAAATTACGTGGAATTATATTGTCAAACTATCGCCAACGAGTAAAGGGTGCTTAAGATTTCCTCTTCAATAATTTTTTTCTCAATCAAGTCATTCATGTCTTCTGTGACTGCCTATGGAATTTTATTAAGCATATAGAGGATAACTTGAATTGGACATCCTAGATATTTTTTTAACAGAAGTGCATTACTACTCCCTTCTATTTTTCTTGATGAGATCTCATGAAACCACTTTCTATCATATGAATCTCCTAGAATATTCGAGATCATGTTGACATTCTTGTGGTGATTCTAAAAGTAATGGAAATATTTTGTATTATTATCACCTTCTTTAATCCATACTACTCAACCTTTTAATCTCCACAGGATTTCTTCCTTCTCAAGAGTATCTTGATGTAGTGCTTAGAGATTCCTTGGATTATGTAACTATTCATATGATAAGAATTTAGAACCATTTTTTCATATCTAATTTTTTCAATGTGGTTCATGGAACCAAATATTAGTTCTCGTTACATCCACAGGAACCCCTCCAAAAAAAACCAAAGAACATAGGGAATCTCATCTTTTCTACGGGTAAACCTTGCAAATATGATTATGGATCCTAACTCGATGGGAGAATTGAGTGAGGCCCTATTAAAATATATGCTTATCCATTTAGATATTTGACCTCGAGACCTCCTTCTTACAAGAAACAGCTCTCAACTACTTGATCTAACCCATTAATTTTATTTTCATATATTTGATTAATTTCTAGATTCTCCTACATTTTTGTTTATAAGAATTAAGCCATTTCTTCGATACTTCCTTCACCTTTGATATAATCTATGAAAAATGAGACATATAAAAGTGTGCAGTATATTGGTTGATGATGGGAACCCATGTATTTTTTATTGATTTTTTATAATCGTCTTCGAGAAGACATGAGTGAATAAATTTAATAAGGGCTACTTGCTTCCGAGATTCACCTTCTAATTTGAGATAAATTGAGAGATGGTAAAAAATTCCTTCTAAGTCAAGCCACGACTTTAGAAAAAAGTGGCCACCATCTAAATTATCTGAAACAAAAGAAATGATCTAACCTCTTCGAAACTACATCTTCTCCTTTTCTAAAATTTTGCCAAGCGGGAACCGACTTTATCGGTTCAATATCTATCATTTGTGGTTTTCAAAAAAGAAGGTGAAAAAATATGGAAGTGGATCCTCTTTAGGGTATGGTCTGTAGGAATCCTACATCGAGAACATCAAGTTTAAATATCCTCCTCTAAGTAAAGGCTTGGATACCAAAACCCCTACTTCTTGTAATGATTCTCAGACAGACTCGTATTTACATATGGACTGTAAACATTTAGGACCCTTATTCATATTCACAAACATTTCACCACCAAATCCACTGAAATCAAAGAGGTATGATGTGTCATATTAATTATTTTCAGAGAGAGATTCCAAATAGTGAGAAGTATTCCTGATAGTCCTTTTTAGTCCAACATAGAAAAAGACCAACCTTTTAACTAGGGTTAAAAATTTTGCAAGCTTTATTTCCTTAAACCATAGTTTCTTGAAATTAAAACAATATCAAGATTCATGAAGCTTAAGATCCTTTTGAGGGAGATATAATTTTTTTGGGGCCCAACCCCTTTAGCATTGAGGGACAATAACATGAGAAATCCCTTTTGGGGGATTTACTAGCTCCAAGGGCCCTGAAGATAGTGGATTATTTTCCATGTTGGATCTCCATGATTTATTTCTATTTGGGATTTGAGAGAAATGACTTGCTATCGAATGTGGAGATACACACTAGGTCAAGATCTATGCGTCCTTTTGAGGAGATAGTTTCTTTAAACTTTTCAAAGGAATGAATATTATAGGATTTAATGGGAAGAACTAAATTTGATTTTGAGTGATTACACTTTTCTGTAACTCTAGTAGGAACTGTTACATGAAAATTCTCCTTGCAAGTCTATGGGACAAGAAGGTAACAAGGGGAGAGAGAAACATGGGAAGACAAATGGGAATTCTCTAGGCCTGGAGAATCCTGAGACTTCTTCGAAATCTTGGGGAGTCCTTCCAACTCAAGAACAAGAGGTCATATATTATTATTAGATTCCTTAACTAGAACTTCATTTAAACTTGGAAATGAGGAAATATGGCATCGAATCATCTCATTCTTATTGAGATAATTTGTTCACACCTGGGAGAATATTTATCTATATTCTTTTGATTTTGATCGGTCCTTCTTCTTTGATACTTATTTTTTGAAAAAATGCACCCATTTCTTTGGATCAAAATCATATTTTCCACCCATACATTTTTAAAGGAGGGTCATTAAGAGTGTTTATTATAGTCATCCTAAATATGCCCTACCTCATGGAACGCATAAAAACTGAAAGGAAGTCTCGAGTAATTGATCTTTTTCAACCATGAATGCTTCGTAGCTACCATCTCAATACCTTCAAGAAGCCCTTCTCTCATGTCCATTTCTATCTAAATTCAATCCCATCTTTTGTTCACCTTAGTGTCGTAACATTATTCTATTCTAATGAAATGACCAATAATATTTCCTATCGAAGTTAATATCTCTTCTCACCAAAATGCTATCGGGAGGCCTAGGAGAATTTCCCCAAAAATTTGGATATTGTGAGTTTATCTGAGTGGGTCAAAATACACATTTCATCATTGCAAAACTAGGTTGGAATGGGCCCACTTCTAATTATGAGATAATACCTTCTCTATGTCTCCCTAATATTTTAAAATAAAAAAAATCCAACCCCTGGTAAGAACATGAAAAATTGGTATATACCGAAGAAGAGAGAAACAATTCCTTTCAGTCATCATTTTTGAGCTTCCCCTCTTATCGATTTTCCATAGAAGCATCCTACTAATGCTCTTCCATGGTATTTTGGAATTTTCTCAATCTCTACATCCTTATCAGTGGCCATCTTTACCTTATTGAGTTTAACCCTGATGCACATTTATTTCCTTGATTTTGGGATTTGGGAGCTTCCTAGTTTGTGTTAGGCTCTAAGGAATCCTAGGTTCATCCTGAGACACCAACGAGCTATATAAAGAGTACGTGTTTCTCCTGAGGGAGGGGATATAAACATAGGTGCTCTTTCCACCGTCATTACCTTAGGATTTTATGGTGCACTACTTCCACCTTTCAATAGAATACAAGACTCCTTTTTCAATAAGAAAACCTGTATACCAACATCTAAGAACCCATGACTAACTCAAAATTTTGAGAAGAAGGGACATTCTATAGTTATGTTGAGCGATCCACCTGTATTACATCCATTGGAAATGTCATCCTTCCAACCTACACACCTCACATCTTCCCCTCTTCTATAACCTTGGGCATAGGTTTGATATTAATTAGCATGTGACAACCACTTAGTTTCCTTAAACTCTAGGTCATATGGAAAGGTTTGAAAAGGACTAGGGCATGCTTCCTTGTAGAATAATTCCTCCTCTTCCATAAATGTAGGAATATAAATGAGACTGGAAAATATTTATGGGAGAACACCTGCAAAAGGTCAGAGGAACGTTACTCAATATACTTTCTTTTCTTACCTTAGCCCCATTAAGTTCGCTAACCACACAAACCCCTGAATAACTTTAGCAATTAGTTATAATAATAATATTATATGATTTTAAAAGCCATAAACGCACTTTATATACCCACAGATACACGAGTCTAGTTAGTTATGATATAATATATATTATTTAGTTATTAACTTAGTATATAATATATACTATTATTAGTTAGTAACAGTCAGTTAGTTTCTATTAACAATAGTTATTTTATATTAATATTTAAAATTCAAAAGTCAAAACCCACTTTATATACTCATGTATACATGGATTTTGTTAGTTAGTATATAATATAAAATATATATTAGTTAATTACAATATAATATATAATACATATAAGTAGGTATTATTTACACTATAATCAAAACATTTTTCACCTACACTATAATTATATACTAAAAAATTGCTAGTTAAATATGTTTTGACTTATAATACAAGGAGTTGTTTTCAATTTTAAATGATTTTGATTGGATAATAGAGTATGTCATGGAAATTAGTTTTAGTGTTTGAGGTTAGGTTTTAAAACCATATTTCATCTAATTTGACAAGAGACAATGAGATTAAAACTACATAATATAACCATTATATTAAATAATTCCAAAAGAGTCAAGAGAAATGTTTATGCACCTCTTTGAGGGAGATACCTCATTTGAATATAAATCCAACGGAATAACAATATTTAAGAAAAAACTACATATCCTTCTATCTCTATAAATAGTTTCTTAATAACCAAAACCTTAATTACGTGTGCTCATAATATTAATGTGTACCAACTACTTAGTGGGCCTTTTTTTCCTAGGTAGCAATTCCTAGGGAAAATCCCCAAGTACTTCCTCTAAATTCAAATATGGTACCTAGGGTAAAATCTAGACTCTTTAGGGAATAAGTCCAAGTCAACAATACAACTCAAATACATTACTCAATATTCTCATTATGATCTCAAAATGTCACTAATAGTAATATAACCTAGATGGGGAGGATAATTGTAATGTACCCAATTGCCTCTTTCAACCAAGGAGATGATGGGGCACTCAATTTCCATATTCGAATTTAACATTCAAGTCCAATTTCTTTTTTTATTCAATTCAATTACTTTCCAATTAACAACGAAAATAAATAATGATGGTATCCCAACATAGTTTATGCATTCATTTAATTTACAGGAAACACAACATGAACACACATATCATTCCAAGAAGATTCTATGCATTTCAACATTTATAAACATTAAATTAAATAGCATGGACACACATAGAATTTCAACCATAGAATTCGTAGACAAATAGACACTTGTATTTTAATAAATTATTTTCCAACCAGTTTCATGTGAAGGACGTTCCTCCCATCCATAGGCTCCATCAAGACAAAACCTACTTTGCTAGGCCACCCCCAAGCTAGGGCTATCAATTCACAAGGGGAAATATCTCCCTTAATCCCAATTTACTTTGTTGAATTCTCATTCAACCCATTGGTTCCTAAACCCCCTCCACAGTTGTTCCAATCTTCATTTCTCCTCCCCCATTGACCTGCACAATGCTAGGGATAAGAACCCATATTTGGAAGCCACTAGTTACCTTTTAGTGCTCCAACACAGGCTTGACATGAAGTCTCTAAATTTTGGAATCAAGGGTACAAGATATAGGCTAGGTTTCTCTCTCACCAGTCTACCCAGGTTAATGGCATGCATAATTCATTTTCATCCATGGCATCATTCTCTATTACGGTCTTCAACTATCGCTTCCAAAGGTGACGACTAAAGAGTCCAATTTGAAAAGGTGGAGGAGTAAGGAAGAATGTAACTCCCCTCTAGATTGAAAACTCATTTTTATAGGCATAATTTATCTTTCCATGTGGCCACTCCACATGGAATCACTTTTCCCCTCTTAATCCCCTTCTTAAGATAATGAAATAAGGCTTAATCAAAGTATGGATTTTAATCACAGTTTAATAACTTGGTTTAATTTAATAAGGCTAGGAAGATCAACTATGGAACACTCCCACTTTTCGACTTGTGAATTCATATCCTCCCATCTCCTCTTTGTCCTTCTTTCCATGCAACCATTTAGAGATTTATTTTATATTAAAACCACAAATATACATTTTAACATAGTCTTGGTGAGTCTGACTATTTGTTTCCAAATTTTATCATTTTACATCAATATTTACAAATTTACATTGTGGGGTTGATCTAGGGTATTACATTCCCCTTCCCTTAATTTATGCATTGTCCTTAGTGGATCATTAACACTATATACATTTCCAAAATTTTGGTAAAAACTTTACAATAGCTGCGGGTATGCCTCCCTCATCATATTCTCAAGCTCCCTTGTTACTTCTTTAGGATTGTAATGGGTCCATTGAACATTTACCTGTCCGATGGCCTTGTTCCTCAACAACATAACTTTTCGATTGAGGATATGGAGTGGCTGTAACAAAATATCTCCTTATGATTCCACCTAGATCAAATTTCAATCAATTATGTGGTTAGGATCAAACACATATTTCTTTAATAAGGACACATGAAATACATCATGCACACAGAAACAAACAAGAAATTCTAATGCATAAGCTACGAGTCCTATCCTATTCAAAATTTCAAATGGACCACAAAATCGGGTTGCAAGCTTTGGACAAATTCCCAATTTTAGATAACTCTTCTTTGGTCTAACTTTCAAATTCTTGGATCATATTTCCCATCTAGACCTTGGTTAATAATCTTGCATAAGGTTCCAAGCGTTTAGTGTAAGTTGTTCCATGTAAAAATGGTTCTAGTCCCTAGTCTAGTGTCTTGGACCAAGAGTTTATACACATTTGACACACTTAGCCTAGTGGTTATGCCATAAAATATTGTTTGTACACTTATCCACTCCTTTCCTTGTTCTATGGAGTCAATGCACCCCTCTATGCTACATTTACGGGGTAGTTATTACATTTCCCTGTTTTAAGGAGACTGAGTGTGCCTTCTTAAGGATTTGGTCAATTTTCTCATTAATGGTCCAAAACCAAGCCACTAAACCACCTCCAATACCCTCATGATGGTTGATACCACACTTTTTGACCAACCTAACAACTTCATGTTCCATCTAGGTTCATTTCACCTCATTATGGCCACTACTCGGAGTTACACTTGGCACAATATCATAGATTGGAGGAATTAGTCAAGATAAGCCATCATTAATGTGAGATACTCATATGCTTTGTTAGACCCATGGTATTTTGGTATCCCATGGTATTTTCCCAAGGTATTTCATGTAATAATTCCTATATATTGTACTAGGTTTTTTCTCAATAAACATAATGGAAGATCAATCCAGTTGAGTTTTTTACTCTTGTGTTCTACTTAATATTTGCTTCATATTTCTTCTATTTTCCTGTCTTTCTTTTTGGTAAATTCTAACTGAATATTTCTCTATTGAATCTAGATCTAGGATTGGATATGCACATGAATAAGATCTTCTATTGTGCAATCCAAATTTTACATGGTATCAAAGCTAGCCTGATGCAAAACAATTTCCATTGTTGCTTCCATTTATTACCTTTGGTAATTTGGTTTCACCTTTTGACCTTTATAAATCATGTTGTCGAGGTAAGGAATGTCAAAGAGTGTTGTTTTCAGTTACATGAATAAATGGTGGAAGATTCAACAAATGATCCACTTCAACTTTCTTCCTCTGTGGCTTCCTTTGTTTTCCATGAAGATAACATATGAACCACTTCCATCAATATTGTTGAATAGAACATCTTCCATCTCTCATCATTGTTCTTCCATGATTCTTCTATTTACTCTACTAGTGTGAGAAAGAGTGATCCCTTGGATGTTTTGGAAGAAGGATCAAAGCTTGGATATGTTGCATTTTCTCTCCTTGGATCCATGCTTCTTATGTATTCATATATGATTACTAGCACCAATTTTCAGAGTTGCAGGGAAGATGGAGGAAACCTACATTCACATGGAGTTGATCTTAACTGTTGTGGTTCGAAGCTAAATTTTCAAGTGTTTCTTCATGCATTTGGATTTGTTCTCACCCTAATTGGCTCACTATGTAAGTTCAAATGGATTCTAGATTTGCTTGCTTCCATTGTTGAAGAAATAAAACACATGTTTTGGGAGCATGATCCACTTCTTCCCAAGAAGAATATTCCTCCAACCATACTCATTTAGTTTGGAGTATATACAATTTTTGGTTTCTCTTTCATGTCCATTTTTAGGGAGGATTTTCCCCATGTGGTTTTGCCTCTTTCCTTAGTTCATATGCATCAATAATGTAAAGGGTGACCATAATCCTTGTTGCATGGGCCCTCAATAATTTCTCACAAAAATTTCGGATTAAGCATGGGTGTTGGAAGATATTTCCAATCTAGACCTTCGTTAATAATCTTGCATAAGGTTCCAAGTGTTTAGTGTACGTTGTTCCATGTGAAAATGGTTCTAGTTCCTATTCTAGTGTGTTGGACCAAGAGTTTGTCCACATTTGACTCACTTAGACTAGTGGTTATGCCATAAAATATTCTTTGTCCACTTACCCACTCCTTTCCTTATTATATGGAGTCAATTCACCCCTCTATTCTACATTTATGGGGTAGTTATTGTATTTCCCTATTTGAAGGAGACTGGGTGCGCCTTCTTAAGGATTTGGTCACTTTACTCATTAAGTGTCCAAAACCAAGCCACTAAACCACCTCTTGCGCCCTCATGATGGTTCCTTTCACACTTGTTGACCAACCTAACCACTTCATGGTCCATCTAGATTCATTTCACCTCATTATGGCCACTACTTGGAGTTACACTTGGAAGAATGTCATAGATTGGGGGAATTAGTCAAAATAAGCCAACATTAATGTGAGATACTCATATGTTTTGTTGCACCCATGTTATTTGGTATCCCATTGTATTTTCCCAAGGTATTGCATGTAATAATGTCTATATATTGTACTGGGTTTTTTCTCAATAAACATAATGGAATATAAATCCACTTGAGTGTTTTACTCTTGTGTTCTACTTAATATTTGCTTCATATTTCTTCTATTTTTCTATCTTTCTCCTTGATAAATTCTAAGTGAATCTAGCTCTATTGAATCTAGATCTAGGATTGGTTATGCACATGACTCAGAACTTATGTTGTGATGTTGTGCAATCCAAATTTTACACAAATACACATGATCCCTCACTTTAAATTATTTTACTATTCTTTCCTTATTTGAATAAATATTCTATATGTCCTATGTTTCTTTCAAATCCTGCTTTATTTTTACCATCTGTTGTTCCATATCTCTAACTAGTTCTGGTAAATTATTACTCTATCAACTATATTTTCCCAACTGATTGGAGTATTGCACTTTCTTCCATACAAGGATTCAAATGTACTCATCTTCAAAGAATCTTGATATCCATTATTGTACACAAATTCTACCAAATATAAGTAATATTTTTATTTTGATAGTTGATCCATCACATATATTATTAACATGTCTTTTATAACTTGATTGAATATCTTAGTATTCCCATTTGTTTGTGGACGATATGATGTACTTAAATTCAGATTTGTTCCAAATCCTTTGAATAATCTCTTCCACAAATTTGAAGTAAACTTTGGATATTTGTTTGAAACTATTTCCTTTGGTATTCCATGTAACCTGGAAATCTCTTTCATATAAATTTCTGCTCTATTAGCTTCCTTATTAGTTTGCTTGACTGGTATAAAGTGAGAATCTTTGGTTAACTTATCCACCACCACCATGATGGAATCATGTTTCTTTCTTTTCCTCGGAAATTTAGTGATGAATTCAATGGTCACCACATCCCATTTCCATTTAGGTATTGGCAATGGTTGAAGAAATCCTGTTGGATTTTTATGCTAAACCTTTACTCTTTGACATTCAATGCACCTTGCTTTATAATAAATAATTTCTTTCTTCATTTCAGGAAAAAAATATTGACTTCTTACATTTGCAATTGTCTTTTGGTATCTAGGATGTTCTGCATATGGTACTTTATGTATCGTAGTCATAACCAATTTCCTTAATTATTCTAAATCATGAACATAGATTCTGGTCTTGTGTGTAAGAACTCCATTATTTTCCAACCTGGAACCTTGATATTTATGTTGTATATTTTCCTTTTATAATTCTTATTTTAAATGAAGGTAATGTGCATTTATTATGGCAACTTCAAGGATTCTAGTTTTTAAATATGATTTGTACATACTAATGGTTGAAACATGCATATCATGAACTCTTCTACTAAGTGCATCAACCACCTTATTCTCCTTTCCCTTAATATGTATGATATCAAAATCAATATCCAATAGAAATTCCATCTATCTTGTTGGCATTGCATTAATATTTTGTTTCTCAAATAAATATTTAAGTCCACTATGATCAATTGTTATCTCAAATTTCCTCCCCATAAGATAATGTATCCACATTTTTAATGCATTCACAATAGCAACAAGTTCCAAGTCGTGTGTGTCATACTTGTTCTATGCTCTTTAAGTTTTCTTGATTCATAACAAATCACATGAAAAGTTTACATAAGGACTCTACCAATTCCTTCTTGACAAACATTTGTACAAACAAAAAAATATTCTTTTGGATAAAAAGTATTGAGTACAATAGTATTAGTGAGTAATCTCTTCAACTACTAGAAACTTTATTCACACTGTGGTGTCCAATCAAAATTAATTCATTCTTCTGCAATGATGTAATTAGATATTCCACTTTGGAGAATCCTTCTATAAATCTACCATAGTATCCATCTAATCCCATGAATGACCTTATACATTATTGGGTGTAGGCCATCCCATAATCGATTCTATCTTCTCTAGATCCACTGCTGTTCCTTCTTTAGATATGATATGTCCCAAGTAGTGAATATGCCTCTGATAGAATGAAAATTTACTTAGCTTAGCATAAAGCTAATGTTATCTTAACAGTTGTAGTACCAATCTCAAGTGTTCCTCATTCTCTTCTTCTAATTTTGAATAAATACGAATGTCATCCAAAAATACAATGACAGACTTATCTAAATTGTTAATCCCTAAATGTTGGGCCCAATCCCCCCTATAGTGTGTAAATTTACCCCCTATATAGTGGTGTATTATATTATTGATGTAGGATTGGGTCTATTAGTTGTTATTATACACCCTTGTCTCCTATATATAGGAAGGATATATTTTCATTTGGGTAAGCATTGCATATTGTCTTGTCTTGGGTAAACAATACATTGTGTAAGGAGGTTCCCCCCTCGAAGAAGATTTATATTAATCTCTGTTATTCATTATTGATTTGTGGATTACTCTCTTTTGGTCTATTTATGGGACTTGGTTGCATAACATTTGGTATCAGAGCTCTTTCCTCAGGACTAGCTTCTCCAAAATGAGTCATATTTCCATTTTCGCTACAAATTTGTTTCTACAAGGATTCAAAGATTGAGGTTAAAAATTAAATTCTAGAATATGCCTAGCTATATCCAGTATGAAATTCTGATCCTGTACCATTACAGTTTTAGATATAATTGTGGAGGAATATAGCGTTTTTTACTAGTCCAAAACCTAGTCTAAAACATGTGTTCTAGGGAAAAAGGTCATATCTGAGTCATTTGAGATCCAAATTGAGTGAGATAAGTTGTATTCGAAAGAATATATACCAGGTTATATTTGGTAGGCTTTTCATATATTGAAACAAAATATTGTACACATGGAATACCGTACAAGTTCTCTCTCCTTAAAGGATAGAAAAGAAGAAGTGTTGGTACATTTACAATACATTTCTACTAGAGAATCAAAATTAGGTCATACCTATGGAATTAGAAGGAGGACACATCAGAGTACCATAGGAAAATTTTTTAGACCCAGTGAAGTTGAATTTCAAAGTTTATCTTAGTTACAAGCCAAAACTAAAACAATCTTCCAATCAAGGTTTGAAACATGTGTTTTGGGGAAAAGGGTCATATCTTAGGAATCTGAGATCCAAATTGAATGATATCTATTGCATAAAAAATAAGACATACTAAGGTATGTGTGGTAGTATTTTCAGCTACATAAACAAAATATTGGACACATGGCATACCCTACAAGTTCACTCTTCTGGATAGACCACAAATAAGAAGTCTTGGGAGATTTACAATGAATTTTTATTGGCACATCCAAATTAGGCTAGATCTATGGTGTTAGAGAGTGGACACATAAAGATACAACAATCCAAATTTCCATAACTATAGGAGTTTAACTTACAATTTTATATCATTTTCAGGTCTTCCCTAAAACAATCTTCCAAGTAGGGTTTGAAAAAAAGTTGTTCTATCGAAAATTGTTATAGTTGGAGCATACGATATCCAAATTGAGGGAGACCTATTGCATAAAAAATGAGATTGAACCTTGTATTTTTGGTGGATTTTTCAAATCTATATTCAAAATATCGGACACTTGGAATAGTTAACAATTTCTCTCTTCTGGATAGGACAAAAATAAGAAGTGTTGGTAGCATTGAAATAAAGTTTTACTAGAGCATCCAAATTAGGCCAGACATGCAGAATCAGAAAGAGGACACATTAGGACACCAAAAGACAAAGTTGCATACTGATAGGAGATAAAATTTTAAAGTTATCTCAGTCCAAGTTAGCCATAAAACAATCTTCTAATCAAGGTTGAAGGAGGAAACTCTATAGTTCAAGCAGTGGTAGATTGATTGCATAGAGCACCAAGAAGAAGTCTCCAAATACTGAATATGTCTAAAAAAGGGATAAAACAAAAGGTAGATCAACATCACCATCAAAGGAGTTTTGAAAAAGGAAAATTCATATGGGAACTTGAACAAATAATTGAAACAAGGACCAAAAAAATAAAAAAATCAAGTTATTATTGAATACCTCATCAAGTGGAAAATAACTTATTAGCTGGAAGTTTGACATGGGAAGATGATGCCTTCATATATATGCATCCATGACTACTAAAACATTGAGGACAATTCTTGTCTGAAGGGGAGGGGCATGTTAAGACCTAAATGTTTGACATAGTTCTCCCTACAGTGTGTCACTTTACCCCCTATATGGTGGTGTATTACATATTATTGATGTAGGATTGGGTCTATTAGTGGGTCTATTAGTTTTTATTGTACAACTTTGTCTCCTATATATAGGAAGGAGATATTTTCATTTGTGTAAGCATTGTATATTGTCTTGTCTTGGGTACAAAGTACAATTAATGTGTAAGGAGGTTCCTCCCTTGAAGAGGATTTCTATTCGTCTTTGTTATTCATTATTAAGTTGTGGTTTGCTCTCTTTTGGTCTATTTATGCTATTTCTATGATATTTCTAGGACTTGGTTGCATAACATAAATACTTTTTGAATATCCCATTCATGGATAACATGGAAGTACTTGGTGCATTTGTTAACCCAAATGGTACAATGACAAACTCATGATGACCATATCTAGTTCTGAAAGATATCTTTCTATTGTCTTTATATTTTATCCTCACCTGATGGTAACTATATCTCAAATCAATCTTTGATAAAATATTTACTTCCTCTGAGATGATAAAATAAGTCATCAATTCTAGGAAGAGGATATTTATCCTCATAGTGTCTTTTTTTTAACTGTTTGAAGTAAATACACAACCTTAGATTTCCATCCTTTTTCTTTACAAATAAAACTAGTTCTCCCTAAGGAGACACACTTGGGCATATACACCCTTTCTTCAATAATTTTTCCAACTACATTTGTAGCCCTTTTAACTTAGGTGTACTCATTCTGTATGGAATTTTAGAAACTAATGCATCTCTAGGCATCAAATCAATAGAGACATAAATATCTCTTTTTAGTGGAAAAATTGGTATTTCTTTAAACATGTATGCAAAATCTTGTAATATTGGAAAATCCTCTACACTTGAGATTTTACACTTTCTTATTCTTGCACATGATCTACGTACAACTGACATACTTTTATGAAACACCTATTTAATTGAAAATCTGAGATTTGTCTTATGGAAATAGGGATTGGAATGTCTTTCACTATGTTTTGTTGTCTTTTACCATCAAGACATGTATATG
Organism: Pseudotsuga menziesii; assembly: GCA_001517045.1. Taxonomy (NCBI): domain Eukaryota; kingdom Viridiplantae; phylum Streptophyta; class Pinopsida; order Pinales; family Pinaceae; genus Pseudotsuga; species Pseudotsuga menziesii. The sequence continues at coordinate 2,907,039 of LPNX010662518.1, forward strand.
ACTTTTTATTCCAATCTAATATCACATGGTGTGCATCTAAATAGTCCATCAAAATCAACACATCATATGAACCAAGTGGTATTATATTCATCTCTACAACAATTCTTAATTAATTCATATCTAACAGACAACCCTTTACCAATTCATTGATTTCCTTTTTTGTTCTAGTAGCCAATTGAAGAATCCATGTTCTATCATTCTTACTTGTCTTTAACTAATATATTTCAACTAAATTTGGAGCAATATAACTATGACTTGCTCCAGAATCAATTAGAATAACAACTGGTTGATTGGAAGTTTTACCTTCAACCTCAATCATGTTTGATTGATGCTCTACTTTTATGTTGTCCAACGCTGCATATATCCTGGAAATTTTCCTACCTACATCCTCCATATTACTCACTTCCTGTAAATTGTGCATAATTCTCTTTCTATCTCCCCTTTGTGGACAATTTTTATACATATGGTTTCCTTCACATCCCCAACATTTTACTTGTTTCCTAGTTCCTTTTCTAATAGATTATGTCATCATCGACCCATTTTGAGTTGGATTTCTCTGCTGATATGAATTCTAATGGTTCTTGAAGAAACATGGTTTAAATCATTTATTACTTTAATCTTGTTTATCCTTCATCTTATCTCTCCAATATTTATGAAAATATGTCCTTCCTTTGTTTTGATCATACATGTGTTTGGCCTTCCGAATTGCTTCTGCAAGAGTCTTGGGTTCATCATATTGAATCTTATGTAAAATGAAGGCAAACAAGTTAATTTTTATTTTTATTTTTACCTTCTCCTCCTTCATAAACCCAACATATCTTAGCAATTCTATAAACTTCTTTTCATATTCATCAATGCTCATGTTTCCCAACTTGAGTTCAAATAACTCTCCCATCTTCTTATCATAATAACATTCTAATAAGTACTTTTTTTGAAAGTACTTATTGAATTGCCTCCATGAGATCCTATTCTCACTAATATGTTTAACTTGAACCAACTAGTCCCACCAAATGGAATCTTTTCCTTGTGATTTGTAAATAAAAATACTAGCTTCAATGTTAGAGGTGTAATTATGCAACTGAATATACTTACTCATTCTCAACAAGTAAGCTTCAACGTAGTCTCGCCTTTTATTTTCACCATTAAATGCGGGTGGCTTAATTTTTCTAAGTTCCCCTTGTAGATCATATCTAGCATTCCTTATTTTATGATGCTAACTAGAGAGATTTCTGGGATGCTTCTTTAACTCCCAGTTATATATGGATTTCTTCTTGTATAGTGTGGCAAGTAGTGATTTCTATGACTCCTAGCAACACTTTTAGAGTCTTATGATTTCTCATGTGATCACTTCCTTGAGTCTCTTCTTCCTTCTTTCTACTCAATTGACGATGATCCCATTTGCATTTGTATCTGTAGAGTATTCAGACGCTGCACTAGTTGAGTATTTAACTCATTTTTTCGTTCTTGGGATTTCAATAACCTCTCATTGTTTTCCCTATAACTATGCACCTCCATCATCAGTCTTCTCATGGTTTCCATAAATTATTGTGGATTTAAATATTCTCTATGCCCATTTATTTATTTTTCTACATTTCCCACACTAATATGTTGAACTCTAGCATCTTCTCCATGGTTATATGGAATATCCCCTTGATCTCTTTCACTATTTTATATTTCTCTGTAAACCTATCCTATGATTGTATTTAGTTCAAAATCTGTATCTGCAATGTGTTAATATTCTTACATTTGTTAGGAAAGGTTTAATTCTAAAAATTAAGTAAAAATCCACACACACACACACACACACACACACACACACACATGTTAAATTTTGAAGTTGAAAAAAACATCAATTAAGATTTTTTTGTCAAATAGGGCCAACATGCTCATTTCTTCTCATTTCTTGGAAAGATAGGTATTGATTAATTATGAAATCCTTTTTTATTTTTATTCTCGTTCTGACAATATTTCCAATTTTTTTCCCATTCCATTCTTAAATTCATAACTGAAAGTTACAACCCACCAAAATTAACAATTTGGGCCAATTTTACACTTCCTATCATTGGAATTATTCCGAAGGACCAATTTTAGAGGCTTGTAGAAGAAAAACAATAAAGAAATAGATTTTTTTTTTCTATTAGGAGAAGTTATTACATATAACAAGGACTAGTTAGCAACTTTCGTATCTCTCAACCAATTCTCCTTTTAACTTATATAAAATTATGAGTTTGACAACTTTTAACTTTTGCACTTTTTCTCAAACCTAGAATTTTCCCCAAAACTAGTTATCTCCCAAAACAAGTGTTTTTGGGAAAACTTTGTCTAATAGAAGTTGTCTTTTTTAATGAGTAGGTAAAATGTCGAGTTAAAAAAAAATCAGTTTCGACATCTAGGGTCACTTTTACGTCCTCCAAGATTTTCAAAATCCCTAAAAAGTGATATGGAATAATGCATTTTGATCTTCTTTCACACCTCGGTTTCACACCTTTTGCAATTTGGCTCAAGTATTCCATAGTTACTTGTGTGTCTGGTCTATGACCACACCATAGAAACTTGATCCAAATATATTTCCCATCAGGTCTCTAGACACTAATATGTAAAAGTTACTAATTCAAAATTTTCGTCAAATTAGAGCAGGATGGGCTCAGGATTCTCAATGATGATTTTGTGACCTTCATTAATGGTGTTCGAAATATGTATGTGTCATCCAATTCCAATTAAAAATTCTCATGTTATGGCCCAAGCAATTTTCGGGCTCTAGACCTTTTTTTAGATTTCCACAATGGACCTTTCTAGTTTGTCAATCCCAACTTTCCAATTCGACGTGCTGACCCTATGATGCAGGAGCATCATGGCATGCCAGCAATGTGATGAGTTGTTCACATGCAATGGCATCTTTTGTAACTTTTTTGTGCTGAGTCATAGTATGATTAGAGGCGCAGCGAATCATTGTAGATCACGACTCCCTACATGGAGATCAAGCCGTCGGTAGTTTGTTTCAGACAAGGACTTTTTCATCATGCGTCATAGTGTTTGTTTTCAACTACAGGAACACTTAGGATAGGAGTAGCCATTTAGTTTAAATAGACAATTTAGAGATGTAGAGGGGGTTTTGCTCTTCAACATTTAGAATTTTGAGTTTGCAGAGAAGCGGACAGACCTGTGTCTGATTCCTACTTGTAAATATTTTGAAGAATCAGAAGGAGAGAGATCCAAGCTGTGTGAATTTTACTTTATTGCTTAATATAAGGATTGATCGTGTGTTTATAGGGTTGTTAAGATTTATGCATGTGTTATGTTGAACTCTGTATCTTTGCAAATCCAACTTCGGCATTTTCATGTGAAGTTGTTGAATTCATGCATCAATTTCTTACTTGAATAGTTGAAGCAGAGTGTAGATGCATGAATAAGAGTGTTAGGCTAAAGAATCAGAATGATTGCAGGCTAGATTGATCAATTCCATGATCAATCGATGCAACCTGCAGATTTTCTGCCGTTAACGAGTTTTGCAGAGAGTGAACGCTTGAGATTGAATCCACAGATAAAGATCTGATGGTCCAGAGGAAGCTTGTAATGGAAGTTGTGAGGAAGTTAACATATCCATGGAGATCTGAGAGGCCCACACCAAAAGCAGATCGATGGTTGGAGTGAAGGCCGCAAAGGTCTGACGGCTAGGAAAATTGCAAAGGAAAATTTTCCGAGAGGAAGTTGCGGGGGATCAAATTTGGGAAGTTGGCATCCCACAACCTGCTTGCGGAAAGTCCGTTGTAGAAAGGAAATTTGCGGAGCACAACATTAGGTGTTTGAGATCCCGCATCCTGCAACATGAATGCGGAAACTCTGTTGCAGAAACAGAGTTGTGGGACAGTGATTGCGGAGGAAAACTTGTGGGGAGGAAATTTTAGCATAGAATTTATCCATTAGGTTAAATTTGGTGGTTCCACTAAGTGTAGGAGCCACCGGATCCTGGAAGTGCCGGTTGGGGTTGGATAAGGTCTACCCCCCCTGCACCAGTTTTGGTATCAGATCCAGAAGAGATTTCCTATTGAGGAATTCCACAGTTGAGATTGTGGGTAGAATTTCTGAAGGAGTAAGGAGAAGTTTGTGAAAGAGAGAAATGTAGCCGTAGAAGCCTGTAGAGAGAAAAGAAGAGTTCTCAAGAGGTTCTGGATAGAGGAACAACATTGAATAAAGACCAAGGGACAAGAAGAGGCTTGGTGAGGTAAGTTGTAATAGTGTGAAAGAGAACTATTATTGCAGAGGCTTAGTGTGAGAAGATGGCTGCACGCATTAGAAGAGCAAGAGGTCGTGACATAGGTCGACCGGGAGGAAACACATAAGTTATAGAGTAAATGAGAGAGTTAAGGGAAAGTCTAAAAGCCATGGAAACAAATAGGTGAAGAGATCCATAAGCAGGGGATGTAAGTGAACCTGAGGATGAAGAGCAAATAGAAGAAGCTGCACCTATGCAAGAAACACCAAAGTTAAGACATTTCAGATCTATTCTGGGGTAGACTTCAAGGCTAAGACTGGAGTTTCCTACCTATGATGGAAGTCTTGTCACAAAGAATCTCATTGACTGGATCAATGAGATGGATAATTACTTTGAGTATGATGAGGTATAAGAAGATGAGCGTTAGATTGGCTATGATGAGGTTGAAAGGGCATGCATCCTTGTGGTGGGATAGTGTGCAAATACAAAGAAGGAGGAAGAATAAACCATTGATAAAAATATCGGATAGAATGGTGGAAAAGATGAGGGCTAAGTTCTTGCCCAAGGATTACCAGTTAATTCTGTATAGATAAGTACAAAACCTTAGACATGGATTCTTAGCAGTGAGGGAGTACACTGAGGAGTTTTACAAAGTAAACCTAAGGGCTGGATATGCGGAAGAATCAGTTGAGAAGGCTGCTAGATATGTTAATGGTCTAAGGATGGATATCCAAGAAGAGATCAGCATGATATTTCCCAAAATGATGGAGGAGGTGTATCAGTGTTCCTTGAGGGCTGAGGAAAAGATAACAAGGAAGCAGAGATTCAATAGGGGTCATGGTTTATCCAGTGGAAGAGGGAAAGCGACTAGAAGAGGAATATTTGGACCACATAGAGGGGAGTCTAGTAACTCTAACCAGCAAGAGCAGCATGGTAGAGGAGGTGATTCTAGAAGAATAGGACCTTACCAAGGAGGTAGAGGTAGAGGAAGATGCACATAGACTATCATTCAGTGTTACAAATGCAACCAGTTGGGGCATAAGTCATTTGAATGTCCAGGGAAAGAAGACGTAGGACAGAGAGGATCCTATGTAGCTCAGAATGAGCAGTAGCAAGAACAATCAACAATAGAGGAATTTTTTCTTGAGACAGGAGAGTCGTTGATGATGAATAAAGTCTTGTTGAAACCTGAGAAGGAGCATGTAGGGCCTGCTCAAAGAAAACCGTTATTCAGGACTACATGTAAAGTCCAAGGGAAGTGCTATAAGATGGTGATTGATAGTGGGAGTACTGACAATATTATTTGCACAGAGATGGTGGAAACGTTGAGTTTGAAGAAGACCAAGCATCTTGTTCCATACAAATTATCTTGGTTACATAAAGAACATTAAATCCTAGTAAGTGAGCAATGTATAGTTTATTTCCGAATAGGTCCATATAAGGACAAGATTCAATATGATGTGATGCCCATGGATGTTTTCCATATGATTTTAGGCAGATTGTGACAATTTGTTAATAAAGTAACTCATGATGGTAGGAGTAAATGTCATAGTTTCAAGAAGAATGGGACAAAACATGTACTTCACCCTTTACAAGAAGGTAGTACAATAGGAAAGTCAGCACCTAAAGTTTTGATGTTGTCAGGAAAGGAATATTTGCAGCAGGTAGAGAAAGAAGAGTTGAACTATGCTGTGGTATGTAAGCCAAGCGTGGTGATGATGAAGACCAACATGGCAGATTGACCTGAGGAGATTCAGGAGATGCTGAGTGATTTTAGTGACATTGTAGTGGATGATTTACCCAATGAATTACCACCAAGAAGGGATATAAGTCATCAGATTGATTTCATTCCAGAAGCCAGTTTACCAAACAAGGCAACGTATAGGTTGACACCTCAAGAGAATGAAGAATTGAGGAAGCAGGTCCAAGGATTGTTGGACAATGGATTGGTCTAGAAGAGTCTAATTCCATGTGCAGTACCAGTAGTACTAACCCCAAAGAAGGATGGTGAGTGGAGTGTGTGTACTGACTCCAGAGAAATTAACAAGATTACCATAAGATATAGGTTTTCATTACCAAGGATGGATTGCCTAAGTGGGGAAACATGCTTTTCAAAACTGGATTTGAAGAGTGGATATCGTCAGATCAGGATCAAAGAAGGAGATTAGTGGAAAACAACCTTTAAGACAAATGATGGGTTGTATGAGTGGGTGGTCATGCCATTTGGGTTTTCCAATACACCAAGCACTTTTATGAGAATGATGAATGCAGTCTTGAGGGATTTCATAGGTAAGTTTGTGATAGTTTACCTTGATGACATTTTGGTTTTCATCCAAACAGAAGAAGTGCATCTGAAGCATCTAAGATATGTTTTAGAGAGGCTACAATAGGAAAAGTTGTTGATAAATGTGAAGAAGTGCACATTCATGAAGATAGAGCTAGTATATTTGGGTTTTGTTATCTCAAGAGATGAGTTGAACATGGATCGAGAAAAGGTGCAAGCAATCATTGATTGGCCTTCACCAAGGAACATATTTGAGGTAAGAAGCTTTCATGGATTGGCAAGTTTCTATAGGAAATTTATAAATAACTTTAGTGGTATTTGTGCATCTATCGTTGAGACAATTAAGAAGGATAGACAACCATTTCAATGGAAAATAGAGGCTGAAAAGAGTTTTCAATTCATGAAGAAGAATATCACTAAACAACCAGTATTGAAGTTACCAAAATTCGACCATCCTTTTCAAGTAAAGTGTGATTATAGTGGAGTAGAAATTGGGGTTGTACTCAGTCAGGAGGACATGGCTATACCGTACTTCAGTGAGAAGCTGAATGATGCCAAGTAGAATTATTCATCTTATGACAAGGATTTTTATGCTATTGTTTAAGCAATGAAGCATTGGAGGCACTACTTGATGCCCAGAGAATTTGTGTTATATTTAGATAACCATGCATTACAGTACATTATGCACCAACCTAAGTTGAACCTAAAACATGTCAAGTGGGTTGAGTTGTTACAGAGCTTTACCTTTGTGTTGAAACACATAAGCAGACAGTCAAACATAGTAGCTAATGATTTGAGTAGGAGACTATTGATTATGCAAGAGAATCAGATCCAAGTCTTGGGATTTGAGCATTTGAGGGATTTGTATGAAGGTAACATTGAATTCTAGGAAGCTTACAGGGCTTGTAAGAGTCCAGTGGAGGTGGATAGAGAGCCATGGATGGAGTATGCCCTTCAGGATGGTTTACTCTTTGAAAACAGTAAACTGGGTATACCAAAGTGTTATATGAGAGACAACTTGATACAAGAGAAACATACTGGAGGTATGGCAGGTCACTTCGGAAGTGATAAAACCTTCAGAAAGTTGGGTCATTTCTATTTTTGGCCAAGGATGAATTTTGAAGTTGAGAAGTTTGTAAGAATATGCAGAGTATGCCAACATGCTAAGGGGAGAATCTAGAACACAGGATTGTATACACCCTTGCCTATTCCAACTAGGCCTTGGGATTATGTGAGTATGGATTTCATTCTGGGTTTGCCAAGAACTCAGAAGGGACATGCTTCTATCTTCGTGGTTATTGATAGATTCACTAAGATGGCACATTTCATTCCATGTTACAAGACTAATGATGCTACACACATTACTAATTTATTCTTTGATGAAGTTGTGAAACTACATGGTTTACCTAGAAGCATTATATCAGACAGAGATGTGAAGTTCATAGGTCATTTCTGGAGGACCTTGTGGAAGAAGTTGGGTACCAGACTGAACTTTAGCTTAGCATATCACCCATAGTTTAATGGAAAAACCGAAGTAGTCAATAGGAGTCTAGGGAATGTGTTGAGAAGTTTGATTGGAGAGAGTCCTAAGCAATGAGATGAAGTATTAGATCAAGCCTAGTTTGCGTATAATGATTCACCAAATAGGAGTACAGGGATGAGTCCATTTCAAATTATATATGGTATGAATCCAAGAGGGGTGTGTGAGCTTCCTGAATTAGGTTAATTAGAGAAGAGGAGTGTGGATGGTGAAGATTTTTCTATGAGAATCAATGAACAACAGGAGCAAGTAAAAGCAAGGTTACAACAGAGTAACACCAGTTACAAGGCTAGAGCAGATTCCAAAAGGAGAGAAAAGAACTATGAAGTAGGAGATTTGGTCTTAGCATATCTGAAGAGAGATATATTTCCAAAAGGGGAGTATAACAAGCTGAAGATGAAGAAGATTGGACCCTGCAAGATAGTCATAAAATTTTCAGCAAATTCTTATGAGTTAGAGATGCCTATAGGAGTGGGTATTTCACCAATCTTTAATGTAGAAGATCTATATCCTTATGTAATAGGTGACACTAGGACCTTTGTAGAAGGTGAATATCCTACTGAAGACTTACAATGGGTGGGGCAGATTCCCGTGGAACAACCATTGGAAGTTGAGGCCATTTTGGACACTAAAGTGGTAAAGAGTACAAGGAAGAAGGACTATCTGGAGTATTTGGTCAAGTGGAGGAAGCGACGAACAGAGGATTCTACTTGGATGAATACTGCAGAGCTGGAGGCCAAGGGTTTCATTATAGTTGACCTAATGAACAAGGGTTCATAATTTTTCTACCTTGCGAGTCTGATGCAGGAACATTGTGGCATGCCAGAAATGTGATGAGTTGGTCACATGCTGTGGCATCTTTCGTAACCATTTTGTATTGAGTCATAGTTTGATTAGTGGCATAGGGAATCATTGCGTATCACGACTCCCTACGTGGAGATCAAGCTGTCGATATTTTGTTTCAGACAAGGACGTTTTCATCATGCATCGTAGTGTTTTTTTTCAGTTGCAGGACCACTCAGGATAAGAGTAGCCATTTAGTTTAAATAGACAGTTTAGAGATGTAGAGGGGGTTCTTCTCTTCAACATTTAGAATTTCAAGTTTGTAGAGAAGAGGACAGATCTATGTCTGATTCCTACTTGTAAGTATTTTGAAGAATCAGAGGGAGAGAGATCCAAGCTGTGTGCATTTTCCTTTATTGATTAATAGCAGGATTGATCATGTGTTTGTAGGGTTGTTATACTTTATGCATGTGCTATGTTGAACTATGTATATTTGTAGAGCCGAATTCGGTGTTTTCCTAAACATTGTGTATTCCCATGAAGTTGTTGAATTCACACATCAATTTCTTGCTTGAATAGTTGAAGAAGAGTGTAGATGCATGCATAAGAGTGTTAGGGTAAAGAATTGGGACAATTGCAGGCTAGATTGATCAATTCCATGATCAATTTGCGCAACCCACATATTTTCTGTCGTTAACACGTTTTGCAGAGAATTAACTGTCGAGATTGAATTTGCAGATAAAGATTTGATGGTCCAAAGGAATACCACAACAGAAGTTGTGAGGAAGTCAACAGACCTATGGAGATCTAATAGGTCCACACCAAAAGTAGATCGACGATCGGAGTGAAGGCCACAAAGATGAGACGATGGGGAAAATTGTGGTGGAAAAGTTGTAGAGAGGAATTTGCGGGAAGGCCATTGTGGAGTGCAATGTTAGGTGTTTGAGATCCTGCATCCCACAAATTGACTGTGGAAAATTTGTTGTAGCAACAGAGTTGTGGGGAGGCAATTTTAAAACAAAATTTGGCCATTAGGATAAATTTGGCGGTTCTGCTAAGTGTAGGAGCCACCAGATCCTGGAAGTGCTGGTTGGGGTTGGCTGAGGTCTACCCCCCCTGCACCACCCTAACTCTGTTGATATTGACGTTGGAATTTGGAAGTCAACACTTTCTATGCATCAATATCAACAACCCTTCTGAATTTTTGATCCCGATGCGGAAGTGAGAATTCAACACTGGATAACAACAATTTTCCAACAACCCTTCTAGCACTGACATTGATGACGCTCTCACACTCTAGGAATTCTCTTTGCAGCCACTACTAACAACTTTTCTTGGATACACCTTGAAGACAAAATCCATCCATCCTACAGACTTATTCTCCACCGTACCCATGGACCTTCTCCATGGCTCCTTGTAGAATTTTTGTTCATGATATCACCATGGATATCTCCCCATAGTGCCTACATGATCTGTAAATTAGCTACCCACATGTCCTTATGGCATGGTTGTTCCACGCCATACTTTTCCATGTGGTTATCGTGGGTCCCACATAAAAAATTCCTCAAAATGATATATAAACACTTAAATTTCAAAATTTCTTCATATAAATGTATACAGATTTAAACGAGTTACAATTGACATTCTCCCATTGACCTTTGTACAACCAAAACTCACAATTGGCCAGTATTGAATTCCACCTAGATTCTCCTCAGGATGGAAATATTTTCATTAATTTTCACAATTGTAGCTTTTTCTGTATAATAAGAGAAATTGTAAACTTTTCATGGGTTCAATTTTCACCTGAATTTCACTAGTATTCATCTCATATCTGTACTTCTCCATTGCAACTTTATACTTTACCAGTTCACATGTGGAATTTGATCATAATATATGATGTTTAATACCATAAATTTAATAGAGACATTCAATCAACTATTAACCTACAAATTTATTGAAACACTTTCTGTGCAATCTTTGAAACTTCCTTTAAAATCAAATTTCGGCCCACGTATTCCTAGTGCTGAAATCATGGGCTCTGATACCTATCTGTAACGTACCCAGTTGCCTCTTTTTACCAAGGATATGACAAGGTACTCAATTTCTATATCCTAATTTAAAATTCAAGTCCATTTTTTTATTCAATTCAATTACTTTCCAATTAACAATGGAAATAAATATTCATGGTTTCCAAAAACAAGTTATGCATTAATTTAATATACAAGAAACACATCATGAACACACATGCCATTCCAAGAAAATTTAATGCATTTCAACATTTAAAAATAATAAATTAAATAACATGGACATAATCTCAACCACAACATTCATAGACAAATAGACACTTATCTTTTAAGAAATTATTCTCTAACTAGTTGCATGTGAAGGACGTTCCTCCCAACCATAGGTCTATCAATCCAAAACTTAATTTGACATGCCACCCTCGAGCTAGGGACATCGATCCAAAAGGAAAAATATCTCCCTCAATCCCAATTTAATCAGCTGAATTTTCATGCAACCCAGTACTTCCTAAACCCTCTCCACGGTTGTCCCAATCCTCAATTATCCTTCCCCATCAAATTGCGCAATGCTAGGAACAATATCCATTATCTGAGTTGATAGCCCCTCGGGAAAGCTCTAGTTCCCTTTTGGTGCTCCAACATAGATTGGATAGGAAGTCTCTAAATTTTGTACTTCAGGGAACAAGCTATAGTCTGATTTTCTCTCTCACCATTCTACCCAAGTTAATGGAATGCAAAATTCATGTACTTTCATGGAATATTCATTCTACGTTACAGTGTCAGGCTGTTGCATCCAAAGGTGATGGATAAAGAGTCCAGTTCAAAATGGTGGAGAAATAAATAATGGAACCCCCCTCTAGCTTGAAAACTCACCTTTATAAGCATAATTCAGCTCTCCATGTGGCCACTCCACATGGAACCATCCACCCCCCACCCCCCTTAATACATTTATTAAGCTAATGAAATAAGTCTTAATCAAAGTATGGATTTTAATCATAGTTTAATAACTTGGTTTAATATTCTAAGGCTAGGGAGATAAGCCAAGGCACACTCCCACTTTCCCACTTGTGGATTCATATCCCCCGCCATCTCCTCTTTTTCCTTCTCCCATGCATCCATTTAGAGATTTATTTTATATTAAAACCAAAAATATACATTTTAACATAGTCTTCATTAGACGGACCATTTTTTTTCGAGATTTTATCATTCTACATCAATATTTACAAATTTACAGTGTGGGGTTAAACTGGGGTATTACAATATCACTCCATCCCATAACCACTAGGGCTAAACCAAATTGACCAACCACTTGGTGGGATTTATTTAATAAGGACAAATCTTTTATATTAAGAACTATTGGCCAACTATATAATGGGCCATATTAAAAGAAAATGACCTTATACATTAATAAAGTAACTCATAAATTCCCAAAATTAGGGAGGTTATAATAGGATTCTAACAAATAGGATTGAAAACCTATGTACTTGGAGGTCCAAGATGTTATATGAGTTGAAAAGAACAACATCCAAGTACACACTAATATTATATTAATTTAAAAAAAAAAACAATGAATTATCTGTAATGTTCCCATTCAAATAATTGCATAGCAGTAAATTTCCATCAATCCTACTAGTTCCCTAGGTTGGGTGGAAACATTGGGAAGTTAATAAGGGAGCTAATAAATGGTGTTTAGAAATTAGAAGGAATAAATATATATCTAATGGAGTTAATTAAATTAATTCAAGTGAAAAATGAAATGGCTATGGAGAATGGAGACACATGGAGACTATGGGGCCCACTCAAGCTAGAATTCCTATGTTAAATGGCATCCTCCTCTTGAAATATCGAATATATGGGAAGCCTAATGTTTTTGGATGGATTATAAGGTTAATATACTTGTCAATATACTTCATAGTTTGAATTTGGGATGGATTTTAACTTACATTGGGAAAGGAAGAGCCAAATGGGAGTTTCATGGACACTTGGCTAGATTCCCCTTACATTTATGACATCTATGCCACCAATGATGGATATTATATGAAAATTATGACACAAGTCATATATGAAGGCTGATATCTGAAATATTTGACATGTCAGGCCTGAATAGAGCATATTATAGGGCTCTCATGGGAGTTGGAGAAGGCCAAGAGGCTCCTACTCAAATTTGGGAGAAGAGGGAAGGTGAAGAGAGAGGCCACATGGCATAGCATGAGCAGCCACACCAATTCGAATTGGATTTGGTTTATGGATGGATTTGGAACATTAGAAGACCAGTAATTTTTATAAAATTCAGGGATCATCCATGATAATCCCCTTTTTATTATTTGTGAAAATTGGTTTTGTGAAGAGAGAGAGCTAGTGGATGACTAGTTCATGCCTTAGCCAATTTCGAGGGCGAAAGATTCCCATCCTAGTTGGTGTTCGGAGAGGTCACTCAGGTATTTAAAGGAGATTAAATGGAGTCATAATTTACAGGTGAAATATACAGCATCTCATGGAAATATCAAGTTCAACTTGTTCTTCCTTTCATCTCAAGTTTTCTCACCATATTTCAGCTTTATGGAGTGAGGTGCACTTGGTGAGCTATTCATATCTTTGAGGGAGTTTATCTTGCTCCAGTATTTTGTATTCTGAAGTAAATTATATTATATTTAAGTTCATAAATATATCAGGTCAAAAGGACAAGAAATCTCATGTATTATTGCTCAATAATGAAGAAACAGTGCCATTTCCCCACTACCTTGTTGTAAACTCATGTAATCTTGATGGATTTGAATGGATGTATAAAATATTGATGATTTATGAATGAATGGAATTTAATTAAAGTATATTATGGGTTTCATGTTCAGTAACTAATAATTTGTGGCCATTGGGTCAAATTTCATAGCAATTGGAGCAAAGTACACCTCATTTCCCCAAGGGTCCAAAACTAGTTTTATATATCTGATCGAAAGAAGTGATAACAGCCATGGGAGGTCGATTGGTTATGAATATGAGTCTATTATAATGTATTATACAGATACCATACTTAAATTTAAGAATTATAGTGGGTTTATGCACATTTGGGAAGCCATTTCTACCACTTAACCCGGGGAGGATTTAAGCCCAAAATTGCCAGTAAAATCATCTATCTTGTTCAGAATTTAGTACACACTTGTAGAAGTGATTGGAGGGAAATAATAAATCCCTGAAAATAATAATTAAGTTATTATATCATTCATACACCTTATCTGAATATTTAAGAGCAATTGGGCTGATTTGGAGACGAAGACACTAAAACTAGTCAAGAATCAAAATTGTGAAAAAATTGGAAACTTGGGCATTTTGGTAAACATTTAAAAAAGGGACATTACAAGTGGTATCAGAGCATGGTATTGGAACCTTATGGTGTTAAAAGGAGTCAAATCAATGAAACACCACCCTTAGAATCTAAATTGGAAGGTGCTCGACTTGTAGAAGAAGAACTAGAAGAAAAAAAATGTACCTTTGACTAAAGCTATGGCTCACGAGGGAGAAGACTACACTAACGAGAAAATGGAGTATCTCAAACTTATAAAATACCTGTTTGAAGAAATATCCAAGGACATGAGCCAACATATGGTAGACATGACCCAACAGATAGAAAAAGGATTCGAATTGATGGCCAGTGAAATGGGAAGCAAAGGGATAATAGGAGATAGTGGTAGTTCATAATCAGCAGAAAAGAGGAAAATGGGTGAGCACATTTTATTACGAACAAGACCTAATAATAGACCCCATGAATTTCAGAGAACACCAAGGCCTATTGCACCTAAATTTATTATTCGCAAAGAAGAGACTAACATTCAATTTGAAATTGATACAATAACAAAAGAATGGGCTAAATTGGACGAAGAGTGTAAGAGAAGTATACCATTTGAGCAGTACTTCACCATGGAAAACAAACTCAAAAAGAAGGAGGAAAGTATCTACACCAAAACAAAGAATTTAATTGTGCCATAGGTAAAGTGCCACTTCCTACTTTTGATGGTTCATCTCAAAGTTCTGCTAACACTTGGGTGCAAAAAATGGATGTGTATTTTTGGCTGAATCCAATGGTGGAAGAAGATGCTTTAAAAATGGCTATTTTGCACTTGGATGGAGATTCCAATGAATGGTGGTTCCATGGAATGAAAAACTTGGGTAATTTTCAGGTTAAAACATATGGGGAATTTGTTGACAGGGTATTAGAAAGGTTTGAGCAAAAAGATCCAGAATTGTCTTTCAAAGAACTAGCACAATTGAAGCAAGTAGGGAATCCTATTGAGTATATGTTGGAATTACAAAGATTATCAGTTAAGGTGGCTAATGTATCTATGGGAAGGTTATTATTTCTGTTCACTGATGGTTTGGAAGAGCCCTTAAAATTTTTGGTCAAATCCCACAAGCCTACTAACTTAAATGATGCAATGAGCTTGACTAGAGATCTTCAAAATGTGCTTCCTAGAACAAGATTTCCTCCCAAGCCTAACTTCAGATTTGAAAGAAAGACTTGGAAAATGGATTCACCTGATAAGAAGTTTTGGCATAGAGATACATCTACAAATAATAATAAATAAGGACAAAATAGGGATGAACTTCGAAGGAAAAAATTGTGCTTCACATGCTTCCAACCATGGACATCGGGGCATAAATGTGTTAAAGGAAAAGCTCAATACATAGAAGTATTTTATAGTAATGATGAGTATGAAGGGGGTATGGATGAAGAAGGGCAAATTTCAGATCAAGAGGAGGAATAGGAGATAACATCTGAAGAAGAAAAACAAGAAGAAAATCATCCTTCACCGGATAAAGCAAGAATGGCAATACTTTCAGCAGTGCCTCGCTATCACACTATTTGATGCAAGGGTGTGATATTGGGAAAACGAGCTTAAGTTTTGGTAGATGGAGGAGATACACATAATTTAATTGATGCAGAGATGGTGGAGAAAATAAATATACCAAGTGAACCATTCGATGGCTTCACAATTGTCATTCCAGGTCACAACACAATGAAATGCAACACATGGGTTCCAAAGCTGCAAGTCACCATAGGTAACTATACTTTTGTTGATAGTTTTTATGTGGTTGATGTTCCTGATACTAATGTAGTCTTGGGAGTGAAATTTTTGTATTCTATAGGAGAGAATTAAGTAAATTATCAAATTCCTAAAATGAAATTTCAAGATTCAACAAGTGTACTAAGGGTTGTGAAAGGGTAGCACACTTACGCAAAATAGGTAGTAAATTGCAATAGTATGAGATCCATATTAAGGAATGGTGATATATAATGGGATTATGAATTTTATATCACCTATACCAAGCTAAAAAACATAGTTTTTAAACACCCAAAGGAGATAGAGACACTTTTGCACAAATATGAAATTTTTTTGAGAGATCTTCAACACAATAGACCACCTGATAGGGGGGTTAAGCATAACATTGTTTCGGAGGAGGGTACTTCACCCATTTAGATACCACCTTTTAGAAATCCCAAGAATTTCAGATATGAGATTGAGAATACCATTCAAGAACTCTTATAGTTGGGACTCATTAGACCAAGCTCTAGCCCTTATGCTTCTTCAATAGTGTTGGTAAAGAAAAAAGACGGAACTTTGAGGATGTGTATAGACTTTAGAGCTTTGAAAAAGAATACCATCAAGAATAGATATCCTATTCCTAGGATTTATGATCTCATGGATGAGCTATTTGGAGTTAATTAATTTTACAAAATTGACCTTAGATCTAGTTATCACCAAATTCGGATGAAGGAGGAAGATGTGCAAAAGACCGCTTTTCAATGTCATTATGGTCACTTTGAGTTTCTTATTATTCCATTTGAGTTGACTAATGCTCCAGATACATTTCAAGCATTTATGAATAGAATATTTTTCAAGTAGCTTAGAATGTTTGTTTTATTCTTCTTTGATGATATTCTCATTTACAGTAAAACTTGGGAAGAGCACTTGCAACACCTAGAGATTGTGTTGAAAACTTTGCAAGAACAATCTTTGTATGCTAAGATATCTAAATGTGAATTTGGGATGAAAGAACTATTATATCTTGGGAAAACTATTGGGAAAGATGGAGTGAAATTTCACATGGAAAATATAAGGGCTATCTTAGAATGGCCATCACCAAAAAACATCGCATAATTAAGAGGCTTCATTGGAATATGTACATACTACAACAAGTTTGTGAAAGGGTTCTCCAAGTTGACTTCTCCACTCACTTATTTGACTAAAAAGGATTGCATATATGTGGTAGTGGATATATTGACTAAGTTTTCTCCTTTCTTTACTTTTACATCCTCTTTTATTGCTGCACAAGTGGCTGACCATTTTTTCAAAGAAATCTTTAGATTGCATGGGCCCCCCAAGAGCATTGTGAGTGATAGAGATGGTAGATTCATGAGTGCTTTTTGGAAATAAATTTTTAGATTGGTGGGCACTCAGTTGAATCCAAGTACAAGATACCATCCCCAAACTGATGGAAAAACATAGAGGGTGAATAAATGGTTGGAAGGGTACCTCTGAAACTATGTGGGAGAACAACAAAAAGCTTGGACAAAATGGCTACACTTGGGTGAGTTTTGCTACAACACCACCTTTCACATGTCAACAGGGATGTCTCCTTTTAGAGAATTATATGGTTATTATGCACTTAAATTTTCTGATATGATATTTGGTGATATTAGAGCTCCAAAATCTAAAGATTGGGTGGAAGAAAGCCAAGAAGTTTTAAAGCTTTTAAAAGACAAATTGCAGGTTGCCCAAAATCAACAAAAACAATAAGCAAATAAACATAGAGAGGAAAGGACCTTTTAGGTTGATGATTTAGTGTATTTGAGGTTTCTTCCATATAAAAAACATCTCTCAAAAGGAATGGAGCAGAAAAGATAAATCCAAGATACTATGGTCCCTACAATGTAATCCAGAAGATTGGAGAAGTAGCATATGAGTTGGAACTTCCAGAAGGGAGTAAAATTTATAATGTATTTCATGTTTCTTGTCTCAAGAAATATATTGGTCAGAAAATTGTCATTTCAGATACAATCCCTCCTTTGGATGATGAAGGACAACTCACACTTATTCCGGAAAAGGTTTTGAAAACACGGGAGAGAAGATCGAGGAGCAGAACAATCAAAGAATACTTGGTGCCATGGAAGGATCTACCAAGTGAAGATTCCACATGGGAAGAGGAGAATATTTTGCAGCGTTCAAATCTAAAATTTCTTTAGGACAAGAAATATTGGGTGCGGAGGATTGTAATTTCCCCATTCAAATAATTGCATAGCAGGAAAATTCCATCAATCCTACTAGTTCCCTACGTTGGGTGGAAACGCTGGGAAGTTAATAAGGGAGATAATAAATGGTGTTTAGAAATTAGAAGGAATAAATATCTATTTAATGGAGTTAATTAAATGAATTCAAGTGAAAAATGAAATGGCTATGGAAAATGGAGACAAATGGAGACTATGGGGCCCACTCAAGCTAGAATTCCTATGTTAAATGGCATCCTCTCCTTGCAATCTTGAATCTATTGGAAGCCTAATGTTTTTTTATGGATTATAAGGTTAATATAATTGTCCATATACTTCATATTTATAATTTGGGATTAATTGTAACTTACATGGGGAGAGGAAGAGCCAAATGGGAGTTTCATGGACACTTGGCTAGATTCCCCTTACATTTATGACATCTGTGACACCAATGATGGAGATTCTATGACAGTTATGAAAAAATTCAGATCTGAAGGCTGAAATATGACATATTTGACATGTCAATCATGAATAGATAATCTTATATTATTCTCATGGGAGTTGGAGAAGGCCAAGAGGCTCCTACTCGAATTTGGGAGAAGAGGGAAGGTGAAGAGAGAGGCCACATGGCATAACATGAGAAACCACACCAATTCAACTTGGATTTGGTTTATGGATGGATTTGGAACCTTATAATACCAATAATGTTTATAAAATTCATGGATCAGCCATAAGAATCCCATTTTGATCATTTGTTAAAATTGTTATTGTGAAGAGACAGAGCTAGTGGATGACTAGTTCATGCCTTAGCCAATGTCGAGGGTGAAAGATTCCCATCCTAGTTGGTGTTTGGAGAGGCAAATAAGGTATTTAAAGGAGATTAAATGGATTAATAATTTACATGTGCAATATACAGCAGCTCGTGGACATATAAATTTCAGCTTGTTCTTCCTTTCATCTCAAGTTTTCTCACCATATTTCAGCTCTATGGAGTGAGGCGCAATTGGTGAGCTATTCATCTCTTTGAGGGAGATTATCTTTCTCCAGTATTTTGTATTGTGATGTAAATGATATGATATTTAATTTCATAAATATATCAGGTTGAAAGGCCAATAAATCTCCTGTATTATTGCTCAATAATGAAGAAACAGTGCCATTTCCCCACTACCTTGTTGTAAACTCTCGTAATCTTGTTGGATTCAAATGGATGTATAAAATATTGATGATTTATGAATGAATGGACTGTAATTAAATTATATTATGAGTTTCATGTTCATTAACTGATATTTTGTGGCCATTGGGTCGAATTTCATAGCAATTGGAGCAAACTACACCTCATTTCCCCAAGGGTCCAAAACTAGTTTTCTATATTTGATTGAAAGAAGTGATAAACAGCATGGGAGGTAGATTGGTTATTAATATTAGTCTCTGATAATGTATTCTACACATTCCCTACTTCAATTTAAGAATTCTAGTGGGTTTCTGCACATTTGGGAAGCCATTTCCACCACTTACCCCATGGGGATTTGAACCCAAAATTGCCAGTAAAATCATCTATCTTGTTCAGAATTTAGTACAGACTTGAAAAAGTGATTGGAGGGACATAATAAATCCTTGAAAATAATAATTAAGTTATTCTATCATTCATACACCTTCTCTGAATATTTGGGAGAAATTGGGCTGATTTGGAGACCAAGACACTAAAACTAGTCAAGAGCCAAAATTATGAAAAAATTGGAAAATTGGGCATTTTAGTAAAAAATTAAAAAAGGGAAATTACATTATCTCAACCTATAAGATGATAAAATAATTCCAAACCTATTACATTTCACTATTCATGGAACTTGGTTGGGTTCCCTTGGCATTGCACCTGATGTTGGTACCATATTTTCTTTTTGTTGTAATAATTTCATTATTTTCAAGTTGAAAATAGATTCTTAAATTTTTGAGTTGTTTATCTTGTCACGTGTATTTTTTCATCCCATAAAATCAATAACACTTATGTTGTTGTTGTTGTTGTTGTTGTTGTTGTTATTATTATTATCTTTGGTAATGTCCATTTGAGTATTTGAATATTTTTAGATACAAACATAGTGTTTCCAAGTATAGAATGTACATGTGAAATTATTCTTCTAGAAAATTTAGCATGGAAAACTTGTTATATAATGATGATCCTCCATGCACTCATGGAAACTTTGTGGAGTTCATAAATAGTTGTATGTACTCATTGTTTAGCACAAATTGTCCATTCAAGGAACACTCCAATGACAAATATTTATTTATGAAAAGGAAGACATCAAAAGTTGTTATTCTGCATGCAATATATAGTATGTCTGTGGGTGAAAATTTAGTGATAAATATAACATTCATAAAACCATCACTTCTCAAAAAAGGTGGTTTCCATTTGCACTACCTTTAGACATCCCCTTGTAGCATAAGGAAATGATCATAGAGTAATTTAATTTTGTATTTTCAATGAAATTATTGTAAATTTAATAGTTTAGGTAGTAGGTCTATTAGGCATCGTAGGTCCAGTGATACTTTTTCCCTCACGCCTTATAAAATGATTTTTCTTTCATGGAGATGAATGTTACAAGTGTCCCTATAGAAAAACAATAATTTTCACTTTCTTTGAGTCTCTTGGATGATTTCCGCCATTTGATAAGTGAAATGTTCCTTCAATTTTGTGTTTTTTTATGTTAGGTTAGGAATTCTTGCTTGATGTTACTCATGTATATTGGATTACGCTACTAATGTTATGTAATATACTTAAACCCATAAAGTCATAGAAATGATAGAAAAACAAAAGAAGGAATAAACAAAATAGACAACTATGTGTAGAAATAGAAGATCTAATGCTATGAGTAAATATGCTAAGAATAAGCACATGAAGTAGATCTTGCTACTAAGATAATTCTCACAAGCATACACAAGAAAAACAGAGACAAGAATAGAGACTGAATCACATGAATGAAGAGATGAATATTGGAGTGTATCCTTCCATTGAACAATGATGAATAATAGTGTACATAAATAGTACACCCCTCATAGGTAAAATCGATTTTTATTGGAGACAACTCATCAATCTCAAAAAGATAGACTTACTAAATATGATAAACCCGCATAGGTGGCTAAAGCACTTTCCTAAACAGTAAAGGACCTCATGAATTAGATAAAACATGAGTGAGATATCAAGTATGATAGAAAAACATGATAATCCTAGAATATGGAGAGAAAATCATGGAGTATGGGTTGGAAACAAAAGATAGTAGTTTCCTAGTTGACTAGCTTTACCTTATCCACTGAAAAGCTGAAATAAAGCAGTAAAAGACAAAATCTGCAGGAAAGAACATTTAATAATTAGGGAATTCAATAAAGTAGACATGATCAACTTAGAATCATGATTATAGCATTCCTGGGGTATATATGCCAAGTGTTGATTTTGCAGTGCAAGTGGATGCCAACCATCTAGGATAGTGGGTAGGAAATTAATCAAAATTGATTAAATATTTTATCCTAAGTTATGAAGTGGGTTTATTATATTCCAAAAACCCCCTTTAAGTCTGACTTTATGATGATTATGTCAAAAAATATAGGTGTATATAGGGCCCAAAAACAAGGCTATGGTCACCACTTATAATTATTTATGTCCAGAAAAGTGAGGAAAGAGGCAAAACCACATGGGGAAAATCCTCTCTCAAGAAAGGACAAGGAATAAAATTTGAATAACATGTATTAAATAGGTATTTATATTCACTTGAATGAGTTGAATGAACTGCTTCTTAGAGAAATATTTGATGAATAAATCATGAACTCCATGATCATGCGCTAGAAAGTAGAATCTGCAAGAAAGAAGAGGAGAGACTCCTGGTATATCATCAACTAATGAAGTAGGAGAATTATATAAATTATTATTGATTCTAACAAAATATGATCTACAAACAAAATATGAAATGCAAAATACATATGTGTATGCTCCTTCCCAAAGAGTACAAAAATTAAGACAATTTGTTACATGATTAGTTCCTTGAATAACTGCAAAATTGTGATGTGAATCACACATCATTCTTCCAATTTGATGTAGCACCTTCCCAGATATTATATGAGGCTGAAAATAATCTGATATATCATAAAAATTATAATATTATACAACAAATATAAAGGCTTTAGTGACTCCATGAGGATATAGGGCTAGACTAGGAAAACTATGAGCAACTAGGGAAAACTGATAAGTGTACAAATATGAATGATGAATGGACTTGATATCTGAACCATAAGCATTTAGAAAAGATAAAAAAATGTGAAATATCAGTCCAAATATGACTAAGGTCATGGATAAACAACCAGTGAAAGATAATCAAAACTTCAAACCATGTAATATAAGTAACACTACATAAGACACCAATGAGGAATTAACTAGTGAACTTGGGATTTGTATAGAATTAGGATTATTCAGAGGTATGGTATATTGTATGGATGGTTGTATGAATTGTTTCATGACATGTATATCATCCTACAAACATGCTTCTAAATAAAAATTATAATCATGTGAAGAAGAGCTTAAAGACAAGTCAAGATCTAATAGAAAATCACAATTATTGAGAGATGAATCTGGGAGACTTATAGGTGGATTATCAAAGAAAAGATATGATCTTTATGATTCTGATATATCAGAAAATGAATCTTTATAAGAGATATGAGGAAATTATTTTACTCTGGAACTCGAGGAATAGTTTATATCACCTTGGGACTGTGCACTATGACAATGTTCTGAGGAATCGATAGGATTCTCTAGCTCATCTGGAACTTTGATGTTGTGCTTCTCAAGAATTTGAGACATGATGTCCCTCTTCTTATTGAAACATTTCTTCTTGAAACATATTCACTTTTCTCTTCAAGTGGGAAAACTCCAAGAGAAAAATTCAAATACAATAACAATTCTTAACTAAACATTACATATGTTACTACTCTACATATAGTTCTTCAATAACCAAATCCTTAACTACTTTTGGTCTCGTTATTAATGAGGGTCAGACACCTAGGGAAATTTATGCAATTAAGAAGGCCCTTTTACATTAATACATTACCCACTAAATAAATAATGGGCCTTATCTCCTTGTACATTGATAAGGTAGGGGGTTAGGGTAGGACTCTAACATGCCCCCCCCTTCAAAATTTAAGAAGCGATGTCCTCAAGGATGGAGATGGGGTGCTACTGGAAAAGGGATGGAAATTCCCAACTAGCATGGTATGGTTGCATATCGAGTCCATTGGCTTAGAAAATTATGGACTATGCACTAGCATTGGTGATGTTAGAAAAAACATGATCACAGAGTAATAACAATAAACAAGATGCAAATATAAAACACACTAACACATTACAAGAGAGACACCAATATAACGTGGTTCACCCAAACTAGGAAACGTCCAGACAAAAATTGCCAGTCCTTTTATTATTATACCATCCAACCAAATGAAGGTATACAACCTAAAGAAAACCTGTTGCACTTCCTCTTCACTCTCTCATGGTATCTCTCACACAATCACATAGATCATTTTACAATGTTGCAATACCATACACAGTCGTATTAAAATTATTTCCTTTATATAGGGTAATTACCATGGGCCCATAGACTGTTGTCCAACAAACATCCCAAGAAATTCTTTTGGGGGATTTTCCCTCGAACCCCACTGGCCCCCAAATCCCCCAATCAAGGGAGACAGTTCCCCTTGGACCCCCCTGTTGGGATGAGCATACACATATGGTTGAATACTAACATCTCTGAATCTGGAAGATTAGGCTCCCTGACCAACAATATCCAACTTGGAGATTTATCACAAGAACTCCACCACTATTTCACTTTCTAGACTATGCTTTGAAACTTGGACCTAGAAAATTTCTCATATTCACCTTCAGTCTTGAAGGTCAAAAAAAACCAAGCAGGAACTAGTTTCTCCCTGGTTACTATCTTTGTCAACATGTCTACAAGATTCTTGCTAGTATGTGTGTTTTCCAACTTTAACAGTTCATCTTCCAGAACAAAAATTATGAAATGGTGCTTTAGTTGTATGTGTTTATTATTAGAATGGGAAGTTGAGTTGTTTTCAATATGATTGGAACTCTGGATACCACTATACTACCTACTATTCTCCTTATTCTTAACCGGTTCCTCCATGAACCTATCTAGCCAAATCATCTCTTTACTAGCCTCTGTAGCAACAACATAATATACTTCCATTGTTGAAAGTGCAACAACCATTTGTAGTTTGAAAATACAACTTACTAATGTTCCAGCTACGGTAAACACATACCCTGTGGTGTTCCTCCGGCTATATTTGTCACCCGCCATATCTGCATCAACATATCCTTGTAGAACAATGTATGAACCTCTAAAACATAATGCATGAGAAGTAGTACCTCTCAAATACCCGAGAATCCACTATACTTCCCTCCAATTCTCTTTACCTGGATTTTTCATATACATGCTCACATCTCCCACTACATGTGCAATATCTGGTCTTGTGCACACCATGGTATACATCAACCTTCCAATGATTGATGAATAGGGAACCTTGGACATGTGTTTTATCTCCTCTTGTGTCTTGGGACACATATCCTTAGCTTGAAATTGTTGGCCAAATGTGTACTAACTAGTTTTGCATTCTGCATTCTAAATCTCCCCAACACATTTTCTATCTACTTACCCTGATAAAATGTCAATTTGTGATTTTTCCTATCTCTTCTTATTCTCATACCAAGAATTTTCTTTTGAGCACCTAAATCTTGGATCACAGATGATTTACCTAGTTTCCTTTTGAGCACAATTATATACTATATGTTAGACATTGCAACAAGCATGTCATCCACATACAATAACAAGATAATATATCTTCCATTATCTATCCTCTTGAAATAAACATAGTGGTCAGAATGACATCTACTATAACCCTGTTCTGTTATAAATTTATCAAATTTCAAATACCACTATCTTAGAGCTTGTTTCAGGCAATACAAGCTCTTTTTCAACCTACAAACCAAATTATCCTTCCCTTTGACCTCATAACCATGTTGTTGTTGCATATAAATCTCTTCCTCCAAATCCCCATGGAGAGAGGTTGTTTTTACATCTAATTGTTCAAGATGCAAATATTCTATTGCCACTAGACTTAAAATAGTCCTAATTGAAGTATTTTAACAACAAAAGAAAAATATTTCATCAAAGTCTATACCTTTATTTTGTGCAAACCCATTTACCACAATTCTATCCTTATACTGATTCTTGCCTTCGCCTTCTTTCTTCAACATGTAAACCCATTTACTCTGCAATGCAATTTTACTGACTGGAAACTCAACCAAATACCAATTTTGGTTTCTTACCAATGATTCTATCTCCTCATTCATTCCTTGCTCCAACTTCTTTCAAGTTTCCACCTGCGTTGAGTCCCCATAACATTCTAGTTCACCAGAATCAATCATCAATAAATAATATAGCGAAGGAGAGAATCGTTTATGGGGTCTGCTTAACTTGGTATATTTTTTTACATTTGCAGGAGTTTGAGGTACCTGTTGCTGCTCTTGATTATCTAGTACGTTTGGAACTTGATTTTCTTTGATTTTATTAAACACTGTGTACTATTTGGTTCCCTTTTCCTCTTTCTTTCCCTGTAACTTATCTTTGTACATTACCTTTTCAATGCATACTACATATATACTCCTAATTATTTTGCAATTTGCATAATCCCATAAGCAATAACCAAAATCATCAACCACATATCCAATAAAGGTGCATTTCATGAATTTAGCCTCAAGCTTTGTTCTATTTTCTTCATCAATATGGAAAAATTCTTCACAACAATTTTTTTCCAGAAATGAGTAGTTTACCTTTTTACCTACCCACTCCTCCTCTAGAATCCTACCATTCAAAGCACTTGAAGGCCCTTTATTTATTAAGTAAACAAGTACAATATCTACAACATCATCCCTAAAATGTAAGGGAAATCCTACATGAAATATCATACACCTTGCACACTCCATGATTGTCCTCATCATTTCTGACACACCATTTTATTGTGGTGTTCCTGAGACTATCTTCTCTCTATGAATCCCATGATATGAATAGTAACTATAAAAATACTTGTTGTAGTATTCGCCTCCATTATCATGTCTGAGACACTTCAATATTTACCCTATCTCATTCTCAACTATTAGAGCATCATACCACCTAGTACCATGGTCACATACCACCTAGGACACACTTTAATTTGTTTTCCACTTATGTTATATGGTACAAACCTTGGTTATGTTGGTCTAGCAAGGTATTTGGAGTTTTGGACTCATTAATGCACCCAAGTGCCCACAATTCATCATTCAGGAGACTCATGCACCCTCATTAATGACATTTTAGCCCTTGGGGCTCTCCCACTCCTTAAAATAGGGAGCTGGTTTGACCAAAGGAACCCATGCATTGTATTTGAGTGTTTTTGGCTCTTTTGGACCATTAAATGACGCCTAGAGCCACTTCCACTCACCCATGCACTCCAGAACGCCTAGCCTACCCTTATTTATGATCTAGCATGCTTCACCCATTTTCACATGGCCATTCATGACCATTTGAGGTGGTTTGGGAACTCATTGGTCAACCTAGGGGGTTTGAGGTTCAATCTAAGCTTGCCACATGTATTCCACCAATTTTACTCCTAATACTAAATTTTTTCTCCAATTGTATTATAAACATGTTCCAGACATATTTAGAAGTTGTACAGTACTATAAACTTCAGTTATTGGAGCTATTCCTATGTATTAGTTTTTCTCTTTTCATTGTTTTTTTGCATAGTTTGTGAAATTATTGAGATGCAAGGATTCTCTTAGCTCCTATATCTTGATTTGAATCATATTTTAACATGGTATCAGATCTCTTTGGAGCTGCAATTCAAATTTATAGAGTTTGATTTGCAATCTAGTTCCTCCTCTAGAAAAATTTGAGTGTTTGCATTACAGGTTGTTCCAGCATCTTTTTCACTCAGTACACAAGTAGAAATGGAGAAGAATCATGTATTTATTAACACATTCAATTATTGAATGGAATTATGAAATGGTGATCCACTTGAGGTCAAAATTCCTCTACAGAGTAACCATGGGGACTGAGTACGAGCCCAACTCTATTATGGAAAAATCCAAGTATTTCAACATATTGGATGAGGCGTTCGGGATGCTTTGTATCAGTAATTCGAGGGATATTTTATTTCATTTAGATATTATAATAACACCCAATGAGGTGTTCCTTAATCTTGAGTCACTGTTTGGGAATACTGATGAGATGAGAGGACACAAAATTGAAAATGAGTTGATCACATTGAGCCCAACTCACTTTGAGATGATCCATGATTTCTTCACAAAGTTAAAATCCTTGGTACTCCATATAATACAATGTGGCATCAAGAAGAAATAAGAGAATCTAATATTTTCCATCCTTTCAAAGCTATTTCCTGAGTATTTTGTGTTTGTCTCGACATTCCATTCAGGAAAGTTGACAATTCAAAATTGTAGAATGCCTACCTTGGCAGACTTCATGGAGTATTTGACTCAGGAAAAAGAAAAATTTGTTCAAATGGATACCATAAAATACACCAAGGATCAATCCCTTGCTGCAGGTGTTTTGTATCAAGTCAAAGGTAAGAATAAATCCAAGAATTCGAAGCAGCAATGAGTGAAGGAAAAGACACATTCAAATGTAGAAAGCTCAAGTTCTACTGATGAGGATTCAAAAGGCAAGAGGATGAAGAGCAAGAGAGAGAAACCCAAGTGTGGTTATTGTAGAGGTTCTCATCATTATAAATATTTTTTTAAGAAACAGTTGGACATCAAGACCAATTTTATTGAAGAAAATAATATTGATGTTCCAGATTTTGCAAGAAGAGAAGAAGGAAAGCTCTCCTTCGAACAAAAAGATGGTAAGCGCCTGTGTGCTTTGGATGCTAGGGCCAAGAATATTTCTAATGTATATGTTTCTGATATTTTTGTTTCTTATTTACATTATTATATTTCATATTTTGAAACCTCCATCCCTTCCTTGGAATAAACCTCAAACAATTCACCAAAGTTTCCTCCAAATACTAGTCCTTTTTCACTAGTTTCCGACTTGTCTTCTGAAATCTATTTACCACTCCATTCAGATCATTCCTATTCTGATTATGAAGATTTTATGCAGGATTATATGCAGGTTATTATATACTTAAACTCATTTCCCCAACGATTTGATTCCCAAAATACCCTACAACCCCCAAGTTCCTCAGTTGGAAAATCTCACAATAGCATTGTTTCCAATACTGTCACTTGTTTATGTTATTTTTATGTCTTGAATATCATTCATTGGTTGGAAATACATGTAATTGGAATTTATGGAGCTGTTGTTCCATATGTATGGACCTGATCTCACCACCTATGGCTCAAATTTCAAGTCTTCAGACCATCCAAGTTCTCTCAACTATTAGTGTGATCTAGTTACCAACTTGTTTTCCATTATGGACCCATTCACTAATGGAGACACTATAAATCTGATATTTTATGCTCTATATGAATTATATTATGATATGTTAGAGCCTCATGAAATCTGATATTTTATGCTCTATATGAATTATATTATGATATGTTAGAGCCTCATGAGATTTTTTACATATTTATGAGCGTGCTGCATCAATTTGGGAAGAATATTCATGGTTTAATTCATGGTATGGCAGCTACACAATAAGCTGATTTTGTTGAGTGTTTTGATGCTCTTTGGGAAGGAGTTTTCGGAGATTTATTTTCCTTTATTGATTATGATTCCATATAAGAGTATGTTTGCAGAAAAAAAATTCTTGTGATGCTCCTCCATCATCAAATGATGACCTTTAAGGGGTCTCTTCACATGTTCATTGTCTACAACACATTGACCCATTGATGCATGATCTTGGCATCCATGACATGTTCACCAAGTCTATCACCAAGAATTTGTTCATTCATATCATTAAATTAAATAACAATACTTGTTGAATACATTTTAATCTTTTATGTTCCATGTCCATTCTCGAGGGAGGATTTTCCCTATGAGGTTTCTCCTCTTTCCTGAGTTTTACATGGACAAATAAATTTATGTAAGAGGTGACTTGAGCCTTAGTTTCCAAGGCCTCAATTTTTTATGTGGTTACACTGATTCAATATTAAGGGAGGGGGGGGGGGTTATAGAATCATACCACCTATTATCATGGTCACATATCACCTATGACACACTTTCATTTGTTTTCCACTTATGTTATATGGTCCAAACCTTGGTTATGTTGGTCTGGCAAGGTATTTCAGGTTTTGGAATCATTAATGCACCCAAGCACCCACATTGGATAATTTAAGAGACTCATGCACCCTCATTAATGAAATTTCAGTCCTTGGGGATCTCCCACTAAAAACAGGGAACTGGTTTGACCAGAGGCGCCCATGGATTGTATTTGAGTGTTTTTTGCTCTTTTGGACCATTAAATATTTCCTAGAGCCATTCCCACTCACCCATGCACTCCATCACGCCTAGAATACCCTTATTTATGATCCATCATGCTTCACTCATGTTCACATGGCGATTCACGACCATTTGAGGTGGTTTGGGAGCTCATTGGTCAACCTAGGAAGGTTTGAGGTCTGATCTAAGCCAGCCACATGTATGCCACCAGTTTTCCTCCTAAGGCTAACTATTTTGTCTATTTGTATTATAAACATGGTCCACACATATTTACAAGTTGTACAGTAATGGAAAATTCAATTATTGACACTATTCCTATGTGTTAATTTTTCTATTTTCATTGTTTTCTGCATAGTTTGTGAAATTCTTGAGTTGTGATGATTCTCTTAGATCCCAGATATTATTGTGTATCATATTTTCACATCAACCAAAACTTTCCACTTCTTAAAAGTAGAAAACACATAATATTCTATCTAATGCAATAAACCTAAGTTTTTCTAGTTGCATCATCAATAAAAGTAACATAATAACGAGAGCCACCAAGATATTGTACCTAAGACGATTCCCATACAAATGTATGCACAATATATAACGTTTCACTCTTCTTCTATTTCCCAACCGTGAGAAATATAACTTTCTTATATTTTCCATAAACATAGTTTTCACAGAATTCCAAACTTACCTTCTTCAAATATGGAAGCAATTTCCTTGAGTGGAGAATTTGCATCCCTTTCTCACTCATGTGGCCAAGCCTATGATTCCATAATGATGAAACTTTTTATGTGGAAGCTACAGAGATAGAGTAATCAATATTATGAGGACATAAATACAACATACCTATCCTATTGTCTTTTTCTATTACCAATGATCCTTTAGTGATCTACCACCAGTTTTTCCAAATGTAGACAAACATCTGCTATTTCCCAATTGCCTTGTTGAGATTATATTTGTTTTCATAGTAGGAATATTCCTTACATATTTTAGAAGCCATTTATTTCCATTATTTAACTTAATTTGTACCTTACCCATTCCAACAATTTTACATGGTTCATCATCCCTCAATAAAACATGTCTAAAATCACTTGGAACATAATCATGAAATAATTTCCTATGGAGTGTAGCATGACATGAAGTCCCTAAATCTATTATCCAATAATCACTAGTATTAACTAATGCAATAATCAAAGCATCTTGTAACACATCACTCGCTACATTTTATTCTTTATTAGTCTCTTCCTATCCATCTCCTTTATTTAGATGTCCTCTCTTACCACAGTTACACACACTCTATCTTTCCCAGTATGGAATTGGGTCTACCTTTTCTAGACTTGTTGTGATTATCTGGGCTCTTTCCTCTCTCCCTTTTCCTTCCCATTCTCTCCACGGCGAACAAATTACCTAATGTCTCACCTCTTCTTTTTCTTCACATTTCTTCACTAAGAATAACACCAACAACATCATAAAATTTAAGAGTGTTTGAACCAGAGATAGAGTTACTTACAAACATGACCAAGCCATTCCAACTTTTTGGCAGTGAGCGCAATATTATAAGATCCCTAACCTCACCATCAAAGTTGAATCCTACAGAACTTAGCTGATTAATAATCATATTAAATTCATTTAAATGTTCAGTATAGACCCATCTTTTGAAATATTCATATTAAATAAATGCTTCATTAGAATTACCTTGTTGGAAGGCAAGGGTTTTTCATAAATCTTAGCTAATGTGCTCATCACACCCTCTCTTGTATTTCTTTTCAAATATTGAAAGCCACTAACGAATATAGGAACAAGCACCTTGTTCCCAGTTCCTTTTTGTCAAGAACCTCCCATTCTTCATCCTTCATAGTCATCATTTGTTTTTCTTTTCCACCCAATGATAGGAACCAATCCTTTTGGTACAGATAGTTCCCCATTTTCATCTTCCATAACTGGTAGTTTTGGATGTTAAATTTACCGACTCTAAAATTGCCTTCTTCCACTATTTTTCCCATTCAAACCATGAACCCTTACTTCATGTGATTTTACCATCCAAATAGGCCTTTGGCTTTGATACCAATTGTTAGAAAAACTGGATCGCAGAGTAATAACAAAAAATAAGATGCAAATATAAAACATGCAAACACATTACATGAGAGACACCAATATAATGTGATTCACCCAATATGGGATACGTCCACACAGAAATTTCCAATCCTTTTATTAGTATTCCATCTACAAAAATGAAGAGAGGCAACCTGCAACAAACAGGGTTCCATTTCCTCTTCACTCTCTCACACTCCCTCTCACATAGTCACAGAGATCGTGTTACATTGCTACAATACAATACACCGCTGTATTACAATGCTTTCCTTTTATAAGGGAATTTCCATGTAAAAATACCACGGGTCACCCAATACCATGGGCCTGTAAACTATTGGCCAACAAACATCTCAAAAATTTCTTTCAGGGGATTCATCCTCAAACCCCTTCTAGCCCTTAGACCCCCCATCTAAGTGGGAAAATCCCCCATAGATCCCTGCACTCCCCTTTTGGGATGAGTGTATGTTAAAACTGGGGTACAAACATGGCTGAACAATAACATCTTCGAATCTAAAATACCAGGCTCCACAACCAACATGTGATTCTATTATGTAGCTAAATTTGCTTTAGGATGGAGTTCTGGTAATGTAGTTTGAACTTGAAAATGGTAACCCACACCATTTTGGAAAGAAGACACATGAAATATTGGGTGGATATTGGAGTGTGGTTGGAGTTCTATATTCTAATCCACCTAACCAATGCATTGAACAATATGATATATTGGGCCATAAAAATATGGTGAAGGGGTGTTGGAGATCTAGTGAATGTTGGGATCCTCTTGAATTCACTTGATGATGTGAGATATAATAGAATTGGTGAATTATTCTCTACATGCTTCTTCCAACCATTCATTTAGCATAAGAATATAAAGAAAATATGGATCCCTATTCCTCATATTTCCTTAACAAATCATTTTCCACAATATTGTCTTTTCCCTTTTTTTAGATGATCTCGCAATTAAATCTAGGCATTTTGATGACCCATTTATGCTAGGGATGAAAACCTTTGTTCGAAAAATAATTTAGGTTGTGGTGATCTATATTTATCCAAAATCATTTCCCTTGGAGATATTTTTTCCATGTGTTGATTGAAGGTAGGATGGGCATCATTTATTCCTCATAGGTAAACTTTCCCAAATTCTTGTCACACAACTGCTTACTAGTGAATGCTAAGGGTCATCCATTTTGAATTAAGAATACATGTAGATTTTTTCTATAAGCATCACATTCCAATACCATTGGGGTGAATATAGATTAGTGTTGAGATGAATGAGTCTCACCTTTCATATCCCCTAAACAATCTTTTCAATTTCATTCTTTTACGTAAATGGGTTCCTATACATGCATACATTTGGTGGTTTACTACCTGAAAAAAGGGTATACAATATCATGCTAACCTATAAATGTGGTCCTTTGATGTCTCAAAGGATCGTTGATGTTTGTCAAAAACCTTTTTCAATTCAAGATGGATTTCTGGTTTGGTGTTGTATAGATCTTGTATGGCATGGAAGTCAACAATAAATCCTACATGTAATTTCTTCAATAGTTTTTGCATCCAATGATAATTCAACATAATTTCTTGAAGTCCATGGTAAATAGCCCTAATGTGCATATCTATTCTACCCATAAAACTATATCTCAACCATCCATATCGATGGCCAACCTATGAGTTTTGAGATTATAGACACCTAATTAATTATAGTCATATTTTCATAGTTTCCCCTGTATTTTATCATCTCACCATTGGCTATCATAGTTTGAAATTTTGGCATTGGGTGGAATATAAATGGATTTCTTCAACCACACATCTATGAATAAAATTGTGGGTGTTTCCAATGTCAATAAAAACTACCAGTTTGTGAAACTTGATGTAAACCATAAGATTCAAGGTTTGTGGGGATGAAATACTTGATACAACATGAAGATAGATGTGCGGTTATTCTGGATGGAATTTGGGTTCCACCGCTTCTTGCATGGGAATAATTTCATCATCATCCTCAAACTTAGGGGTATCTCCCATAATGATTTCTTTTGAATGGGTAGGAGTGGTTAGATTTACTCAAAATAACTTATGTTCTTTACATTTATGGATTGGATCATACTTTTCATTAAAACTATAGCAGAGTTCACATCTTTGTCTGTTTTCCATTTCTGCTGAAGGAAACCTATATACTTTCAAGGAAGGTGAAGGGATTCTGGTTGAGGAATCGACATGTGTAGGGTTTTACAAGGGAATGAAAGAGGGTTTGTTGGATTCTGCATTAATTACATGTTGGGATATTATAAACCCACTTCATACTTAGGATAAAATATTTAATCATTTTTTATTAAATTGCTACCTACTAGCCTAGATATTTGGCATCCACTTGTACTACTTGGTCGATACTTTCTGTTTGTGCCAGAAATTGTTTCCAAGGCTAAAGAAACAATCCAACACAATCTCAAATAAAATTCAATAAAGTAAATTGGATTTAAGGTTTCTGAAATGTTTTCTTGGTTGTAAATTTGGTAACAACAGGGAATACACTCATGAGTTGAACAAGAACTGAATCATAAACAAATAAGGACAAAGATGCATAACATAATCAACAAGTATCAATTAGCATATAGTCTTAAAGTCCATTCAAAACTGACAAGCATCACAAGTAAAGAAACCATGAACTAGAAATGAATATATCAGTCCAGTAGTTAAACAAACTCAAAATGAAGCTAAGAAATATATTGAAAGGTAAAAAGTGTCATATATTTCATATTTTGTCATCAAATGCATATAAGAGTTATGAAGCTTAACTCACAAATAAGTCTGACAGACCTCCTTAAGTTCTCCCCAAAATCGAACCCTTCTTCAGTCCCTTTGTCCCTCTTTTATAATTACAAAGAAGTAGTTCTATCTCCCCTTCATTAGTTTGAAATTGAAACTACCCATCAGTTACATTAACTAACTAATTCAACTAATTGACTAAAAATAGCAAATCGGATTCCTGGCAAATATGGCGAATTTCAGGAAAATAGGTGTCAAAGAAGCTTCCATATCTCTCAATTCGTGACACCTGTGTAAAAAATGAGAGAGGTTTTTGTAAATGGGTCCATGATGGACAAAAAAATCTCTTTATTTTTAAAAAATCATCTCCAATTGATCAGACTCTTCCCAGCAAGATGAACACTAAAACAGGAAAATATTAAATATTTAAAAACCCTGAAAACTAGGCTGCAAATATTAAACTGAATATTTCAAACCTTGATATATGTTGCAAAAATGAGAGAGGTTTTTGTATACGGATATCCTATGAACAAAAACCTCTTTTTTTAAAAAAAAATTCCTCTCCATCAGCTTGTGGTATGCATTTGAATTCAATAACTCAAAACAGGAAAAATAGAGTGGAATTCTGTTTCTACTGCCTCCTTTTTTTCATTCATAAGTGCTGAGACTTTGTTTTCTGCATCTGCTAGCTCACTCTGAAGGGACTGCAATATTTGACAGTAATTCTGAAGATATACCATGAACAGTAGGGTTTTCCTGATCAATTCTTTCTGTAGGTGTAGCTTCTTCTTCCAATTGCTGATCTTCAACATAAGGCACTTCAGTTTCTTTTACTTGTTGTTGTTTGAATAGATCATTTCTTAATTCAAGAAATATTGCAGACAGTTTGGGCTCAGGCTGGGCATGGATCTCTTGTTATTACAAGCAAATCACCTCTTTTAACTTGAACATACTGTTGCACTGTGGGTAGTTCAGCTACTCTGCCATTTCCAATTTTAGGTTTTTTTTATTCTTTGACATGAAATTCTGTCCCTCATTCCACATGGCCGTCTGATAGCATTCATCCCAACAACCAATATCAGAGGAGGTGGGTAACTTCTCAGTAATCTTTAATAAGCATCTTTTGCCTCTTGCATCATAAAACTTTAGCACATTACCAACCTTTAGGCTTCTGATCCACAGACTGTCATCCACAGGCACCACAGCAACTTGAGATCTATGGGTTGGAGGGTTCACTTCTGGAGGAGCAATCCAAACTATTGCTGGAGAAATAACAACTCCTCTGGCATCTTTCAATGGTTTTATCTTCTTAACATTTGGACCAGGCTTGAAAGGACCAGTCCTCAGCTTTGGTCCAGCAAGATCCATAAGCACCCTGCATGGCTGTTCTAGCATCTGAGAAGAACTTCTTACATTTTCAATTATACACCTCCATATATCTGGATTATCATGTGCACAATTTATTTGAATTATATTAACTCCAGACTTAATTATATTGTAAGTTAAGTCCTCATTGTCAGCAGCTTCACTACCAACTGTAACCATAATAGGAGAATTCCTACCCTCAACAGTTGGGCCAAAATGTAACTATGCATTACAGTGTGCATGGATTTTCATTGCAAGTAGTGAAATTTCTTCAAACTTCCCATTAGCACACAGTAATGAGCTTTGCAGGTCACTAATAGGTTTACTTTTCATTGCAACTTCATTACCAGGAGATTGGACCTCATTGTCAAATTTCCATTCATCATTCGTTTTGGGTGATTGAGTCAGACTATGTAAGATTTGGACAACTGATGTTAAACTTGCTATGATATGTGCATTTACTCCCTCAATATTTGAAAGACCGAGAATGGAAAGTGCTTCCTGAAGTTGATGAATATCTATGGACTGCAATGCCACATAATGTATGAGATTTGTTGCACTAGCACGATAAACTCTGTAACATACTTTTAAACGCAATGCGTTCCATTGCTCCAAGGCCAAAGCATGCAATCGCACAGCCTTCAACTTATCAAGAACTTGGACAAGCACGGCCTTTTGATTCTTAACAAGTCCCTTTGAAAACGAGTTCAGGAAGGCTATATAGTTTGATTCCAGGTGGCAAATAAAGAAGCCATAATCTCCTGTATGACTGTGAAAACCCCACGATGCTTTAGAACTGCAATATCCATTTTTTCAGGTAGAAACTATCACTCCAATAAGTTTTCAGCTTCGAAATGAAGGTAAGGAATCACTTTCCTCACATCAAACTCAATCTATACGGCTATCTGTCACAACAGGATGCGTTCTGGCTGATGATGGCCATGATCTTCTCCACGACATGAAACTACCTATTTTCTTGATGAATACTAATATAACACGTAGCAAAAACATTTCATCACGCGATTAGTAACTTAGGATTCGGAATCATGCAAAAAATCGGCTCAAAAGTCGGAGAAATTAACTTGCTTGATATTCTTGTAGCGCTCCTTTGATATTTTTTCACACTTGCGCTACAAGAATAAATTTAACTCTATTTTGGCGCTGTTTTACACCTTTTTCCCACTTTGCATGAAATTTAAGTGATGTTTGAATGATGAGTATGCTTATAGTGTGATTTGTGAGTCCACTATTCAACATGATGACCTTTAAAAACCCTTCAACAACCTTAAACGATCAAAAAATAAAATAAAAATTTAAAGGCAAAGTTCAATTTCACTTAAAAACTAAAAATCTCCGAAAAGAAGCAAAAAACCAAACTAAAGCAAATGAGTAACTAGGAATAAAATGCAAATCAAACATAAAATTTAAAGAAACAAATTATTGACTTAACATCTGGCTCCAGCTGCGGGATGAAGTCCTCCCTGTGAGGCTTCAAGAAACTGTACACCAGTGCCTTTGTTTCTGCTACCTACTAGTCTGCAAAATATCCATTGGGCTATGGAGTCTTTATTCAATCCCTCACAAACTGATATATACAATGAAAATCAAATCTCTTTCTTTGAGGAACCTTCTATTTACTGAATCAAATTGTAATCCCATTTCCAATGTAACCAGGAAAGAATTTCATCAACCCACCAAAACTTATTTCCAACTCCACATATATATGTAATCAGAAATATTGGAAAACATGAAGAGCAGAGAATTAACAACTTATACCCACTTTCATCAAATAGTGTCTCTGAAATAACAGATTTATAACCTGGTATTGACTCTAAATAATCTGCTATTGGATCATAAAAATTTCCGTAAGTTACCTCTTCATGCTCTATGAAAAAGACAGGCTGTCCATAAGAATATTTTGTTCCATGAATATCAATCAGGCGTTGGCGATAAAAGACATCAGAATCAGCCTGAATTTTCTCCATAATTTTTTGGATAGTATCATCAATAATGTTAACACTTTGAACCTCCTTTTCCACATTGTCTTCAAATGAATGACTATTAGGCATTGGCTTTTGTTGTTCAAGGATAATAGAATGAATGCATTTTTGAATCTCCTAATCAGATTGTGACATATCACACACCTCGCAGATTTCTGGGTCTTTCTTTTCAATTTCATCATCATATTTATTAAAAATTAGAGCCTCTTCATAATGATTTTGAACAGCAGATTTATCATAACCATGAATATAAGCAACTTCTGAAAAAATGTGAACAGCCTAGCCTTCATCGATTTTAGTATCAAAACCAAAAGGATTAGAAACTAATTCATCATAGAATTCTTGTCTTGGAACCCTGATCTATTCATCATAACAAGGAGAATTTTGAGAAATTTCGAATGATGATGCTAAAGGTTCATCTTTTCCTTCAATACAAAGCTGATCTTTAACACAATAATGATTTTCAAAAGTTTGTTGAACTAGAGATTGATCTTCAAAAGGATTAATATTCAAACGGTTATTAAGGCTGTTGAAATCATTATGAGAATGTTCCAAACTATCTGTACTGATCTCATCACTTGGATAATCCTCAAACTGACCTAAAACAACAACTTGATTATCATAATGATCATGGCATTCTTCCTTGACAACAATATCTGAAAATGTTACCTTCTCATCTTCAACAAATTCTGAAACTTCAACTTCTTCATGACATGTTTTGAACCCTTGATTGTACTCATCATCATGATTTTTTAAATCAGAAATTGTATTATAAACATCAGCCTGCTCACAACAATCTTTTAAAAAGAGTTCAGCTGAGAACAGATACTTACAATGTTTCTGAAAACATGTGTGGAATTCTTTCAGTGAGGAGATGCTAGCAGCGGGAAGAGAAAAATACCAATCTCGTGCATCTCGATCAAGTGAATACATGAACATCTTCATGGGCACATCTTCATGCTGGATATTTAACTGGACCATACAATGATGAAATCTGATGAGGTGATCTGAAGGATTATCCTCTTTGCTTTCCCTAAACCGTGGAAGACAATCTCCCCAAACATCCATAATAGGTACTGGATTTGGAAAACCTGGAATATCAGAAAAATTGAAAGGTGCAAACCTTCGAGCCAGAATAGCCTCCATGGACATCGGTCTCTGCATCTTGAAATAGTGGAGTCACCAATCAATTTGTTAAGACAGATTTTTTTTCTTCTTCTCAGAAAGAGAAAGGGGTGACAGTAGTTCAAATTAATTAGGGCTGCATAAAGCTGGGGATGACTGAAACCTTCTAATTCTTCCAACTCCTCTAGTAGCCACTGTGTCAAACTTGGTGAAAAATAGCCTTAAAAATGTGCTGGTTTAAGTTCACCTCTTAAAACCAATAAAACTGATAAGTATCCCAGGGAAAATATGTCTTCACTTTTGTTCCCCGGCAACGGCGCCAAAGATGTTTTTGCCAGAAATTGTTTCCAAGGCTAAAGAAACAAGCCAACACAATCTCAAATAAAATTCAATAAAGTAAATTGGATTTGAGGTTTCTGAAATGTTTTCTTGGTTGTAAATTTGGTAACAACAGGGAATACACTCATGAGTTGAACAAGAACTGAATCATAAACAAATAAGGACAAAGATGCATAACATAATCAACAAGTATCAATTAGCATATAGTCTTAAAGTCCATTCAAAACTGACAAGCATCACAAGTAAAGAAACCATGAACTAGAAATGAATATATCAGTCCAGTAGTTAAAAAAACTCAAAATGAAGCTAAGACATATACTGAAAGGTAAAAGTGTCATATATTTCATAGTTTTTCATCAAATGCATATAAGAGTTATGAAGCTTAACTCACAAATAAGTCTGACAGACCTCCTGAAGTTCTCCCCAAAATCGAACCCTTCTTCAGTCCCTTTGTCCCTCTTTTATAATTACAAAGAATTAGTTCTATCTCCCCTTCATTAGGTCGAAATTGAAACTACCTAGAAGTTACATTAACTAACTAATTCAACTAATTGACTAAAAATAGCAAATCGGATTCATGGCAAATATGGCAAATTTCTGGAAAATAGGTTTCAAAGAAGATTCGTGACACCTGTGTAAAAACCAAGAGAGGTTTTTGTAAATGGGTCTGTGATGGACAAAAAAATCTCTTGGTTTTTAAAAATTCATCTCCAATTGATCAGAATATTCCCCGAAATATGAACACTAAAACAAGAAAATATTAAATATTTAAAAACCCTGAAAAATAGGCTGCAAAGATTAAATTGAATCTTTCAAACCTTGATAGCCGTTGAAAAACTGAGAGAGGTTTTTTTATATGGGTATCTTATGAAAAAAAAAATCTTTTGGTTTTCAAAAATTCCTCTCCATCAGCTCGTGGTATGCATTTGACTTCAATAACTCAAAACAGGAAAAAT
The DNA here is from genome assembly GCA_001517045.1 of Pseudotsuga menziesii. Lineage (NCBI taxonomy): Eukaryota > Viridiplantae > Streptophyta > Pinopsida > Pinales > Pinaceae > Pseudotsuga > Pseudotsuga menziesii. The sequence goes on from LPNX010662518.1 coordinate 2,947,254, forward strand.
AGAGCGGAATTTTGTTTCTACTGCCTCCTTTTTTTCATTCATATGTGCTGAGACTTTGCTTTCTGCATCTGCTAGCTCACTCTGAAGGGACTGCAAGATTTGACAGTAATTCTGAAGATATACCATGAACAGTAGGGTTTTCCTGATCAATTGTTTCTTTAGGTGTAGCTTCTTCTTCCAATTGCTGATCTTCAACATAAGGCACTTCAGTTTCTTTTACTTGTTGTTGTTTGAATAGATCATTTCTTAATTCAAGAAATATTGCAGACAGTTTGGGCTCAGGTTGGGCATGGATCTCTTGTTATTACAAGCAAATCACCTCTTTTAACTTGAACATACTGTTGTACTGTGGGTAGTTCAGCTACTCTGCCATTTCCAATTTTAGGTTTTTTTTATTCTTTGACATGAAATTCTGTCCCTGATTCCACATAGGCCGTCTGATAGCATTCATCCCAACAACCAATATCAGAGGAGGTGGGGAACTTCTCAGTAATATTTAATAAGCGTCTTTTTCCTCTTGCATCACAAAACTTTAGCACATTACCAACCTCTAGGCTTCTGATCCACAGACTGTCATCCACAGGCACCACAGCAACTTGAGATCTATGGGTTGGAGGGTTCACTTCTGGAGGAGCAATCCAAACTATTGCTGGAGAAATAACAACTCCTTTGGCATCTTTCAATGGTTTGATCTTCTTAACATTTGGACCAGGCTTGAAAGGACCAGTCCTCAGCTTTGGTCCAGCAAGATCCATAAGCACCCTGCATGGCTGTTCCAGCATCTGAGAAGAAATTCTTACATTTTCAATTATACACCTCCATATATCTGTATTATCATGTGCACAATTTATTTGAATTATATTAACTCCAGACTTAATTAGATTGTAAGTTAAGTCCTCATTATCAGCAGCTTTACTACCAACTGTAACCATAATACGAGAATTCCTACCCTCAACAGTTGGTCCAAAAAGTAACTCTGCATTATAGCGTGCATGGATTTTCATTGCAAGTAATGAAATTTCTTCAAACTTCCCATTAGCACACAGTAATGAGCTTTGCAGGTCACTAATAGGTTTACTTTTCATTGCAACTTCATTACCAGGAGATTGGACCTCATTGTCAAATTTCCATTCATTATTCGTTTTGGGTGATTGAGTCAGACTATGTAAGATTTGGACAACTGATGTTAAACTTGCTATGATATGTGCATTTACTCCCTCAATATTTGAAAGACCGAGAATGGAAAGTGCTTCCTGAAGTTGATGAATATCTATGGACTGCAATGCCACATAATGTATGAGATTTGTTGCACTGGCATGATAAACTCTGTAACATACTTTTAAACACAATGCGTTCCACTGCTCCAAGGCCAAAGCATGCAATCGCACAGCCTCCAACTTATCAAGAACTTGGACAAGCATGGCCTTTTGATTCTTAACAAGTCCCTTTGAAAACGAGTTTAGGAAGGCTGTATAGCTTGATTCTAGGTGGCAAATAAAGAAGCCATCATCTCCTGTATGACTGTGGAAACCCCACGATGCTTTACAATTGCAATCTCCATTTTTTCAGGCAGAAACTGTCACTCCACTAAGTTTTCAACTTCGAAATGAAGGTAAGGAATCACTTTCCTCACATCAAACTCAATCTATATGGCTATCTGTCACAACGGGCTGCGTTCTAGCTGATGATGGCCATGATCTTCTCCACGACATGAAACTACCTATTTTCATGATGAATACTGATATAACACCTAGCAAAAACCTTTCATCACGCGATTAGTAACTTAGGATTCAAAATCATGCAAAAAATCAGCTCAAAAGTCGGAGAAATTAACTTGCTTGATATTCTTGTAGTGCTCCTTTGATATTTTTTCACAGTTGTGCTACAAGAATAAATTTAACTCTATTTTGGCGCTATTTTACACCTTTTCTCCACTTTACATGAAATTTAAGTGATGTTTGAATGATGAGTATGCTTATAGTGTGATTTGTGAGTCCACTATTCAACATGATGACCTTTAAAAGCCCTTCAACAACTTTAAAGGATCAAAAAATAAAATAAAAATTTAAAGGTAAAGTTCAAAATTTCACTTAAAAACTAAAAATCTCCTAAAAGAAGCAAAAAACCAAACTAAAGCAAATGAGTAACTAGGAATAAAATGCAAATCAAACATAAAATTTAAAGAAACAAATTACTGACTTAACACTTTCCATATATACCCTAGGAGAACCTTTATCTCGATTCTGGTTAGATCCTACCTACTTTATTAACTTTAATAATTTATAACTGCTCTTTCCTGCAGATTTTGTCTTTATACTGCTTTTATCCTGCTTTTCTATGGATAAGGTAAATCTAGTCAACTAGGAAACAACTATGTTTTGTCGCCAACCCATCCTTCATTATTTTCTCTCAAGATTGCAAGATTAACATGTTTTTCCATTATCCATGACAAATAAATCATGCTTTATCTAATTCATTAGGTATTGACTGATTAGGAAATGGATTTAGCCACCTATGGGTGTTTATCATATTCAGTAAGTCTTCTTTCTGAGCTAGATGAGTTGTCTCCTTTGCAACTCGAATTTACCTATGAGGGATGTACTATTTATGTACACTATTATTCATGATTAATCAATGGAAGGATACACTCCAATATTAATCTCTTCTTCATGTTATTCAGTCTCTCTAACATCTCTGTATTTTATTTGTGCATGCTTGTGAGAATTATCCTTTAGCAAGATCTACCTCCTGTTCTTCTTCTTTGCATCAAGGATCTATTTCTTCATGGTATAAAAGCTGAAATTTCTATATGGTATCAGAGTGAGGTTATTCAAGTTCAATAGAGTTGAGGAGTTATCTATTCTCTCTATCAAAGCGCATACAGTCTCCTATTTCTCTTTGAAGAAGAGCTTGTATTAAGCTTACAAGAATTTCAAGATGAGTTAAAGAGCTCATCAGTTGGAGAATGAGTTATTCTCATTGAGTCCAAGCAGTTTCGGTTCTATTGAGGGTTTCTTTCCTAAATTGAAGTCACTTGTTTTATTTCTCAAGAAATGTTGGATTGAGAAGAAAGAATATCAATTTATTCTTTCCATTCTATAAAAAATGAGTCCTTAATACTCAGTTTTTGTGTATACTTTTCATGCTACTAGGCTTGCTATTTATAATTGAAAAATGAATTATTTGAGTACATTCTTTTATTCACTAATAAAGGAGCAATACAAATTGATCTAGATGGGTGCTCTTATATCTTCCAAGAGCAAGTATCATGCTCTCATAGTTCAAGGAAGTAAGAATGTTAGATCAAAAGATAATCAAATTGTTGGTTTATCCCACAATACTGAGATGGGGGGGGGGGGGGAATCTGTATTGACCCTTTTTTCAATTAAAACACACAATAATCAACAATTAAGACACATATTTTATCTTGGACACTTCAAAGAGAAAACCACCAACACAAACTCATTAATAAGATGAATTTTACAAAAATTTTTATCTGCTACTACAGAAAGGATGCAAAGCACACCCTAGGTTTTTCCTGCAACTATAGACTAGGATGTTGTAACACCCCTATGGTTTTTATTCCTACTTCTATAGACAAGGATGCTACGAAACCCTGTTCTCCAGCTACGAATGGAAAGGAGGCTTCGACCCCCTGCAGACTTGTGGCCCACCCTAGCACCACCCTACCACCCTAATTTGATTTTCTCAGACTTTTGGAATATATGTAAATTATTCAGTTTGGACTCTATCAAACTTACTGACAGAGACCATTAATTCTTTACATATTCATTCATTTAAATACCCTATACTTGCTTCATATAAACACAACTCTTCATTGTTGCACTCTTTCATTTTGGATCATGACTGTTTACATATAGACACACCCAATCATAATCCAACCACTCAATCGTCACATCTTCTTCAACAATGGAAACATTTCTTTCTTCCCACGGCTTAGAATTCGTTTCCACAACCCTGTTTATAGTCATCTGGTGTTTTTGCACTCTCCTTCTCCAGATACAATCTATAACATTGATCTTATATTCGAATCTCTTCGGATCGTTGATCTACTCTACATATTTCTTCTTGAAATCATATTTCCCAAACACGCTTTCCTCATCAACGAATCCCCACCATTGATCTTTGTTAGGCATTTTCCTGACCGTTGATCTTCTATTTTGTGGGATGTGGGATGCCGACTATCCTTTTTTTCCTTTCTACAAACTACTTTCCACACGCTCCTTTCCACACTGTCGATATACTTTGGCAGAAGTAATCTCAGTCGTCCCATCTTTCCATATTGTGGGATGTGGGACACGAGATGCCCGACCAAATTTCCAAATTTGTCTCCCTACAAATTTCTTTCCGCATATTCCTTTCCACACCATCGATCTGCTTTAGCAGAACTAATCTCAGCTATCCTATCTTTCTAGATTGTGATATGCTGGATGCGAGATGCTTGACCAACTTTCCAAAGATGCCTCCCCGCATATTTTCCTTCGCAATCTTTCCAACCGTCAGATCTTTGCGGCCTTCTCTACGACCATCAATTTAATTTTTGGCATGGATCTCACAGATATTTGTAGATATGTTATCACCCTTGCAAATTTCATCACAAATCTCTCCTGGACCGTCAGATCTTCATCTACGGACTCAATCCCCACCATTCGTTTTGATCTTTTGCGGATTAAACAAAAATCGATCCTCATTCAACTTGCTATAGGGTTATTCGTTTGTCATTCCTGTATTATTGTGGATACCTGCAACCTTCAGTCTGCCACCATCTCCATTGGTTATTTCTTTGTAATTTGTGAACACTTTTGTTATCAATGAAAACTATATGCTTAACAATCTCCCCCTTTGGCATTGATGGAAACCTCTAAACATTCTCCCCCTTTGACAACAATGACAAAGAAACTTTTTTGTCTGACAGCTCCCCCTGTGAGCATTTCTCCCCCTGAGATTGAGTTATCTCCTCTTAGTACTTTTGTAATGGAATTACTCCCATTTTCTGTCTAAGACGCTCAAAGGATTCCTTAAGTAGTGGTTTGGTGAAAATGTCAGCAATCTGTTCTTTTGTGTCAATGCATTCTAATTTGATAGTTTTTTGAGATACCCATTATTTGATAGTTTTTTGAGATACCTATTCTCGTAGATAGTAATACTTGATTGGTATATGTTTTGTCTTAGAATGCATGATAGGATTTTTAGACATATTTATAGCACTAGTGTTATCACATTTGATCACTGTTGGATGTTCATATTTTACAAGTAGATCTTCTAGGGTTTGTCTCATCCAAATATCTTGAGTGCAACATGAAGTGGCAACAATATATTCTACTTCTACTGTAGATAGTGAAATAGAGGATTGTTTTTTACTTGAACATGATACTAAACAATTTACCAGAAAAAATGCTTCTCCACTAGTACTTTTTTGATCATCAACACTTCCTACCCAATCTACATCAGTAAACACCTTTAGGGTAAAGTCTTGTCCTTTCGGATACAATAAAATGTACTCCATAGTTACTTTTAGATATTTGAAAATCCTTTTCACTGCGGTTACATGTGTTTCCTTGGAAGCATGTTTGACTTACACCGAGAATATTAGGTTTGAGGTTTGAGTGTCTAGACCCATAAATAAAACTTCATTTTCTTCAACTTCACTTTCATCTGAATCTTCGCTGTCTTCCATGGTCTAAACAATTTTCTTGTTCCCATAGGGTTTTTTCTTGTTTCCTGGTTTACCCCTTTTGAAATTTGAAGTTTCCTTTTCTTCATTATCATCTTGTTTAGTGTAGGTGCATTTAGAGGCAAAATGTCCAATCCTTCCATAATTAAAACATTTTAAAGGTAGTTTTCCCTTGTATTTTCCAGTCCCTCTCTCAAGTTTACTGATGAAAAGAGATTCCTCATCATTTGGGTTTTCTGATTGATTTTTTAAGGTGGCTTTAAAAGTTTCTTCTTTTCTTGAAGTTCCATTTTTCCTAGTTCTCATTTCATACGCAGTGAGAATTCCATGTAGCTCATCCATTGTTATCTTTTTAAGATCATCTTGTTCTTGTAAGGTGGATACTTTTGGGTTATACCTCATTGGTAATGTTCTTAGTACTTTTCTTACCACTTCCTTTTATTTTAATTTTCCTCCAAGCCCTTTGATCACATTAACAAATTCATCTACACGAAGAAGGTATTCACCAATATTCTTTCATGTTAATACTTTCAATTGACCTTTATATGTTTGAAGTTTGGATTCTTTGACCTTAGAGTCTCCTTCATAGATTATTTTCAACTTGTCCCATGCTTGTTTGAAAGACGTGCATTGCATAACTTTAGTAAATACCGATTGTGTTAAACCATTTAATATTGCATTTAGAGATTTGGCATTGCATTCATATTCTCCTAGTTCAATTATGTCTGTAGGGTATTGGTTTCCAATGTTAAGTTCTTTTTCAATTGATGCCCAAACTTTCCATCATAGGGACATCATATAACACCTCATTCTAATACTCTAGTATGCATAATTCTCTCTGGTAAATAGTGGAGGTTTGTTAGTGGACAATCCTTCTTGTTAATCCATTGTGTTTCTTGAATGGTATCTTCCTTCCAGTGGATAAGATCTTGTGAAGGAACCTGATCTGATACCAATTGTTGGTTTACCCACAATACTAAGAGGGGGGGATGAATAAGTATTGACCCTTTTTTCAATTAAAACATGCAATAATCAACAATTAAGGCACAGATTTTATCATGGACACCTCAAAGAGAAAACCACCAACACAAACTCATTAATAAGATGAATTTTACAAAATTGTTTATCTACTAATACAGAAAGGATGCAAAGCACACCCTAGGTTTTTCCTGCAACTATAGACTAGGATGCTACAACACCCCTATGGTTTTTCTTCCTACTTCTACAGACAAGGATGATACGAAACCCTGTTCTCTAGCTATGACTGGAAAGGAGGCTTTGACCCCTGCAGAGCTGTGTCCTGCCCTAGTACCACCCTGCCACCCTAGTCTATTTTTCTCAGAATTTTGGAATAGATGTAAATTATTCACTTTGGACTCTATCAAACTTACTAACATAGACCATTAATTCTTTACATATTCATTCATTTAAATACCCTTACTTACTTCGTATCAACACAACTCTTCATTGCTGCGCTATTTTGTTTTGGATCATGACTGTTTATTTACAGACACACCCAATCATCATCCAACTGCTCAATCATCACATCTTCTTCAGCAATGGCAATGTTTCGTTCTTCCCATGGCTTAGAATTCGTTCTACAACCCTGTTTATCATCATCTATTTTTTTCGCACTCTCCTTCTCCAGATACAATCCACACCATTGCTCTTATATTCGAATCTCTTCAGACCGTTGATCTACTCTACATATTTCTTCTTGAAATCGTATTTCCGAAACACGGTTATCTCATCAACGAATCCCCACCATTGATCTTCGTCAGACATTTTCTTGACCGTTGATCTTCTACTTTGTGGGATACGAGATGTCAATTGTCCATTTTTTCCTTTCTACAGACTCCTTTCCACACCGTCGATATGCTTTAGCAGAACTAATCTCAGCCGTCCGATATTTCTAGATTGCAGGATGTGGGATGCGAGATGCCTGGCCAACTTTCCAAAGTTGTCTCCCCACAACTTTCTTTCTGCATGTTCCTTTATGCATTGTCGATATGATTTAGCAGAACTAATCTCAGCTGTCCAATCTTTCTAGATTGCGGGATACAGGATGCTCGACCAACCTTCCAAAGTTTCCTCCCTACAACTTTTCCTCCGTAATCTTTCCAACCGTCGGATCTTTGTGGCCTTCTCTACAATCATAGATTTACTTTTTGGCATGGATCTCATGGATATTTGTATATCTATTATCACCCTTGCAACTTTAATCACGGATGTCTCCTGGACCATCAAATCTTATTCTATGGACTCAATCCCCACCGTTCGTTTTAATCTTTTGCGGATTATACAAAAACCCATCCTCATTCAAATTGCTATAGGGTTATTTGTTTGTCATTCCTTTGTTATTCTGGATACCTGCAACCTTTAGTCTACCACCATCTCCATTGGTTATTTCTTTGTCATTTGTGAACACTTTTGACATCAATGACAACTATATTCTCAACACAAATTGTTAAATATAAGAATCCAAAGCCAGATAATGAAAATGAAAGTTCGAAGCCTACTGATGAAGGTTCAATGAAGAAAGTCGAGAAGAAATGTAGTACATCCAGGTGTTCATATTACATCAAGGTATTTCATCCTGAGAATAAATGTTTCAAGAAGAATATGGAGATCATGTCTTAGTTTCTTGAGAAGCATAACAATGGAGTTCCACATGAGCTAGAGAAGATTGCTGATTCCTCAGAACACCGTCATAGTGCGCAGTTCCAAGGTGATATAAACTATGCCTTGAGTTCCAAAGTTAAATCCTTTCCTCACATACATTATAAAGATTTAATTTATGATATATTAAAATCAGAAGTATCAATTTCTTTCTTTGATAATCCACCTATGAGTATATTAGATTCGTCTCCCAATGATTGTGATTTTTCACTAGATCTCGACTTGCCTTTAAGCATATCTTCCTCACTTTGTTCAAATGATAATAATTCTGATTTAGAATCATATTTTCAGGATAATATGCATGTCATTACACCATCTGTTGTATAGTACATTTCACCCTTCTAACCTAGGGTCCGGGGTTACCAACTTACTATTAGACTTGGAGAAAATTAGCTTTTATAGAAACTCGAATGAGAATAGGAAGATATCTTGGCTTACCCGGTTTATGACGGTTGATCCAAGCTTGATCTTCTCTCACTCCAATATTCTCCAAATATTCTAGGGATGCTTCTCTTCACCTACAAAGAGCCAATTATTCAAGCAATATCTCATACATATATAAATCAAAGGTTAAATGAAAAGCATATTAATAACATAATTGAACATATTCATTAAACCAATATACATGAGATAAGCACAATACAAGATTGGAAGAAGAATTCTCTTTATTAACAAATGATGAATAGGTAAGAATACACTCCAGCTTCTGACACAAGGAATCCTCTGCAACTGAGGACTCTGAGTTCTGCTACTCCAAGACTCTAAAGGTATACCACCAGCATAACTTTTCTCTCCAAAAATTTATTGATTAGCCCCATCCCAAGGCCTCTATTTATACTTTGGGAAATAGAGAGGTTTCGAAGGTTAGGATGGTTGAGATAGTAGGGATAGTTATGGATTAGGGCCCAACTAATCTCATCTAATCTCGATTTATATTTTTTAATGTCGAATTAAGGTATATGCGAGTATTAATATAGAAAAGGCACATATGACACGTGCGTTGCTCAAAGGAAACTCACGTAAGCAAGGTATACGTGGGTTGCAATGCACATAGACGCATATGACACATGAGTTGCAATGCACAGCATATGCATCCCAAAACTCAGAATAAAAATATATAAAGCTGGTTTGAGGATAATGCATCAAAGGTCATGCACATTTATAGTATTTTGGCCACTTGAAACCAAATTTTCCTTTTGTGTACCGACATGGTAAATGTCAGCACTTAGATGGAGAAGTGCCATTTTGGCTGATAATAGATGCCCCCTAATGTGTGAGGTCAAAGGGAAGCGATGGCTGAAATACATTAAAATATTAGTCTTGGAGAACTCAGAAGTCCAAGGCAGCAGAGGAAGTACCTGAAACAAATACATATCAATGTCATATACAAAATCATATCTGAGGATGCCATGTTCAATATAATGGAACACTAGCTCCTTTACAACATTTGATTACATCATATGATATGGGTACAAGACCACGCATATTACAAAAGTGGAGCAAAGCCACAATATACAATTATGAGTCTTCAAAATTTGGAAGCTGTGTTGGTGAACACAACACAATCTTGCGAAACTTAGGTTATAAATGTGAACCCAAGGTCTTCGTCAAAATCCAAAGGAACCAGTACAATCTAGGCCATGTGAATAGATGTGTTGAAGTCGAACATGGAAAGGATTCAACATATTGTCAATCAATTGGTGAAAACTGACAACTAAAGAAAAGGAATTCACAAATGATGATAGTGAATCCTAAGGTACCATCGTCAAAAATCTAGGTCTTCGTCTTCAGGAAGTGCTGATGAGAAACCATGTTGTGATGAGAAAGGCAATAGATCCTCCAACGGATCACATGAGTGGCTAGGAACTGGATAAGGGAAGGTAGAAACAAGTAATATTCATATAGGATAATTATGAAATCAGGACAATAATTAGATGCAGGGATAAATTCTTGAAGAGTGAGCATGACACAGAGATGACCCAAGGAAGCTTTTAACTTTGCAGATAGGACAACTAGACTTATCTGTCATGTAGGAGACATGATCAAATTCCCTATGTATAAAGGACAAGTGGAGGAGTAAGAAAAATTGAAGTGATAGCTAAGCTAAAAGTGTACACTGAGGCATGAGTATCAGAAAGCTTAAAGAGTGCTATGTTCAAGGAGGACATGCTACCATCATTTGTAACCCAAAAAGAAAACTTCTTCCTTATCTTTCTTGTTAAATTTTAATGAGTCCAGGAAAGGAAATTCAGGTCTCTCTTCATTTTTAACAAGCTTGAAGAGGGGAGAGAATAATGCTTGATATTTCACTGATTCATGGATTTTATGAGCCCGAACAACTATATGCTTGTTGGTGTTTTCGTGTTTAGAGAGTCTGAAAACTCCGAAGAAGACTCTAGGGGGTTCCTTTTTCATCCAATTTAGTCTCCTGAGGCCGGAAAAGTATAAATCATACCATAGAAGAACTCTCTTAGCTTCTGAAGAAGTAAGGCACACCTTTTTCGTACTTAGTCAGGGAGGTCCAAAAAAGGTTAAATTATCACCTACCCAACGCTCCTTCAAGAGCAACTTATAGCTTGAGTTTTACGAGTGTGAAGGAAAGCAAGATCACTCGGAAATATCCATTTGGTTATGAGGAATGGGGCTTACAATAGTAAGCTCGATGATTTGTTCTTAGTGTTTAACAAGTATGACAAAGACATAAAGTACACTTCGAATATTTTTCATGTTTAGGTCCAGAGCACGAAAAAGAGAAAACTAAGCTCATACTGGGTGCTCCTTTTCCGTAAGTTTAGTCCCTCAGGTCCAGAAAATTGATAAATATATGCCTGAGAATACTCTTCTCAATTCCATAGAAAAGAGAGAGATCCTTTCTCGTATTATTCCACATGGTCTGAGAAAGTGATAACCTACCACCAATGTGGATGCCCATTCACATATTCTTAACGAGCCTGAATGGACAAGTTTACTCAGCAGTCAAGTCTATTTTGAGGAGTTAGACCTGGGCCTAAAGAAAATCCATAAGGGTGGGGAGCCTTATACACGCCTTATAAAGGGGATATCTTGTAAAAAGAAACCAAAATGAGGCTCAATTTGGCATGAAAAATAGCTAAGAAGGCTCCCCTGATCCTATGACAAATGCGGCATGAGTACCAAAAGACAATAATGTGTTCTAAACTAGGGTACTCATGGAAGGAAAGCCCTATCCACAGAAGAACAATGGTATAGACATGGTAATAATGGTTAAACACCATAGTCTGTGGTCAAAGTAGTGATCCTAGGGTTAATTCGGATTAGGTATACATGCAAAAAATGCATACGAATGAACAAAACCCTAACCTATATGAGCGAATAACAAATTTTAAGTAACCTTGGACTTGTTGCATTAGGAAAACACGACATGGCATTAGTTTGATTTTTGATAGAAATTAAAACTATAGGCTAAAAAATCCACATTTTGAAATTATTTCTATAAATAGTTCAAAAATAGAAATCAAAATCATCATTTCATATTTTTACCCAATATAGGCAATTTTTACCTCTGACTTCAATCGTTCAGTGTGGACAAACCAATGGGCGATTTTCAAATCTGCAAGTGTCAGGTAAGTCATCTCTTCATGCTCTTCCATTTCATCCATTCAAAGTTTCAATTTTATGCAAAATTTTAATGTTTTAAGCCAATTTTAATGAGGTCGCAGTGTATACACGGGTATGCAACTTACACAGTTGCGTACACACGTTTTATACGCTACTTGCCTAAAGGCAACCCGCGTATAATACACGACCTGTCTAAAAGACAGTTGCGTATACTGCACGACATAGAAAATTATACCTAGGGCCATGTTTTCACCTTTCACACACCTGGGGGGACGTGTCAAAAATATTCAAGCCACTCGGTGTGTCCTTGGGGGAAAGTCTCAAGTCAAGGCTGTCACCTTGTTCTTGACTCCTCCGTTTAGGCTCAACTCCTAACGAAGCCAAGGGAGGTAGAGCCTATTAAGTTACTAGGGAAAATTACTTTAGTATGATGATGTGAAATTGAGATAGTTTCTTAGGAGTTTGAAATTAACCATACATAACCATAGATGACAAGATGAAAAATGATCACAATAAAGCACAATGTTGACACACAATATATATATATCGAAAGCTTTAAACACAGGACTTGTGTCTTAAAAATGGAGTCATAAACTAATCAAATGTACTTGCATGTGCTTGGAGTGAATGTTTTGCAATTGCCTCTTGGTACGTTTTAAGTTAATATGGAATATGAGTGGATTAAATTAGGCAAGGGGGGACTTCATATATACCTGAGGGGTACTTGGAGTATGTTGAAAAATAAACCTTCACGGCTACCCACAAGGAATGTGTGGGCTGAATGGAGTCTCTGAGACTTTGTTCATAATACACATGATTTTGTAATAGAGATCAGTGCCTCGAGGTCACTGTCTAGAAGTTCCCACTTCTTTTGGGTATTTTGCCACCGTTTACGATTTGATCGAGGCGTTGGATTTTTGCTTGATGGTGGTTTATTGGGGAAGGAGAAAACTAATTAATATATTAACTCACACTCCTTTTGATGCAGCTTGACTGATCAGATGAACCACAGCTAAGTGCAGAGCATACACACTGGAGTCTTCTCAATTTTAGTAAATTTTAAAGGATGTGTTTTTTAGAAAGAAAAACCCTCCAGGAACCTCTTTCGGTCCAAGTGGACCTCAATCGAGGAATCAAGGAAGGGGTTGATTTTAGAACAATTGTTTGCAAAAATTAAATATAATCAGCAAAAAAGAAGCAAATCACAGGTTTTCTAATTAGTCCTACCACGCATCTCTTTCCCCTTTCGGGTCAATCAGGAAGTCGTGGGGTAAGTATTAAAGTATTTTGATACTTTAATATGGAATATATGATGAATTAATCAAATAATATTATTTTGCATCAATGAAACTAATCTAGAGCAAAGAAAAATAAGAAATTGCAAAAAAATGAAAAAAGGACGCGAATCCCCCCAGGGGGGACGGGGAATGGGCTTGAAAGAGCCTATTCAGAAATAATTTTTATTATCAGTGGTTAAAATATCAGAAAAATTATCTTAATCCTCTTGGTTCTTATAGAGAATGAAACCAAGGCTTTACAACATGCTAAAATTAAAGATTACAGTAGAAAAGGGAGACCCCTGGGGGGATTTGGATGGACCAAAAGCCACTTTCGAACAACAGATTCTACTCTTTCTTTTATTCCTGATAAAAAAATAGAGCTTATTATAATTAAATATGAACAAAATCACTTTGAAAGTACCTTTGGGTCAGCCTACTTTAAACCAAAAAAAACTAAGTTAAAACTAGTTAAAACGATGAAAACAGAACCAAGGAAAGCAAGATTTCCCTGGGGTATTGGATTGAATTTCAGGAAGCCAATGTAATGTGCACTTATTTCTGTATTTTATCCTTTAAAAACAGAAAACATAAATCTAATGCATGCAAACTACGATTCTCTTTAAATTGCCATGCAAAACGGACGATTTTCCTGAACTAGATCTAGAATGCTTTATGAAACTTTTTAGGAATGAGATATAGATTATGAGCCTTGAGACAAAATATCTATGTTAATTTTTACTTTAATATATTAGATCTAAATGATATCAAATCTTGTAAACAAAGTAACCAGGTAAAAATTTGATTTTAGAAGGAGGAAGAGAGAGAAAGAGTGTTGGAAGCCTGGGAATGTTGGGATTTGGAGTCTGCTTTGGTGGAACACCGAGGGACTATGTCCTCAAAAAATATATTGAATATGATGAATATGAAAACTATCTCAACCAATTCTACAAGTGATATCACCTGCAACTTAGAAATCCTTGCACAAACAGATGGTTAAAACATAGGTGTTGCTGGAAAAAGACAATTAGAAAGCATGCAATTAAAATTAAAATACATGCAACTCCAAGAGATCTGAAAAAAATGAACAGTAAGAGCATAAATCAAACTAGAATGATCGATTACCCTAACAGGAGGGGGATCTCTCCTTCAAGGGCAAAAATTAACCAGTAAAAAGAAAAGATCAATAATACAGATTATACCTCATAAGCACTTGACAATCACCATCCACACATGAAAATCATTACACCATAGATCTTTCCACCAAAGCTTCTTTATTCCAAAATAGTACATAATACAATGGAAACATCTCTTCAATCCAACTCTAACTAGCTTGGAAGAGGAAAACTAAGCTTTATTTATAACAAAAACTGGAAATCTAGCCTAGGGGGGCGCAATTGCCAAGGAGAGAGAGACTGCAGCTGCATGTGGAGTCAATTTGGGCTTGATATATGTCTAACTGAGCCTGATTTGAGTCTCACTAAGTGCAACTATCAATCGAAGAGCTGATTGGACTGACACTTGAACCTGCTAATTGAAGCATCCACCAAAACTCATCCAAATGGGCCCACACGTGTGGAGGAGAGAGAGAGGGAGGAATTCCCAAGATTAGATGTTGTGGTGCACTCCCAGTCTAGTCCATATCACCTTTTTCAGTCAAGGAATGGCCAACTCCAGTCAATCTCAAGCTAATGAGACTGATTTCAATGAAATCGGAGCAAATCCCACTGATTTAGGATTTGGGGTTTTATCCATTATTTAATTAATTTATCAATTAAAATAATGAATATTTGATTTTTAGGGTTTTCTGACCTGAGTGTGGGAGAATCACTCAAAACTTAGGAAAAGTAGGTTTATGGGTTACATGGTGCTTTGATCTTGAAAATGAGCACCCCCATGACTGAAACTGATTTCTGAGCCCACTTTTATTACAAAGCCAATTTTTCCAATTAGACTATTAAAAAATAGCCTAAGTTTTGTGGAAAAATTAAAATTAAAAAAAACTTAAAATATTTAAAAAAAATTAAAACCTAAGGGGACTTAGACATGTGCATATGACATGACCATGATTCCTAGCATGTTTATACATTGACACATAGACTCTAATAACCTCAATAGGTCTAAATGCCAAGTCGACCACCCCAACTTCGGAGGTATTGAGTGAAAAACACAAAAATTATTAGTCATTTATTCAGCAACCAATAGTAACGAAGGGAAAAAACACCCTGGGATAATCGGATTGAAAAATAAAGTCTAAGAGACTGAGTCTTTTACATGCTAGAACATTTTATTACAAATCCCGTATGGGGTATGAACATGTGATATAGTACAACAAGCACTTCCCATAAGCACTTCCGAAGGTCTTCTGAAGTTTGAACAAATCATCTTTGTCTGGTTCACTAGGCTCACTTGATAAAAAACCACTAAGTACAACTTAGGTGGTAAAATATGGCTCCATATAGGGACACATGCTCTGACTAATCTTCTGATCAAAGAAGAGGATGTGAGAACTCTGGAATCTCTGGGTCCTACATAGCAATTAAATCTTGTCAATAGCATGTATATAAAAGAAATCAACTATAAAAGTAGATTAATGTACAAAATTAGTCTATGATGTACAAAAAAGAAAGATTTTACAAGACTAATATACAAAAGAAAAATTTCAAGGTTAGTACTATGGTACAAAACATCTATAATACAACAATATGATACATGAAATTTAAAAATACATGTAGGGCAAGGTTTAGAAATTGGCCCTGAAACCACTGATGCCAATAAAGGCATCAAATTGTCTCAATGAAGAACATCTTGAGGAGAAAGCCATTCACTTGTAGGATTAACCTTTCTCCTTCTAGGTCATTTAGATAGAAATAATTTGTTCCTACTACTTCATCAATTATATATGGCCCCAACCATAAGCTATTGAAATTTTCATGTTTCCCAGGTTTCTCCCGCCGGTTGTCCCAATGCAAGACTGTGTCACCTACTTGAAAGGATCCAGTCTGGGTAGATTTATCAAAGGTTCTCTTGAGTTTTTCTGAATTTCTGATACTTTGGTCAAGAGAATTTCTTCTACTCTCATCTAACTTGACCAACTGGTTGATTATGTTCTGAATTGCATCTTGATCTGAGCTAAAGTTATGGAGAAGCTAATACACTGGAAGCTTTAAATGGATAGGTAAGGTGACATCTAGGCCATAGACAAGTTCAAAAGGGCTCCTTCCGGTTGAACTTTTCTTTGTGATTCCATCGGCCCATAATGAAAACTTGATCTTGCTATCCGAAGCATTTTGATTATTATCGCCAACAGTTTTCTTGATTATGGTCATTAAGTTTTTATTACTTGACTCAACTACACCATTTCCTTGGGGATAATAGTTGGATGAATGGGATAGGACAATGCTGTACTTGAAACAAAAGGATGACATCTTAGAGGAAACAAAGCACGGGCCATTATATGTGATGATTCTAGTTGGCACACCGAATCTTGTGATAATCTTATCTTCTAAGAAATCCATGACTACAACATCAGTTTCCTTCTTAGTGGGTATCACCTCTGCCCACTTGGTGAAATAATCCGTGGTGGTGAGTATCCAAGAATAACCATTTCTCGAGTTACCCTTGAACTTACCGATGAAATCAATCCCCCACTGTTGGAAAGGGGCTTGGACTACTATTGGGTTTAAAGGCAAGGCTTTCATTTGTTTCTTTCCAGTGAACAACTGACACTGGGGGAAAACTTTGACAGACTTGTGCACATATTGAAAAAGGTTTGGCCAATAGTATCCTGCTCTAAGGATTTTATGGGTAGTTTTTCTTGCTGCAAAATGTCCACCAAAAAATCTTGCATGGAACTCAACCATGAGTTTTTTGGACTCAGGTTCATTGACACATAGTATTAAAACATTGGGGTTTCTCCAACCCAAACCATCTTTTGTTAAACAATAATTAGTTGCTTTTAACCTTAATTCTCTTCTTTTATGGCCAAGCAGGTTATCAGGACATGTAAGGTTACAAAGGAAAAAGGTGATGTCGGTATACCAAGGGTGCTACTCTAATATCTAAAGCTCGTCTGGTACACTTTGTTCTGAATCACTGTTTTGGCAGATTATTCCTAAGGCTTTTTCATTTCCTTGGGTCAACATCTTTGAAAGACTTTGTCCCTTAATTAACTTAGTAGGTTTTATATCTAAATCATACTCTTGAATCTTTGAAACCCACTTACCCCTGATTCCTAGACAATCTTGTTGAGACATGATATCCTTGACAGCTGTATGGGGTACATACCCAATGATTTTGGAGTATCCTACATAAGTTATGAAATGTTTAAGGGAATTGACAAGAGCATAAGCCTATTTCTCCATGGTGGTATACTTCAACTCTGAATGTTGCAAGGCTCTACTCATAAAGGCTACAGGTTGCTCTTGTCCCTCCTTATTGTTTTGAAGAAAAACACCAGCAATGGTGTCCTCCGAGGAAAAGGAAAATATCTGAAATTACTTGGCATAATCTGTACTAATCAAGACTGGGGACCTAGATATGGCATCTTTGATAGACTTGAAAGCATCTTTCCCTTCATCTGCCCACTCAAATTTAGCATCTTTCTTTAACAATTTTTGTAGAGGCTTCCTTAATTCTACTAAATTTGGGATGAATCTCCTTATGAAATTGATCTGACCATTGAAAGATTGGAGAGATTTCAGATTCTGAGGCAAGGGGGCTTTCTTAATGGATTCAACTCGCTTAGGATCGACTTTGACACTATCCTTAGAAATGATGTGTCCCAGCAACTTGCCTTCGTCAACCCCAAAGTTTGACTTGGCAGGGTTTAAGGAAATACTATATTTTCGACATCTTATGAAAACCTGCCTAAGATGACTTATGTGGTCAGATATTTCTTTTGAGAAAATAGTTAAGTCATCTTGATATATTTTGATTATTTTTCCTAGAAGTTATTTGAAGGCAAAATCCATGGCTCTTTGGAAGGTGGCACCAGCATTTAATAAGCCAAAAGGAATTCTTAAAAATTTATAGGTTCCCCAAGGTGCGGTGAATGTAGTTTTATGTTGATCCTCTTTATTTACCAACACTTGGTTATAACCGGAAAATCCATCCAACATGGACATCATTCCTGATACCGTTACTCTTTGAAGCAATGTTTCCATGTAGGGAAATGGGTAATTATATTTAAGGCATGATGTATTCATATTTCTGAAATCTATACATATTCTAATTGACCCATTCTTCTTTCTCACAACAACTAAGTTGGAGCACCATGATGAATGTCTTGTAGGTGCTATGATCCCTGCTGCTAACATCTTCTGAAGCTCCTTCTACACAATGGGGGCCAACTTAGGATTTATTCACCTAAGTTTTTTGTCGGAAAGGCTTGACCTTATTAGCCTCTTCTATGAGGGGAATAGTGTGTTGAAACACATATTCCCGATAGGATTTAAGTTCATCATAACTAAAGGCCAACACATCTCTATATTCTTTGATTAAGTTGACCAAACTGCTCCTTTCCTTTTCCAAAGTACCTTTTCCAATTTTTATTAACTTGGGGGCCTTGTTAGTTCCTATGTTTATTTCCATACAATCCCCAATTTTTATTTCTTCTTTTTGGTTTTTATGATGATCCTATCGATCAAACAGATTTTCAAAAGCTATAAGGCTATTTGGGTTGTGATTCCTTTCATTATCCTCGCATTCCTGATACTCTTTACCCTCTTGCTGATAACTGATATTGCAACCTTCAAAATCTTGGATATTATGGATGAATCTCAAGAGTTGCTCATCATCTTTAAATACCTGCCAGTGATCTACATTATCTAGAATTGATGGTCTGAAATTAATTTCCATTTTTCCATTCCCATTAATCATTTCATCTAAAGGCTGGAGGGTGGATGTTGCTATCGCCAACTTGTCTGCTAACCCATTCATTTCCCTATGGATATTTTGAATGTTAAGTGCATAAAACCATTTCATGGTGTCCCATATGGAATTTCTATACTTCCTTAGTCTGTGATTTTTGCATTTATACTGATTCTTAATCTGAAGGACAACTAAGTATGAATCACCCTTTTTGTTCAACATATTTATCCCCATGTCTTTAGCGGTTTCTAGCCCTAGAAGCAATGCCTCATACTCAGCTACATTGTTTGATGCTTAAAACTCTAACCTGAAAGCAAAGTTGTAGACTTTATTTGAAGGAGAGATGATCACGATGCCCACACCCTTTCTGGATTTGGAATAAGCCCCATCAAAGTAAATTTTCCAAACCTCATCTATCTTTTCATGTTTAATGTTTTCCTTAATAGGGGCCATGAAATTTAACAAGATAGCATAGTTTCCAAAGTTATCAGTGAAATGAACAAATTCATTTCCAGGATTTTTAGGGTTTTCTACATGCCGTTTCCTTAGCTTGTCTCTATGGAGTATCACCCTAGTGTTTTCTAACACAGGTATAGTAGCATATGTCCAATCCATTTGAATGTACCAGAGTTGTGGCCCACTTTCTGGATAGAAACATACCCCAATTATCTGGCACATCAATCACTACCACATCCATCGACATGTTGATGTCAGGATACTAGGCCAACTTAACATGTAGATTTAATATTATCCTTGCCACTTCAACTTTTCTTGCATCCATTACACAAACATTGTGGTAGGGTCAGGTGATCCTTAGGTTTAGCTGTTCCATTACTTTTCTTATCATGACATTTGATGAAGCACTTGAATCTAACATGCAGTTATGAAGGAGAAGGTTATTAACTAAGAGAGAGACATAAAAAGGTGGGTGGTCTTCTCTTCTCAGATCAACATTGTTGAGGACTATAGGAATATACATAGGTTCAATATGGTTGGCTTCAAATATAGCATTATTATTAGGGAGAGGATCCTCTTCGACAATATTATGAGTTTTATTCTGACTATCCTCTATGGATTTAAACAACTTTTCCTTTTGACTAGGAATTTTAAGGACATCAGTTGCATAAACAGACATCTTAGCATTACTTATCCATTCTCCCATGTCAATATTTGATTCAAGGATAAAAGGAGGATTTGGGAGAGGAGGAGTGGTTACCTTCGACTTGTACTGTTTAGATGTTGATGGCTTCTCCTTCCTTCATTAAACTGCACCCTTGAATCTAGCCTCCTTCATTTCCTGAATTGTTTCTGGAGTAGGCATTGCACCATAAAAGTTGGAAAGGAGGTCCTTCTCATAACTGTAATATGTGGCTTGCTGCCAATGCTGGTTCGAAAAAGGGCAGGTTTGGCCTACCATGTATACATGAACAGGCTTGCTTGACATTGTTTCTTGATTACTGACCTCAAGAAGTCGATGTTCCATGACCTGGTTTTCAACATACAAGTGCTTTCTTGGTGGAATTGCTCAGAAGGTCTACACCATTGAATTACTTCCTCTACCATGTTAGCTAAATCTAACTGATTTAGATTCCTAGGCTCTTGTTGAGGGGATTTCTTCTGATACATCTGATTCTTCTTGGGATGAAAGTTCCTAGATCCATTATTCCTTTCCATTGTTATTATTCTATTTTGCATATGGTTCATTTGTGTTGCATGATTAGCCATTTGTTGGTTTTGACTAGTAATCGAGTTTTTTATCGTGTCAGCCACCTTTTCCACATTGGGATCTTTAGAAGTTCCCTTTTCTTCTGATTCAATGGATTTACGCTTAGTTTCTTTGTTGTAGGAAGTTTTTCCCCTAGTGTAACCTAGAATTTTGGACTTGCCTAAAGACTGCATATTCTTTTCTATTTTCTCGGCCAATTCCTGGGCAGTTTTTAGATCGGTCGGTTCTTTGTCTCTCAATTGGTACCTTAAGTCATTGGTGAAAGCTTCAATGTAACATATGAGGATAGAGGAATCTTTTGGATTGATGTCTCTAGGAAGGTGTTAACCCAAAAAATACCTCACTAAGCTCTCCATGACCTACACCACCCAAGGACACCACTTCACGACCCTCCATTAGACCCCCACACCCTAAAAAATGCTTAAGGATGAAGAAAATGGCTTAAACCCCCCCAAAAGGAGCCTAAATTACTCTCCTAGGAGCTAAAGCCCCCCAAAATGGGATAAAACCCTAAAAGGAGCTAAAATTAGGGAAGAAGGGGCTAAAATCCCAAAAAAGGGGCCAAATCCCGGACCAAGGGCTTAAAACCCTAAAACCCCAAAAAACGCTATAAACATAGAGTGGGGGGTCACTCTCAAAACACTTCTCCCTTGCATACTATTATGTTACCTGTGGATGCCTTGAGACCCTTTGTCTTTGAAGCCACCCACACTCCCTCTCCTCCATCTCCATTGAGCCATAGCTCCCCCATCCAAGAGAGGTGCTTCTACAAGCTAGGGCATGGTGGCCCACTCCACCCAAAGAGAAGGTATAGCTTGTTCTTTGTTGTATTTGCTTAGTTTTTTTATTTTCTTACTAATCCATGGTTTCATTGTAGGTATTTCGGTTTAGTGTAGCTTAATCATTATTTGCAGGTTATTGGAAGCAGAACCTTAACCTTTGTTTGCAGAGGGGTTCTCCATATTTCTCTTCCATCTTTGCTTCCATTACTGTTCTTTACATTCTGTTTTTCCTTTTAGTCTTTTCCAAGAAGGAACCTACCCTTCTATCCTATAAATAGAAGGGATCCATTCCTTCCCCTGTAGCAAGGAGAAATCCCTGCTACAGAACTGGCGACCATACCAGGTCGATCCCACAAGATCCCTAGTCCAAATTTTTAAAATTTCAAGTTTTTCAAGTTTTGCCCTAGTTTTTAAAATTTCATGTTAAATTAAGTTTAGATATAGTTTATTTCTAGTTATTAGCATTACTGATCCCTCTGCTAGGCAAATCCGAGTCAGTTTATCCACGGTACAGGTTACTGTCGACCGGATCTGACTCAGGATCAAAAAAACCCCAAATCCGGGGTAGGTCGCACTTATCGGGCCTAAACAAGGGATGAGGGTGCACTTAATGGCCTGACAGGCATTCCCAGGGTGCACTTAATCCCCCAAAAGGTGTGACTTCACTCCCCAAAAAGGTGCGACTTCACTCAGAAACACATACCGCGACTATTTGTGAAATCTGTGCAACCCCCTCGCCTGTTTCTAAATTTTTTTTGCGACCCCCTGGCCAAATTTGATCAGAAATGTGCAGTCTGTCAATTAGAAGTCCAATTTTAGTTTAATAGGGGTTAAATTTCAGTTTAATAGGAACTGTCAGTGCAGCTCAGCTACCTCTATCCAACATACTAGTTTAATTTCAGTTTCTGTTTCAATTTCCTGCAATTTCTTTTACAAACAATGTGTAAATTCCAAACAAATTCTAATGGCTTAATTAAATGAATGTAGCTTACCTAAAATCAACCTAAAACTAATTGTATTTCTTACCCTTCCTCCTCTACCCAGTCATCACCCTCCGGGGTATTCTGGGATACGACGAAGGGTAAGCTCGTATAGACCTAGGCCCTTCATTGAATATTTTTCTAAACCACTAAAACCAGATGACCTGGAAGGTAGAGGGGGTAGAGAAGGAGGGATTCTCATGGTGCTAAGTGTCCTCCCTATTGACCAACCTTGCATCCAGGAGGTGACCCGTGGATCTACGGATGGGATTAGTCCCATTGTGTTGAGAGCCCAACACCTTCTCTTGGTTGAAGAGGAATATCAATGTGAGGTAGTAATCTAGTTAGGCCATAAACATTCAGGGTTAAGAACTGTATTTATTTACAAATTTTTTATTATTCATTGCATGCACAACAATATGATGAATTCATAACCATTTGTAGCTACCAAATACCAGAAAGACAGACAAACAAATACACCATACCAAGTAATCAACCCAACTCAGTTCATGACACTGAGAGAGCCTTAAAATTTATCAATTTACACTAAATATAAACAAATCTGCAGTCTTTGAGGACATAAGTCCCTGACTGCTTCAACTATGGGAAGTACTTGGGCTCTGCCCAGAAACTCATTGTGAGGAGTACCACAGGAACCCCAAAGTAGCTGGCCCCTGAGAGGAATTACCAAGTGAAACGGGCAACGACCCCTTCCAATTGAGTAGAAACAACTGTGAGGAAAAATCCAAGCACTGTCTTTTGGTAGTATTGGTGGTCGAGTGACCACCTACTACCAATAGGAATCCACTGAAACTGGGGTCCAAACATCATTCCCATCAGTTTGATAAACATTTAACACAATTGATCCCTCACAGTCTTCCTCGCCCCTAAGAGGCAAACCGCCACCATTCGAAATGTTGAACTAACACCGTCGAGCCTATTCTTGACAATCTTGTACACCATTAGAAGGCCACATAGCCTTTGATTCATATTCAGACTCGTATTAGTCTGAACTAGACCTCCATATAGCACCATCAAGCCCCATGGCTAGTGCAAACCCAGATCCATTTTCTGGCATAGCCATAGCAAGTGGACCCATGTCCACACCACAACCTGTCACCAATAACCTTGCAGGTGGCCCAAGCACAGTCATGCAAACTTTCATCAGTTAGTTGCCACCACCTATAATGACCAGCCAAGTTGGCCCATCTGCAACACATGGGGGCAGTGGCCCCTCCACCTACACTGCCCCTCCTGCCACACAGGGGGGAAATGGAGCTTCCAATTATGTTTCCCCTACTATCATACATGGGGGCAATGTCCCTACCACCCATACTATCCCCCCCACAACACATGGGGGCATTGGCCCATCCACAATGGCACCACCGCAAGTACCCCCAGCTGCGCAGATACATTATGCACCTGCAAATCCCACCACCATCGCAGCCCCATCCCACGTCAACTTGGGGTCAAACCTGCCTTTCATGGCTCGTCTTAACTTGCTTGATTTGGCATGGTTAACAAATGACCCCATATGCCACCAAGATTTCTAGCCACCCATGCAAACTAAGATGCCATCAGACATCCCCAAGTTTGAAGCCAAAGTAGGGGAATGTCCCCAAAACCACATAATGACATTCCATCTATGGTGCTCATCCAACAACATCGTAGATGATTCCATCAGGCTGAGGCTATTCCAATGCACCCTTATGGGCACTATGACCAAATGGTACATTGAGCTGCCACAAGCCAAGTACCCTGATTTCAATTCCGTAGCTTTCATGTTCCAACAGTATTTCCAACTCCCCGTTAAATATGATGAGGGGGTGGATATCCTACTATCCTACCGTCAGAAAACTGCCACTCATATAACCGACCATATCCATGAGTGGCGGTGATCCGGTGGATTATTCCTCTTTAAAGATCCAATATAGTACATGGTTCAGAAACGACGGTTGGAAAAAAAAAATGGACGGAAAAGATACACAGATCGGAAGTCGGAGTGATTCGGGAGCCGCAACGGCGGATAGATAAAGGATAACGCTTCTGGCAGCCGCAACGGTGGAAGCCAAAGACTTATGGTTTGAAAAGTCAAATCGGGAGACTTTACCATCTGACCGTCTGCAACTGCGGAAACCAAAGTAATAAAGCTTCCGACTTGAAAAAACCAAATGACCGCTGATTGAGATTGAGACCATCGGAGCCCGTTGCTTATCCTCTTCCACAACGGCGGATGAGAAGATGACTACAACCTACGATTCAAACGCTGTAATGCGCATGACACGGCTTATTTGTAATAGCTTGGCAAAGCTTTCTTGGTAGTTATGCCACAGCTGGAATAATGACAAAAGGCATATTAATAGTCATGATGCCACGTTTCATGGGATGTGAACGGCCACATTTCTTTGAACGTTTTCGCTCCTTTGTAACAGCAAAGATGAGTATAAAGGAGAAGAACCAGGGATGGTGCAGGGGACTTAGTTCGTTGGGAGCACAGTGCAACTTTTTCTCTGTGATGAGAAGCTTGGAGAGAGTATTCTACTGTAAAACTATCCATATGTTGTTCCTTTTTTGAAGTTGACTATTCTCAGTTATAACTTGTCTTCCTTTGTCTGTTGAAGTCCAGTTTTGTAGCTTTTAGAGAGGAGTCTTGAAGACTTTCTGTCTAGCATTCTGTTTTACAGTTGCTGAAGTTGTTTCCATAACCATTTTGTACCAGTTGAAAGCCATTAATTTGATCGGTACCCATTGGAGAGGGACCCGGAGATGTAGCCCAGTGAAGGGGGTGAACTTCGTTATCAACTTCTGTTTGTGACTCTGTTTCTATGTTTTCTTCCTTGTATCTGTTTATCAGTGTTGTTTCCCATTCTGAGCATTTAATTTCTGTTAATGTTGTTCCTTTAATTAATCTGTTGCACGCATTCTTTTACAACAAACTTTTAATGCACTAAAGTTGAGGTCCTACAGATCATATTTTGGTATCAGATCTGGTTGACTATTGTGCAAGTTTGTGAATGCTTACCAGGTCCAGGTCAAAGGTTGGTGAAGGAGAATTAGTTGAAGGAGATCCTAAGATTGGCTCCAGGAGAACATTCTCAAGAACCATGTCTTCTCCATGAGGGGAAGAAGAAGGACATACTGAACGGGACAAACCTGTTATTTCTGAAACTGAGTTTCTGGAGGCATTTATGAGCATGAAAGCCATGATGGAAATTCTACTCGATGAGCAAGCAGAAAGGAAGAAGAAAGAAGAAGGATATTCATCCCGAGATGCAGAAGTGAAGCCAGAAGAAAAGGGTAAAGTAGTAGGAGGTGATGGTGGTCCTCCTGACACTAAACAGATTTTCTCTTCTTCTCATACTTCTCATTCAAATAATGCAAGTCCTAATATGCCTTATTTCAAATTGGATGTAAAATTTGAATTACCTATTTATAATGGAGATGTAGACGCTGAAAAATTAGACAATTGGATCAAGCAGCTTGAAGTATATTGTAGGGTGCAGGGCATTAATGATGACCCTTCCAGGATTCAATTGGCCACTTTGAGGATGAGTGGAATGGCTCTTACTTGGTGGGAGAGCAAGATTCAGCAAGATCTTCGAAATAATGGTAAAATTATTTCAGTTTGGAATGAATTCATCGAAGTATTAAGAAAGCAATTTTATCCTTTAGGTCACATGCAGCAATTAACCATGAATTGGCAAATGTTTAGACAAGCTAAAGGACAAAGCATTCAAGATTATACTCATGAATTCAGAAAGAGGGCTATTGCATTGAATGTTTCATTAGATACACAGGAAACTCTTCTTAAGTACATTGGTGGCATGCATTCTTATTTGAAACAAACCTTGTTGATGTTTAATCCCAGTAATTTGGATGATGTATGTGTTCAAGCTACCCATTTAGAAGCCGGGGGTAAGCATGCTAATGATACTTTTGTGAAGAAGTCATTTAAATTTGACAGTAAATCAAAAGGTAAAGATAAGGGGAAAAAGAAGATGGCTACTGTTAAGAAAGAGGGTGAAAATCCTACGTGTTCGCATTGTCAGAAGGGACATGATGTCTTTAAGAGTTGGAAACTTCATCCGGAGTTAAGGACAAAGAAGTACGGAGGAAACAAAGATAAAGGAAAAGCAAAAGCTACTGCAGCAGTTATTCAAGACTTGGGATCCGACTCAGGTGATGAAACAAAGGTTACAACTGTTGGAATCCAAGGTAAGGATAAAAGTATCTCACTTCCCATTGATGCACAATCAAGTTCTAGTGCAAGTACAAGTCTACCATCTACTTCTAAGCAAAATGATAAGGATAGAAGTGCATTGTTTCATGTTCGTGTCATTGGAAATCACACAAAGATTGATACATTGTTTGATAGTGGTTCACAAGTAAATCTGATATCAGAAGAAGTGGTTAAGAAATTGCATTTAG
>LPNX010662518.1:2974463-2985018 GCA_001517045.1 Pseudotsuga menziesii
TGTCTATAATGCAGAATGAGGAGATCAAGAAGTAGGTTCAGGAGCTGATTGAGAAGGGGGTCATCCGGCCCAGCACTTCTCCTTGTGGCTCTCCTATAGTCTTGGTTCCGAAGAAGGATGGGTCGTGGAGGATGGGTATCGACTACAGGGCCCTTAACAAAATCACCATTAAAAACAGGTATCCTCTTCCTCGCATTGATGATTTGCTTGATCAGTTGAAACATGAAACTTATTTTACAAAATTGGATCTGTGTAGTGGGTATCATCAAATCTGTGTTGCTGAGCATGATGCTTGGAAAACATCGTTTAAAACAAAACAGGGTTTGTATGAATGGCTTGTGATGCCTTTTGGGCTCTGTAACGCACCGACTACTTTCATGCGGGTCACTAATGATGTCTTTCATTCATTCATTAATGATTTTGTAATTGTATACTTGGATGATATCCTTGTGTTTAGCGAAACTTGGGAAGAGCATGTTGTACATGTGAAGAAAATTTTAGATGTACTGAGAAAGGAAAACCTTTATGTAAAAATGTCTAATTGTGAATTTGCTAAAAATTCTTTAGTATATCTAGGCCATATTATTGGTGGAGGCCACCTGCGAGTGGACCCCACCAAGGTTGTTGTCATTGTAAACTGGCCATGGCCTAACACCATTACTGAAATCAGAAGTTTTCTAGGTGCGGTTCAGTATTGGAGGAAATTCATTTCTGGGTTTTCTTCCATTGCTGATCCATTACATGTGTTGACAAGCATTAAAGAAATTTTCCAGTGGGGAGACAAGCATCAGAGAGCCTTCGACACTTTAAAGGAAAATATTAGCACAGCACCAGTTCTAACATTTCCAGATTTGCAGCATCCATTTGAGATCGAAACCGATGCCAGTGGGTTTTCCATGGGAGCAGTTTTGATGCAAGGAAGGAAGCCAGTCTGTTACCATTCAGAGACATTCTCTACTGTGGTAAGTAACTATCCGACCTATGACAAAGAATTGTATGATTTAGTACAGAGTGTGAAGAAGTGGAAACATTATATCATGGGAAAAGAGACAGTCATACATACTGATCATCAACCACTTCAATATTTACAATCTCAAACTAAAATACAACAAAGTAGGCATTTAAGATGGATGGGGTTCTTACAACAGTTTCATCTCGTAATTAAGTACAAAAAGGGAATTCATAATAAAGTAGCATACATGTTATCAAGGCCACCTATGAATGCTTCAATCATTCTTCAAAACAGTTCATTAACACATGAAAGTTATATTGAACAGTATGCAGAACATAAAGATTTTAAGAAAGTATATGCATCACTAATACATGGTAAACAGGAAAAGAACTATTATGTGCATAATAAACTCTTGTATCATCTTGGTAAACTTTGTATTCCAGAGAAAGAGAGAGTGCATGTGCTTCGAGAAGCACATAGTTCATTGATTGTAGGACATTTTGGAGTAAGTAAAACATTGTCTGTATTGCAGAACCACTGCTATTGGCCTCAAATGCAAGAAACTGTAGCTAAATATATAAGAGGTTGTGTTATGTGTGCAACAAGTAATCCTAGCAATAGGAAATTGGGTTTGTACACTCCTCTTCCAGTTTCTTCTCGTCCTTGGGAAAGTATTTCTATGGACTTTGTAGGGGGGCTACCTATGTCTATAAAGGGGCATGATTACCTATATGTTGTTGTGGATAGGTTCAGCAAAATGTGTATCTTAATGCCATGTAACAAGCAGATCACTGCTGAACAAATAGCTCTTTTATTCTTTCAAAATGTTTGGGTACATTTTGGGTTGCCCATGTCTATTATATCTGATCGAGATTCCTGGTTCTTGGGTGAATTCTAGTCAACTTTGTGGGAGCTTATGGACACTAAACTTAAGAAAAGTACATCTTTTCATCCACAGACCGATGGGCAAATAGAGGTAGTGAACAGAACAGTGGTTCAGCTGCTCAGAGGATATTGTAGTAAGCATCCTAAGCTTTGGGATGAGCAGTTGTAGTATATACAGCATGCTTACAATCATGCAATTCATTCTTCCACGAAAAGATATCCTTTTGAAACTTGTTTTGGTTATCTGCCAAAAACACCGATGGACTTCTCTTTTGGCAAAGATGTAGTGGATGGGCATCATGATGCAGATGAAGCTTTAAATTTCATTCAGAGAATCCAAGCAGTGCAGCAGGAAGTTCAAGAACATTTGGAGAAGAGCCATGCAAAGTACAAGGACAGGCATGATAAGCATCGAATTGATCATCAATTTCAGGTAGGTGACAGAGTTTGGTTACATATCACCAAATAAAGAATGAAAGGTGAAGGTAAAAACCTTAAACCTATCAGGTATGGTCCTTTTGAGATCTTGCAGAAGATCGGTACTAATGCTTTTCGCTTGAATTTACCTCCATACATGCAAATTTATTTAGTTATCAATGTTGAGAATCTTAAACTGTATGAGCCTCCTATGATNAATTAATGATTTGGCACCTGAATATATGAGAGAGTTGTAGGATGATGTTATTCTTGATAGAAATGTAAGGACTTCATGAAGGGGGAATGCTGAGTACCTTTGAGTGGGGCTGAAAGGAATGCATCCTAGAAAAGCAAGATGGATGGAGATTGGGAAAGTGAGGGAGCTGTACCCTCACTTACTTGCAGAATAATTCAGGCTTTTGGTGGTCCAAAAGCTCTCCAGTGGGGAGGATTGATCCGGCGGATTATTCCTCTTTAAAGATCCAATATGGTACATGGTTCAAAAACGGCAGTTGGAAAAAAAAATGGTCGGCAAAGATACATAGATCAAAGGTCGGAAGAGATCTCCTTCTGCGACATCGGAGGTTGGAAGAGTATCTTCTTCCGCAATGGTGGGCGACCAAACTGCTAGTCTGTCCATGGGGAAACAAAAATATAAGCATCGGGGCTCTGAATCATTTTCCCTTCTGCAACGGCAGGGCTCACAAGCCTTCTCCCTTCCACAACGGCAGAAGCTTAAAGGACGTTCAGACGGATCGGAAGTCGGAGCGATTTGGGAGCCGCAAGGACGGATAGATAAAGGATAACGCTTCCGGCAGCCGCAACGGTAGAAGCCAAAGACTTATGGTTTGAAAATTCAAATCAGGAGACTTTACCATCTGACCATCCGCAACTGTGGAAACCAAAGTAATAAAGCTTCCGACTTGAAAAAACCAAATGACTGTCGATTGAGATTGAGACCGTCGGAGCCCATTGCTTATCCTCTTCCTCAATGACGGATGAGCAGATGACTACAACCTTCGATTCAAGCACTGCAATGTGCATGACATGGCTTATTTGTAACAGTTTGGCAAAGCTTTCTTGGTAGTTATGCCACAGCTGGAATAACGACGAAAGGCATATGAATAGTCTTGATGCCGTGTTTCATGGGATGTGAACGGTCGCATTTATTTGAACATTTTGGCTCCTTTGTAACGGCAAAGATGAGTATAAAGGAGAAGAACCAGGGATGGTGCAGGGGACTCAGTTCGTTGGGAGCACAGTGCAACGTTTTCTCTATGATGAGAAGCTTGGAGAGAGTATTCTACTGTAAAACTATCCATATGCTGTTCCCTTTTTGAAGTTGACTATTCTCAGTTATAACTTGGCTTCCTTTGTTTATTGAAGTCCAGTTTTGTAGCTTTCAGAGAGGAGTCTTGAAGACTTTCTGTCCAGCATTCTGTTTTACAGTTGCTGAAGTTGTTTCCAGAACCATTTTGTACCAGTTGAAAGCCATTAATTTGATCGGTACCCATTGGAGAGGGACCTGGAGACGTAGCCCAGTGAAGGGGGTGAACTCCGTTATCAACTTCTGTTTGTGACTCTGTTTCTGTGTTTTCTTCCTTGTATCTATTTGTCAGTGTTGTTTCCCATTCTGAGCATTTAATTTTTGTTAATGCTATTCCTTTAATTAATCTGTTGCACGCATTCTTTTACAACAAAATTTTAATGCACTAAATTTGAGGTCCTACGGATCAGGTGGCAACGCCGTAGCCTATGCAAAATCCAACTTGATGACATGATCTTCTTGGATTGGTTCCTTAAGACCTTGCTCCCACCCATAGAAAAGGATGTTGCATCTGAACGTCCTCAATCCGAAGAAGAGGTCATACTAAAAGCTCAATAGTTTGACCTCATTTATGCTCAGTCTGGATACTTGTACACCATCATCCCAGATGCTCCCTGCATAGGTACCTCTTACTACGATGCACCGAGGGCATCCCATGCTGTAGATGGAATCATAGGATTGGTCTCCCAATAGCCAAATCACTGACCGACACCACCTACAGTTCCATCACAACCAAGCAACACTGCTAATGTTGCTTACCAAAACCAAGCTCTGGACTATGCTAGAATGATGTTCCAGTTTGGAGCAACAACTTCCTACGCACAACCTGTGCCACCACAGTAGGATCAGGCCATGGCTTGGAAAACAAAGTAGTATGTGGCAGAAATTCCCTCATTTGTGGCACCACCACCCCCTCAAATTTACTATGCACTGCCAGTGCAAGCGGTTCAAGCCCCCGCCCCTGCTCCACCCGCTCCGTTGGTACAATTGTTCGCACAACAACACCATCCCAACCAGCCTACCCCCAACAACCAATAGGGGAAAGCTAGAAATAATTGACCCTGGAACCAAGCCAACAACTAACCGCAGGGAGGCAATCAACAACCGAACCCTCCCAATAATGCCATGGCAAACTGGCCAGCTCAAAACCCCCCTCAACCAAACGCACCAAGACGTAACGCCCCGTTGTGCACAAACCAACCATGCACACTCTGTGATGTTTATGGGCACTACACATTCAAGTGTCCCCTCATGGGTCGTGCTAAGCAGGCCATTCAAAATGAGGCCCAACAGGATGCCAATGCTGCAAATCAAGCCCAACCTAACCCGACACCACAAGGACCTTCCCCCATGGTGCTTCAAAACCCACTACCAGTCCAAGGATTGGTGGCAACTGCACTCCCTCCCCAAGCCAATCCCAATGCTCTGGGGGCACCTTCCATGGCCAAGACAGGTGTTCACCACCTGCTAGCCATGATGACTGAAGAGGTCAACTTACAAACTAAATAGAATCAATACGTTACCACCACCGAACCAGTTGACACATCAGTGGCATCAACATCCAAAACATTCAACCTACCTCTTAAGTTACCCCTGTTCCCTTGTCCCCCCATACGCCAAGAGGCCAAAAACACCATAGCTAGAGCTACTGTCAGCTATAGCATTGTGGATGATTTGGCCCAAACACCAACAACCATGTCCGCTTTGGAGGTACTCAAAATGTGCCCAATGCAGCGAAAAGCATTACTAGCTGCCCTTGGGGCCGTAGACCCTTTTGAATCCAAGTTGATCATGTTCAACACAGAAAACAGAGAACCATGCATGCCATTGACCATCGCCTTCCAAATCTTGGTATCTATCCAGAACTTGGTTGTGCACTGGTGCATAGTAGATGAGGGGGAATCTACGTGCGTTATGTCTATCATGGTTTGGTAGAAACTGGGATCACCAATTCTGCAACCATCCTCCACAACTCCATGGGATTATGATGGCCATCCCACTAAAGCTCAGGGAATCCTCCCTGATGTCCCCATCACATTAGTTTGGAAGACAGTGCTGATCGACATAGAGGTCATCAACGTTCAACTAGATTATAACCTTCTCCTCGGGATAAGTTATATGTACGCCATGTGAGCTGTCACATCAACTGTCTTCTGTCTCATGATGTTCCCCCATGAAGGGAACATTGTGATGGTTAATCAACTCACTTATCATGATCTGAAGGGTTAACGATACCTGCCAACATTATCCCGACCATCACCACTATTGAGCCACAAGGGATGACTATAGATGCTACTATGGTTGACAACACACCAACCTACCCATTGTTGAATGTGGGCCCTGGGTTGTTTGCTGATCCCACCATGACGGCTCCTTTCACCTCAATGTCACCACCACCGACACAAAATGAGACTGCGGACTTGTGCATGGTCTCATCCAGCACCGCTGCACCCAAACAACAATCGCAACCATAGCCCCAACCACAACCACAACATCGTTCGCAGCCGCATCACCAACAGCAGCCACAACATCACCCGCAGTAGCAATATTTTACACAGCCACAACCACAACCACATCCCCACATGCAACCGTCAGGGATTTATCTGGGATCATCTCCAGTCCATACGATTCCCTTCCTCTTCCCCCCGCTTGGTGTCATGAGCAAGCCGGTAATGGCCACCTTAAGCCTGCCCAACTTTACATTGGGAATTCCAGTGTGGTATCTTGATCCACCAGCTCAATCAACAATGCCCCAGGTTGTTTTAACCCTGGTGCAACCCATCACGATCGAGTCTCAGCCTCCACTCGGTCCGCAAAAGCCATCCACCGCACCCGCACCCACACTGCCCCACCCGAAAAGGGCCAGGGGCAAGAATGCCAAATCCACCGCAGAACCGTGACAAGTCCCACCTTGCACTGTCTACAAGAAACAGGGCCATCCAACTTAGAGTTGCCCTAAAATCCCAATGATCTATGCACATTTATATGCCATGGATACAAATGAAAACATCCCTGTGGTTGAAATTCCAACCATGCCGATAGTCAGAAACAAGGCATTGAGAAAAAACCATGCTTGCGCCCTTTACGGATTGTATGGACACTATTCTCACCATTTCCAAGACTTGCTTGAATTTCGAATGGCTCTAGCTGACCTCCGTCAACATTCCCTTGAGTTTGAGATCACTCTGATCGAAGAAGTTCACCCCCCACCTCCTTCTTTAGACACCATGTCCATCTACATGATGTCCAGTTCTGCAGACCCTCTTGCCTCCACCACCACCAATGGTCCATCAGACCTATCTCTTCTGTTGTTTCTGCAACCACAGCTCCATACGTAGCCACAACCTTAGTTGCAACCTCACCCTCAGTTACCAGGGAAACAATGGGGTTCATTCCCAATCAACACAACCCTTTTCCTTGTTCTTTTCCTTTTCATTTTCCTACCATCCGAGATCATGAGTAAGTCTGTCTTGGCAACCCACAATCTACAGGGTTTCACACCGGGAGATCCTGCGTGGTACCTTAAACCACCTACCCTACCTTTAAGGCCCCAGGTTGTGTTGACTCATGTCCATCCAATTGAGATGATGTTTCACCTACCTCTAGGTCCATCAAAGACTCCTCTTGTCTCTAGGCCTGCCCCTCTTCCTCCATCAGATATTGGGGGCAAGGCAACCAAAGCCACAACTAATACCATTTACATGATCTCTAGCACTAGTTTCCCTTTCATCTCATTGGCTATGGAAAATCCACCTGATATATCCTGGCACCACTTACACGATGATGGAGATATATATAAGACTACCTTCGGTTTTACCCCATTCCCTTTAAACCACAGTGTGGAATCATATCTTCCCTTAAAAGACCAGATTTTGTCACCCTGCCTTGCCAATGACCTTCGTCTCAGCAAGGGGTCATACCTCTTTGCTGACTCAAACGGTTAACTCTTGAAGAAGCTGTGCAACGGGCTCCACCTCAAGATAGTCTATGCCTGATATAACCACTATGAGTCCCTTATAGCGTAGTTTTTTCCCTTTTTGTTTTTCAACATGTTTTTACCACAAGTCAGGGGCAGCACCATTAGCTGCTAATCCAAAGTCACCCGGAACTAGTTTGAGACACCTCTCACACCTCTGGGCTCAAATTTCCATCTCCTTATGAGACCATCGTCTCATGTTTAACAAATAAATTTCAAGACCATTTCCCACAAGTCACCTCGATTTACGAGCCATGACATGGCGATGAGAGTGTCTACGGACCTGTACTTGTATCACACTTCCCAATCGCTACTCATGCTAGTTCTTGGGCCACTGCCTATTAAGGAATGTCATTTTTTACTTTTATTTTGTATTTTAACACATATTTGTCTTCCCCATTCACCGCACCTTATGTGGACTTCTGGACCATTGTCCACAAAAAACTTACTTTTCTTGTACGTATTTGGCATATAACTACCCCCGGACTTGCACTCACATCACATGTAGTCAAGTTCGTCCACCGCAACACACACACATGCTCTCCTGACCTCTGTTTAAGAGCCACCTTAGTTTACGTGCCTCTGCCGCACCGACTCGTGAGCCTCTGCCACAATTTATCTCGTACATGTGTTGGTATGTTTGAGAGCCTTCTGCTCTGTCCATACTACGCGGATGACCTTTCGACCTCTGTCCACCATCCCGACATGGGGCATCGCCTGTGGCACCGCAATCGGTTGACCGCACTGGAGTTTCATTTAAGCTCTTTTCTAACTCCTAAAAACAATGAAAATATAGTCGAGCATAGCTGCTTCCTTTCCCACTCGCTAAAGTATAGGAAAGGGTGTCTACATCGTCTCGTTTACCTCCTTTTACGGACCATGTAGACCATCAATTGAAAAGGAATTCCTTGGTGTATTCAAGCCAAGACCATTCCCCTTTGAATACTTTTATGCTTTCTCACGTAGAGGGGCCACACTTTACAAAAAAGCTCACCATGGGTTGTCATTAAGCTCTTTTCCAGCCTTCTCATCAAGAAAAGATTGTCGAGCGAACTTGGTTCCCTTTATGCTCGTAAAAGTATTTGAATGACCGTCCAATCAGTATAGTTTTAACCTTTTCCAGCCTGATTGGACTACCAATGGTAAAGAAGTCTCTCATCTCCCATAGGATGGGTGAGCTCTCCTATGTATACTTTTATCCTTTTTCAAGCACAGGTGACTACCAGCGAAAAAGATCCCCCACCGAAGTCTTCTTCGTGCTTTTAGACTCTCTAAAATTGAAAGCACCATCGAGCATTTACCTTCTCAGGCTCGCCAAAAATCCACAAGATCATACCATAATGGTGTCCCTAGACACCACCCCATAGAAAACAGTTTGGCAGCATTCACCATTGGGTCTCCTTTGTTCAGAGTACTTTGCAATGTTTCCTCCTTGGATCCCATAAATATCAAAAGCGTCTACCTCCTCCAAGTATTTCCCATTTGTAATGACATTCCCGGTATTACAGCTATGATCCCATTCCCATGAGTCAAGTTTCATTTGCTACCTCGTCGACCCTGCCATCATACTTTGAACAAAGGAAGTTTGAGTCCACCACACTCCCCCTTCCCCTGTTCAATTATTTCCCTCCCCGTCCCCCCCGCCATTCAACGGGTCAGTCCACATATTGTCTCACACCTTTCGGTTATCTCCCTTGCGCTCCTGGTCAAGGAAACATCATTGCCTTGACTAGGGGCAGGTCTCCCTCTATCGATGACAACACATATATTCCAGAGGATAGACCTAGAGGTCCCTATATCCTGGTTTCATTAACCTCATTGATGAGTTCCTTGGACCACTTGAGAGGAGTCCTTAGTGCCTCTCAAGATGGTTGTTTCTCACGTGCTCGACTCCAACTACATCATCGCACCATTGAGATTCATACAGGGTTTGGTCCACATAGTACTTGGTCGAAGACCCCAGATGTCACCTGACTCTAGCACATTGATGATTCTATTCGAGGGACCTAAACAGGTTATGTCCCTTGTGATTTCCTGGCTGCGTTGGAGACAATGTTTAGAATCCCTAGCAATGCTTTGATATACCTTTATGATTGATGTAGCATACTTGTACCACAGAGAATCTGAATCTCAATCAGTGAGTCTATACAGCTATGTACCATTCTGGATCCAGCAGACCGTCAGTCATGAAGATATAACATTCAATGAGAATGCCATGGGTCCAATGTACCATATCAGTATTGTATTCAGCCTCACATTGAGGCAACCATTATTGTATCATTAGTTGTATATGACCGGCTCTTGTATTTTAGAGCATAGATCAAATCATTCTTTTGACATTGTCATGAGCATGGGGATGCCCACCTTGTCCATATACATGTCACACATTATTTGTATCTCACACATTGATGGGAACCGTATTAGTACAAAAACCAAAAGTCACCATGCCCCGACCCCAGAAGCACCTCACCGCAGCAAATCCTATGATGTCCATCGGCCATACGATGAGCTCCTGCCCTCACACATCAGGGGGCAATCTGTTAACCCAAAAAATCCCTCACTAAGCTCTCCATGACCTGCACCACCCAAGGACACCACTTCAGGACCCTCCATTAGACCCCCACACCCTAAAAAATGCTTAAGGATGAAGAAAAGGGATTAAAAATCCCAAAAAGGAGCCTAAAAAACTCTCCTAGGAGCTAAAGCCCCCAAAAAGGTGCTAAAACCCTAAAAGGAGCTAAAATTAGGGTAAAAGGGGCTAAAATCCCAAAAAAAGGGGCTAAAGTCCGGACCAAGGGCTTAAAACCCTAAAACCCCAAAAAAAGCCATAAAAGGAGGGTGGGGAGTCACTCTCAAAACACTTCTCCCTTGCATACTGTTATGTTTCCCGCGGATGCCTTGAGACCCTTTGTCTCTCAAGCCACCCACACTCCCTCTCCTCCATCTCCATTGAGCCATAGCTCCCCCATCCAAGAGAGGTGCTTCTACAAGCTAGGGC